>CABFWB010000351.1:290362-331796 GCA_902151455.1 Timema bartmani | reverse complement strand
TACACAGTTTTTTTTAAGACCCTGATTCTTTTGGTTTTGTAGTTTGCTGTATTTAATTTAATTCTATTTTGTATTTGATGTGTGTTGATTTTGATATTAATTAAAAATTAAAAAAATTAAAAGTGAAACAAAACTACGTTAGATTTACATAATGATAGCCATACAGCACTATATAATGACACTAGTATGCTAGGGTTAAACTAGACATTTACAATAGTAAAGTCATGTTTTCAACATTCATATCGAAACTAAAACACAGCTAACCCTAAACCTTGTACCAAAATTAACTGATTTAGATATCTATCTTTCTAGACTTCTATTCAATTAATAAGCTTAGTGGTGGCAAATACACCATTGCAGCCTTTTGTCATCAATGGTGAGTATTGGATGACAAATCACTGTAATGTATTATGTTAATACATTAATATCTTTATCATTTCGTCTTAGAAACATAACAGGTACAAAATATTGATTTCTATTCCTCTTCATTTACATTTATGTCCAGCAATTCCTTCAACTTATATTTCAGTTTGTTTCTTCAGTTTGCCACATCATTTGAGTTACCAGCTTGATTGATAGCCTTCAGTTTTCACAATCCTGAGAAACATTTGTCCATTTTTATCTGACTTTATAGATTTTATTATGACAACACACTTACCAAGCTTTAGCATACCCAAGTTGAAAAATGTTTCTCTGAGGATGAATGTTTCTGGATTTTAATAAACAAAAAATTATTTTTGTTCAAATACCTCTTTTTTTAATTTGAATGACCTATAAACTTTAACTATACTTTTAATGTTCATTTTCCATTTGATTTCTGGTTTAGGTGGTTGAATTTCTACACTGGTGATAATTTGAATATGCAGTAGAGTCTCGGAAACTCAACACGTGCACGTGCACACAGTTGTTGACTCCATTCATCACAATCCAAGGTCATTCAACTGTGTATAACCTCTCAGTTTGTTTGTGCAACTCGAGTGGAACAGTCGTGCTGTGGTGTTTTTACAAGTCTTATCTATGTTTTTTAGTTTTACAATTCAGTAACATTTTATTTGAATTAATACAATATTATATGTACAGTACAAAATCCAAGTCTCATTGCCGGTTATGATATGAGAAAAAAGTTCATCTTCTTCCTTTACAAAATGCTGCAAAAACATTTGAGCCGACGCCACGTGTTTTTGTTTGTGTGCTTCCTTCAGCATTTTGGGGACCCATTTGGCGCATTGTTTCTTTTAGCTTAGCTTTTCTGTCACAATTTTGTGAATGAGTGATCGTGAAACTTTTGAAAATTCAAAAGAAAGTTCCATAAGTGTGAAATGACGGTTCTCACGAATTTTCGCCTCCATACGTTCCACTAAACTGTCAGTCACACCAAATGGTTGACCACCGCGCTTCTGATCATTAACATTGGTGCGACCTTCTTTAAACACCTCACCTGACTTCACTCATGACATCAGGCCCATAAACCTTATATATCTGAAGATAAATTTCTTCAGTGTTAAGGTTTTCAGCTGACAAAAATTTTATGACATTACGAACCTCACAACTGGCGGGATTATTTAATGACAACACTCATTTTAAATCCCTCTCACAAAACACCAGATGAGGATAAAACTGAAGTAAAGGGATCAACAGAAAGCTGATGAGTCAATTCATGCTACTGCACATGCGTGACCTCGAAAACGAGTATTTTGGTGGTCATATCTCAACGGACCTTGCTTTGTGGACACGCCTTGTAGTTAAACTAGATGCTAAAAGCTGGCTACTCGAAATTGTTCAAATAGCCCATTGAATGAAATACAAGTGTAGATAAAATTTGCTTTCCTTGTTTGAAATATTATGCCTGGTGTGCATGGAGTTCGTATCTGTGCTGAGTGAAATGGGAATAGTTTTCTCTGTTTTTCTTAGCATCCTCTCCTAACACATGCTGTTGTATTCCTTGAAATTCAATTTCCCCCTTTCAGCTTCCATTGATATTCTAATATAACTTAACCAACATATACAAGCTGTCTCACTGAACTACTACTACTGAACTCGGAATTTCTTTAGTAAATAATTCTAACACTAATGAAGATATTGCAACAAGATATGAAGCGGACTTACCTCATTTTGTGAGAACTGTGATGACATCATAACATGTGCTGGAAGTGGCCACCATTTAAGTCCAGATAGGCTTGAACCCGGCGCACCATATTTTGGAAAGTTCTTGCCAGTATGTCCACTTTCACTGCCTGAATTTCTTCGGTGATGTTTGCTTTCAAGGCATCTATGGTTCGTGGTTTGTTTTAGTAAACTCTTTCTTTTAGATAGTCCCATAAAAAATAATCAGGTGGCGTCAGATCAGGTGAGCACGGTGGCCAAAGTCCCTTCAACATGACGGGGTCACTGAAAAAGGGCTGTAGCTGTTGTGATGGTTGTATCAAAGAAGATGGGACCAATTATGCACCACCGGGACATCCCACAACAAACACCAATCTTCTCTGAAAGGTCTTCTTCCTGTATCGCGTTGGGATTTTCACTTGCCCATAAATGGGAATTTTGAGAATTAATGTATCCTGACAGGTATGACCACGCCTTTTCTGAGAACCAAGTGTAGTCCAGAATGCCTGAATTTTCCTGAAGAAATATCTGAAACCATCAACAATATGCCACTCCTTTCCCATGGTCAGGCTCTTGTAATTCGTGAACCACGGAGATATGGTACGCATAAAGCTTTGCTTTTTTCGCAGGATGTTGACAAATGCTTCTGGACAACCCTGATTCTTGTTAAAGTCAGTACAGTGACTTCTTGAGAAACGCCAGTAGTTGTTCCTTCTCATTCTGAATTGTTTCCTCTGACATTTGTGGCTGACCTCCTGTATGGTTATCCAATAAAGTACCCTTGGTTGCCAGGTTCTTCGACAGGGCCCAAATGCTGAACTTGCTTGGCGGAAGTCAGCCTCCTAACTTCTCCAGGAATTGCTGTTGACATGACTTATCAATTCTGTTTTCCAATAAGTGTGAACAATAAACACTCGCTCCTCCAGAGTATACATTTTCCAACTATCCTGTATGAACTCGCACATACACTATTACTCACAAACAACAACCGAATTGTGTAGACACCCTCGGCCAAATGACAGAACAACAGACCAGTAGAGAGGCGTGTCATGTATTACCTTCAACTTGTTAACTGCTTATTAATCAGGATTCAGATCACGTCATAGTACATGTACTGCATTGATAAATATCACAGCCGATATTAGACTAGCCATGGATAGGCACGAGTTAACACTTCTTATATTATTAGATTTTTCAAAAGCTTTCAATACTGTGGACTTTAATATTCTATTAGCAAAATTGTACTTATTATTTAATTTCTCTCCAGGCAATATACTGTGGTTGAGATATTTGCATGGTTGCCAGCAAAGTGTTATGATAGGCAACACATTCTCAACATGGCGCCCAGTTGAGGCTGGTTTTCCACAGGGCTCAGTTTTAGGGCGATTGCTTTTTTCTCTATATGTGAACAATATCACTTATTAAATTTCATACTGTAAATATCACATGTATGCAGACGAGCTTCAAATATATATTTCCACTGGCTGTTTTTCAATAAATACAGCCATACAACAAATAAATATTGACCTATCTGCAATAAATGTATGATCTGAAAAAAATGGACTTATATTGAACCCTGATAAAATTCAAGCCATTCTTATAGGAATAAGCAGGCTATTACTGAATGTGGACCGTTCCCTGCTGACTGACATATGATTAGGAGTAGCCATAGTACAACTGACAACAATGACTAAAAACTTTAGTGTAATTATTGATGAAAATCTCAATTGGACAGACCAGGCAACTTTGATTTGCCAGAAAGTGTATGCCTGCTTACATTCACTGAGGAGGTTGAAGAATTTTCTCCCAGAAAATGTGCGAATTATCTTTGTCCAGAGCTTAATAATGCCACAC
The DNA here is from genome assembly GCA_902151455.1 of Timema bartmani. Taxonomy (NCBI): domain Eukaryota; kingdom Metazoa; phylum Arthropoda; class Insecta; order Phasmatodea; family Timematidae; genus Timema; species Timema bartmani. The sequence continues at coordinate 327,839 of CABFWB010000351.1, read as the reverse complement.
TTTGACTACTGCGATGTAGTATACAATGACTTAAAAGACGATCTAGTAGAACGAATACAACGACTACAAAACACATGTGTTCGATACATATTTAACTTAAAAATGCATGTCCATATTTCTAAGTATTTTAATAAACTGGGTTGGTTAAGAATAAATGAAAGGCAAAGGCTACACTTATTAATATTGCTTCACAAAATATTATCAACATCTCAGCCTCAATACCTCTCCTCACGGTTCCTATTTCTGAAGGATAAACACACCCGTGCTGCTAGATCAGAATCCACTCTACAAATGTCTATTCCCACATATGTATATATATATATATATACACATATATCGCAAACATATGCTCGTTCTTTTACTGTCCTGCATCACAGGCTTGGAACAAACTAGATAACTCGACTTGTCACCTAACATCTAAAATTCCCTTCAAGTGTGCGGTTAAGCAATTTATCTTGTCTAACAAGCTAAACTGAGTTTTTGAAACTACTTGAGCTTTAAATGAGTGTATGATTGAGCGTGCGAATCTTTTTCTACTTATTTTAATATTCCTTTATTAAAATTAGTTTGTTTTTCAATAAATGTAATAGTGCATGTTGTATTCAACACTGGCTAAGTGGAGGAGAAGGCTTAACACCTTAACTTCGCCAGATAAATAAAGGCCATCATCATTATTATTATTATTATTATTATTGTTATTATTGTTATTATTATCTGGTAACAAAATATAGGTTAGGTGTTATTATGTTGATTTATTTATCAGCAGGGGATACATTACCACATAGAATATTAAAGTTCTTATTTTATATTTAAATTTAATTAAATAACTTTGTTAACCTTACTTTCTGAGTTTATAAAATCAATTTATTATTCTTGGCTTTGTTTTAAACTGGCTAATCCTTTAATTAATAAAAAAGAAGTGATTGTTAATATACCTCAGTTTTAGCTTATGTAGTGCTGACTGAGAGTTACCAGCTGACTTCTGACAGTCAACATTTAGGTATATACCTAAATTTTGACTGTCAGAAGTGACAACTGATAAATACATGTTTTTTGCAGATCATATGGTTCGACGTAGGGATACATAATTTGGTGTGGTAGCTTTTCAAAGCCGTCAGAAGTCAGCTGGAGCTGTCAGTCAGCACCACATAAGCTAAAACTGAGGTATACATACAGTTTGATCCTACCTTTAACCTTTATCATCTGGTCTATTTATTTGGCTTATTTATTTATGCCCTCTACTTCTCATTGTCTGTTTGACTCATTGTTAACATGTTGACATACCTTTTCTTTTTCTACAACTGCATCTTGAACTACACTTTGTGCTGTCGACTCAACTAGCACACACCAATGTTAACCATTATTTGATTTCACACCTTTAATTACCTATGGACCCTCAAAGTTAATTCTTAATTATGAACTTTTCACACTCTCATCAGATATAAGTGTTATGGGTAGCACTCCTTTTGCTTATAAGGACTCTATCTTAAACCCTTTATATTCATTAATTACCTAGAACTCACTCTTCTTCCCTGCTCTTTTTAACTCTTTGAATCACACTAAATAAGCATATGCTTCAAAGTTGTGTATGCTGACCTTTGTTATGCCCCTATAATAATTTTTTTGTCATCCTTTTAGTCTCCTTTGCCAAATGGGTCTACCACTTGACTATTTGGACACCCATTTCTCATCTTAAGGTTCTTTCTTAAACTCGTCTGTCATTGTCCGATACTTGTATTCTAAATTTAAGACAACTTCTAGAGCATGATTAACTTACACTACAAATATATTAATTAAATACTTTTTTCGTATCCATAATCCCAAACACAGTGTGCAACAGGCCTATTGCTGTGTGACATAAGAGTACGTTTAGTATTAAAGTGTCAAATTAAGCATTGAAAGTAGGATAGAAGGGTAAGTCCTACACGCTTACCAGAGAATTGTCGGCATCAAAGTTCACAATTAGAACAACACAAAACACATAATTTGCGGGGTACACCAATCCCTCCCATTCTTCAGCACTAAGAGAGTGAAACACAAACTAGAGTACGGCAGCATGACTAGAGGTAGATCGACCTGTGTTACTCTCTTCTGCTGAAGAAGGGGACTGATGTACCCCAAAAATTACATAATTATGTGTTTTGTTGCGTTTTGATTGTTAACTTAGAGGCCTACAGTTTTCTGGTAAGTGTGTAGGCCTTGTCCTTATATTTTCCTTTCACTGTTTAATATAATACAACTGTTTGGCACCATTGTTTCTTTATTTACAAATAGATGTTTAAGATAATATTTTACAATATTTCTATATTTAATATTATAGCATTAGGTATGCTCACTAAAGTTTAATAGGTTAACTTCAAAACCAATGTAAAATGTACAGCAAAATACAAACTACCAAGCTCAGCAGCATAAAACACTATTAAAATTCAATAACAAAGATAAAATTGCTAACTATACATAACATATTGTAATATTTTATGTATAGTTAACAATTGCTACATTACAATATAACAATATTTTATGTGTAGTTAGCAATTTTATCTTTTTTTATTTTGTAAACTATAATGAACTTAACCTAACTCTCCACTTGGCTTATTCCACCTTATAGCTCATCCTTATCGTATTTCACCACATAATTGTCGCATCCTGTTTTTTCAGTCCAAAAATTTGTTTATAAAATGTCATCGCACAATTGTCACACGGTATAGTTCTGTTTTTTATGTAAATTTTAAAGGTAAATAGAGCCAAGCTACTGCCTCCTCCCCCCACGTTTCCATGTACCACTAAATATGTATAATTGTTGAACTGTTGATGCGCTGTTGTCTTCTCGTTGACTGCGAGCCTAGAACTCTTCAGTCCATGCACATTGTCAGTATGTATATTTCCAAAAGCCAAGTTGCGTGGTTTGTAGCAAGAGTGGTTGGCAGGCAGGCAGGCAGGCAGGCGAAGCTACCAAGTGTAAGTCATGTGATATGATATGACTCGCATCTTCCCACACAAGCTCAACTAGTGATCACCTCTGAGCAATACGTCATCAACACACTTTTTAACACCACATCTTACTACCTGTTTGGGCTAATAATCATATGCACTAATGGTTTTAGTGATAAGAAAGGCTATACTTAGAGGAAATGTAACGACATTTGTATGAAGAGAGGGGATAACGATTTTTGAAAAACTACCGTCATTACACCCAACTGACATTAAAACCTTGATCACCCTGTAATTGGCAGTATAGTTTAATGCGAGAGTAGCACCTTAGACCATGCGTCCATCGAAGTGGGTTAAACACCTATTAACAGGAGACAAATGTCATAAATCCTTCTTTCTCGGTTGTTGAATACAATATATTTTGATAAAATTATTCTTGCTATTTACTACAACTTTGTTAAGGGCACAAGCATCCTTGACTCACTCCCTCGAGACCGGCGTTCACTTTGGATAAACTTTGCACTAAACCTAGTACAGAAAATGTGTTAAATTAATGTTTATAAGATTCCATAATTATGTATTGTGACTGGAAATTTAAATGATGTCATGATAAATCATTGTATATTGTGTAATTTGCCACATGTTCTAGCTCCTTTATTTGTTAGGTCTAATAAAAATAAATAAAATAGTTTGGGAGAAAAAAATTTGTAAAATAATTAAATTGTATAAATAATGAGTTTTAGCTTCTATAATTTTGCAAATTTACTGTCTTATTCTCTGAGTAAACATATGATTGTATTATTTCCAACACAGTATGAATTACCACGAACAAAGGTGACTAAGTCGTTTGTGGTGCTATACATATATTATCAATAGAAAGGTCAGGTTTCAAATCCTGGGTTCATTATAAAAAGACTTGAATTCCATAGAATATTCCTCTCAATTTTAAGACAATCTTAATTTATGTTTTTTCCCCCTCAAGACTAATTATATATTTTCTTGTTGCAGGCTGTTGTGATGACATGTACAGACTCAAAAATTCCAGTGAATACTCAACCTCAACAACATAATGAAAATTTGGAAAACTGTCAAGTTGTTCAAAATAACTCCCTTCACTGGCACACTCCTGTTTCTGTCCATCAAGCTTTATTCTCGCATCTCAACGAAGCTAATGCTCAGTTTACAGAGCATCAAGTGATATGGCAAGGGAATTTATCTGAAGAACAGCAGCAACAGCTTCAACATGAGAGTGTTTCTGTGACATCTGACAACCAAGAAACCACTTATACAGACTTGAATAAACCATCTCAAAGTTGTCATAGTATTTCTTTACCTCAGGAAAAAAAGAAGAAGAAAACTGTACTATCTAAAAAAACTGAAATTAATCATAAAAAGAAACAACAAACATATAACAAAACTTTAGGTTCCAATTTAAACCAATTAGAAGATAATGCCGACCAAGTCCGTGATCGTTTCGACAAAGGCTGTGAGTGTCAAGAAAACTGTTTCAAGAGATTAAGTCCAGAATATGTTTACCGTCATCGATTGAATATTGCTGAACTTACTAAAGCAGAGCATGATATGTATTTGATGGGTGTCACTATGGCTGTTTTGACGAATCCAGAAGAAACAGTTCGGCACAAGGAACGCAGGCGACTAAGGGCACATTATGTTTTCCAAGGCAAACGTGTTTGCTTGGATGCATTTTTGTACTTAGAGAACACTACTCACTATCAATTAAAACGCATAAGAAAGCATGTTATAACACACGGCGTTACTCCCAGAGTTCATGGTAATCATGGTAAAAGAGCTCATAATACTTTTTCTCTGGATATATACCGCCATGCCACCACATTCTTACGTCACTACATTGACAAGCACATGACAAATTCTCAAACTCCGGCATTTTCTCATGAGATCAATCAACCATCCAAGCATAATAAAATGGGTAAAACAACTCCAGTTTACATAGCCCCAGACATCACCAGAAAGACAATTCATGACGCTTATCGTGAATATTGTGAACATTTTGAGCCAGCAATTAAAATTATGGGTTATTCCACTTTCAGACATTTCTTGAAAGAACAATTTCCTTATGTAAGGTTTTGCAAATTAGATAATAAGGGCCCACTAATAAATGGAGCCCCAGGTGTGGTTAATACAGAGGGACAATCTGATTCAAACTCAAAATCTCAGCGTGGGAATGAATCGCATATTGACGAGAAAGCGGAACATCAGACGACCATTATCACTTCAGATGAAGGAGTTCAACAAATAACAACAATCCCGGTTATTCTTTCCAGTTCTGCAGTTTTACCTCAACAACAACAGACATTTATTGTCACCCCCATATTACAAGGTTCTAACAATATGCCTGTAGGGGGAACCTACACTTCTTACCAGCTTACCACTACTGCCCCCGCACAGACTAGTGTAGGAACTATAGTGGCATCCGTTCCATCCACAGGAACCTATGAGTTCACAACTTTATGAAGTTATTTTTATGGTGCTAAGGACATCGGGCCAACTTACATCAGCTGTACCAACATAGACCGTTGTTGGAACGATAGTGAATTCATTAGCATCCACAGGAACATACAAGTTCACCACTTTATGAATTTAATCCTATGGAGCTATGTACATCATGCCAACTTACATCAGCTGTCCCAACATAAACTATTGTTGGAGCAAAAGAGGCATCGGCAGTGTTCAAAGGGCCTACAAGTTCACAACTTTGTGATGTACTATAAGTTAAAAACTAATAACTGGAGTTTAGTAACGCACCAATTACTGAGTTGTGAATAAATTAGTTAAATGTTAATTCACTATCATTAAAGTTTTTTTAAATCCTATTTGCAAAGTAAAAAAACCCACTAAAGTCAAACTTTTGGAATATCAAACTTCTCTTCAAGATTATGGGTTCACTGAAGAATACTTGGTAAGTGTAGTGGCCTCTTTAAGTGAACATGGTGAGTGTTTTGGAAAGTTGAAAGTATGGTTGAATTGAGTAACACCAAACAAAATTTGCATCAACATTACTTGAAAAGTAATGTATTAATTAACTGTACAAAAAAAAAGTAATCCAGATACATAATAAATATTTTAAAAAAGATGTATAATTTGTTTATGTAGCGTAGTAACATTATGTTCAAATATGTTTAAGCACTACTAATTTTACTTGTTTTGATTCTAATTAATATATCACAAAATAAAATAGTATAATTTTATTAGTCCCTTATATGGACTAGCAAGCTATTTAATTATACGGTGGTTTACATTTTACTAAGCATGCATGGAGTGATTTTCTTACATAATTAAATTGTTCACAAAATATAAACAATATTTTATTGTAATATAAGGGATATTTAGAAATATGAACTCAAATGTGTGTGTGTATATATACACATATAAAAATGTTCATTACATTAATTACATGTTTTAGTGTAGATTTGTGTGTCATACACACACCCACACTTGCACTATAAAATCTAATTTGTGTTTTAGTATGTTATATACTCAAATTACATTTTTTCATGCACTTTTTTTTTGTTAATCCTCATGATGGTTTTGATGCCAATTAGTTGGTGTAATTTATTATTTTCATACGTATGTTCAACATGACATGGAAAGTAAAATTTTGCACTTAAAATAATTTTACTCAACATATCACATGTCATTTGAACGACAGTGCTTAAAAAATATCGGCTATGGCCAAGGCCAAAAAGTTTCTTATTAATTTATTATTTGAAAAATGACACGTGGCCATTGGAATCGAACCCAGCACTCTTTTATATCACCATGTTATATTTAACTGTCATCTCTTTTTTACCTACTCGCAATCCCAAAGAAAAAGTACATATTGTGATGGTCAAAAATATCAAATTTGTTATTATTGTTGATGTTACATAACCCCCTGAATCTGAAAAAAATGTTTTTTGTGATTCAATTTGTCATTCTGTTTACGTTTATCTCGACCTAGAGCTGAAACCATTTTACTGATAGGGCTAAAACTTGGTATTTAACTTTGGGCTTTAATAAGATTCCACAGAGTGTTTTTTGGAATTATCTATTCAAGAAAATCAATTTTCTCAAAATCGGCTGGTACAATGGTTTTGATTAAAATTTGTATCTAGCCACTTTTTAACATTACTGATTACATCTCTATAATTCTTTGAGGTACAAAATAACTTGTCATTGCAATGTCGTAGGACTGTTAAAAATAGAAATAAAACTTTTATATTTGAAAATATATTTTTATAAAACCAATAGTATCTGAGCTATAAACAAAATATTGCTGTTTTTAAATAGAAGTATGGCATGGAGAGTTGATAATTATGCTCTTTAGTTAACGATTCCCTTTCCCCAATATGTTCCTAAAACAGTGTACACTATTTTATTTGCTCTTTGTTAGAACATTTAGCTCATTTTATTATAATGTTAAGGTGACCTGGCAATCTATCAGTAAGATGTCAGATTTCTGTGCTGGGGGTCCGGGGCTCAATCCTCAGTCTGGCACAGATTTATCTGATTGCCAAACCCTTCCTTCACCTCTGACAAGACGTGTATTAATCACAACCTGTGAATGTGTGGAATGCCAGGCCTCCACCGTGGTTCGGATTTCATCTCACAATCACCCTACCATTGCACATTAGCGTTAGTGCGTACAACCTGAACAGATAGTAAGACACGGTGATAATTATAATAATATTATGTTTCTGCAAAAAAAATATTTCTTCTTACATATCTTATGTTTTGTAAATAAATGTCTTCATTTTTAGGTAAATGAGCAAGAAAGTCTGTGCCATTTATTCTTTGCATCTAATAGATTATTTGGATCGCTCAAACTGTCCAAAAAATTTTAAGCAATTTTCAGTTTCTCTATATCTGTATGGTGTTTCTTTTAATTCTTGATGATGGTGTAGTTCAAGAGAATATTTTTAATTGTTTAAATACTCTCGGTTTTTGAGAATCAATTTGTTTTAATCAGAATACGACAAGTGTAGCGCATGCTTATAATTCATTTTATTATTAAATGCTTTAATAAAATTTGAAATTGATCATGTTTACATGCATAGTTGAGTAAAATATTGCTTTACGCATGTGTAGTTGTTATAGTACAAGCATTACATCCATAATGTGTGGTGAGGTAATAAGTCAGCAGGACAGGTTCTCTCCACACCAATCCAGTCTGCTCCTGGGTGTGGTGCAGTTAACTGCGTTGTACTCTCTCAGTTCTACTATAGCTATGTTACATGCCTACACTAAATCTCTTGGTATTGTGTGATCATGTGTTAAAAAGTCTCCTAAGATGACACCACGAAAATTTACTAATGAACCCCCGAATTTTTGATATGTTTGTGGAGAGGCTTTAAAAACTCTGAGAAGAAGTATAACTCTTTTTATTAACAAGGCACATGAATTGTATTTTGGATGAAAGCTATATTTTAAAGTTGAGTCCAGACTATAACAGAACAACATACATGAACATTTCGACGAACATGTTTGTTGTACTGCTCGCTGTTGCCTGAGTGTCTAGACTTGAACAGAACATGTTCACAATGTGTTCCCATAGTTGGTAACTCCTTAATGGTTTTCCTCTAGCTTAGTTAAGCTTCAATATTGGTGGTGCAATTAGTACACGTGTGCAAGTAGTAGCGGCAGTATATCTATTTATTCATTACCACTGAAGCAAAAAAAAAGAAGACCAAATTCCCGCTGATGGTGGATAACAAGATTATACCAAAATAGAAATGTATACAGTGGGTTGAGCTTATTGGCACAGCTCCACTCTTCTCCCACACATCCTGTTTTATTTTATTTTATTGCACTGATCGGGATCTTTAGGCTTCCAGACTACCTAGTGTGGTTTATAGAAGTATATGAGCTTCATTTGTTCTTCTTTCAGCCATTCCATTATTCTACAATCTGTTAAAATAAAGGTGATTATTATTATTATTATTATTATTATTATTATTATTATTACTAATTCAACACACACAAAGAAATACACTTGCCAAAAAAAAAAAATATATATATAAGCCTACTTACGACAATCAAAACACATGTGTGACTGCACCACTTTCCTGCCAAAGAAAATGTTTGGGGAAATGTTCACGGAGGTGTCCAGACTAGAACAAGACCAAACAAGAACATCCTTTGATGTGACAAGCAAAAACCGACAACTGGTAGATCATGGCTGAACATAACAACAAACAAATTTTGTTACAATGTTTTGTTCAGAAAATCGTTCTCACTTGTCGCAAACATGTTCGTGTTCATTGTTCAGTCCGTTGCTCTCTTATAGTCTGGATGTGGCTTAAGAGATCAAGAAAAAACATAGGCACCTCAATCTGCTTCACACGTTGTGCGATGACTCTTCAAGCGTGGCTAAAAAGTACAAATAAATCTATGCCCTTCACGATTACCATGGAATGGTGAGAACCAAAGGATCATGTAATTGACTGCTAATATTGAATACCCAAACATACACTCAGCATTCTGCTTAGACTCACACAATGATGAATTGCCAATACCAGTCTGCCTGAAAATTTTAAATTCAAGATTATATTGAGAAAATTGACAATGAAAATCCTTAGGTTCAAGCTTCAGATGATGACTATCAACTCTCTTCTTGTTCTAAAGAACCTTATATCACTACCCAAGCTGAACTCAATGACTCAGAGACGTATCTTAACCTCTCAAAAATACAAATTGAACATTAGGCTCACGTCTTCAAAACCACAAAAACTTATGTATACCGAAGGCATCAAAAATGCCTCGTAGATTTTTTTTCAAAGAGTGGTCATCAATACTTTTGTAAAGATGAAAAGGGTTTAGTCAGGTACTTAGGATATGAACAGAATCCTACTGAGTAGCAACTTTTTTATAATTTCCTCATAAGTAATCCTGAAAGCTGTACTCCTTCACAATGGTAACACACTGCCATTTCCATCACATGGAGTCCTATTAAAACATAAAAATATTTCTGGAAGAGGTCAATTATGTTGAACACAATTGGAACTTATGTGCAGTGCTGGATTAAGGGGGACGAGGGCTAAAGGGGCTGCAACCCCGGACCCCGGCTCCAGAACCATTCTGAAGTCTATTGCAACTTGAAAAATTGCATTTTATAACCTTAGCCATGTGATATTCTTTTTTATAAATAATTTTTGAGAGCTCATGGATATATTTTCCTGCTCTCGATGCTTAGCTGTGTTGGTTGGTTCATCAATTATGTTGCTCCTCTGTTTCTTGCTAGATATCACAGCTATCTTTTTTGATATGTTGTAAGGAATAAACACGGTTGTTGCTACTGAATCTTTGATGGTGTTCTAATTTCTGTGAAAGCACTGTTCACCAACTTTGACAACATTTTGTGCACCTTAGGTAATATTCCATGTATATTGAAGACCAACTTGATTCTCGATGGGAGGCAAAAGCTTTGCAAAAGAAATTTATGAAGTTTGAGTCTGTTTCTATGTGTGTTCTTTGGTATGATATTTTGGAAAGATATGATAAAGTTAGTACTAGCTTACAAAAACCTACCATTGGCTTGTTAACAGGCTGTAACCTTATTGACTCATTAGCCAAATTCATAGTCAATAAAAGATCTAGTTTTGAAACGACGAAGGGAAAACGAAAATATTAAGCAAAAACTCTTCCAGAGGTTTTGTCGACTCATCTGAAAGACAACCAAGGAAAAAATATGCAGGAGATGACAATGCCAACAATGAGACTGCTATCAAAGAATGGAAAAAATTTGAAGTAGAAATATATTATGTGAAACCTGATAAGTTATATAGCAGACTTACGCTTACAGTCTTGCACACAATTTCAATTTTTAGTTGATTGCAAAACTTCAAATACTATGTATGAAATTTCGCTTAATAACTGTTTATGTTTTTACAGTGAAGATCTGGATGAATCTTTAAAAGTAGAAATATCACATTTTTATTACTTTATCAACAGTGTTGATTACGGCAAACAATGCTTGAACCAAGACTTAATGATCTTGCATTCATGTAATTAAAACATTATATTACAAGACAGTTGTCATTTGATGCTGTGCATACATTCACAAATATTAAGGCAGGGAAAAATACATTTAAAATTGACATTTATACTTGTAACTTATGTTTACTTTTGTACTTTTTGTTTTATTGTAACATTAATATTGATTTAAAATCTGTGTTTTGCTAAGAGTTAAAATTTAAAATATACCCAAAATATGATATTCCAATGCTTCTTTTTATTTACACTTTAACTGCGTGTTCTATAAAGCCTTGGGCATCTTATGTGGCATAAGAAAATAGGGCCCCAAATTCTTCAATAGCCCCAGCGCCCCCAAATACCCTAATCCGGCACTGCTTATGTGGGGATCAGAAAGTTGTAGTGGACTTCTGTTAGAAATGCATTTGGGGTACACAAAGTACTGCTGTTTTCTGTTTGAATATGACAGCAGAGCTAAGCAGGCTCATTACCACCAAACCCATTGCCCACAATGTCAAGGTTTCATTCCTTATGTAAAGCCAAATCCCCTTGTGGATCCTATAAAAGTGTATTTACCTCCTCTACATATCAAGCTTGGCTTTATGAAGAATTTTGTTAAGGCCATGGACATTGTGGACATGGCTTTAAACATCTCAAGGAAAAACTCCCTTCAATCAGTAATGCCAAAATAAAGGAGGACACAAATTAGACAGGTTATGAAAGTTGTCTTTGAATATGTGCTTAATCCTGCTGAAAAAATAGTATTGTATAGTTTTAAAATGGTTGTTCAAAATTTTCTAGGAAGCCATTGATCTCCTAGCTACAAGGAACTTGTTGGTGGACTTCTGGCCAGCTACACACACTTAGGATGTAACTTGTCCCTTTCTGGCCTTTCATTTGGATTTATTCCCTACAAACCTTGGCGATATCAGCGATGAGCACGGAAAGAAATTTACCCAAGAAATCTCTACAACCGAATCACGCTACCAGGGAAATTGGAATCCAAACATGCTTGTAGACTATTACTGGACCCTAATGAGAGATTAAAAGATAATGTCTACAAGAGAAAATCTTAAGCCAAAGCTATCAAACCTTAAAAACACTCATTTTTTAAGTACCTATTCTAAACATTTAAAGAAGTGTATATTTAATAAACATAAAATAAAAAAATTCTAAATAATGGTGCGTGGTAGAAATTTTTTAAAACCATTTTTGATTGCAGAGTAAAAAACTACATAAAAACACGATTTACCATATGAGAAACAAAAAAACTTGTTTACAAGTGTTATTTGGATTGAGATATGCCTGTTGATAAATATAGCTTAATTACAATTTCATACCTATTTTAATATCTTGATTATTTTATAACGCAGGAGTTTTCGCTTTGAGATTGAAAATGCAATATTATTTGAGTGCTAGCACACCATTAGAAAATGTTTTTATTAAATACTAATTTTACTTAACATATTTGTTATTTCTTGATTAAAAAGTTTAGGATTTGATCATAGGCCACCACCCGTGTATAAAAGCATAACATTTTAGAATAATATGCCTTTATTTAAAGTATAGTACTTTATCAGAGTGTCTTTAGGACAAGAAAGTCAAGGAATGAAGAGCAAGGTCAAATAAAGGTAAATAATTTTGACAAAAAGTCAAGATAATATATTATTATAGTATATTGTAGGGATTTTGATTAGGATGAGGTATTACTATGGTGTTTGAACTCCTTAAAGCAGTAGTACCTAGAGAGTAAGAGAAAACCAAATGAATCCTTGCTAGTGTATTTTACTAAGCTAGATTGTTTAATTCCTTGTGCAATTTAATGATTGCATATAGTGAGTGGTATAATTTTGTTCGGGGGTCTATGCAGAACTAGAAAAACGATGGTGGCCATCTGGTGGCCGCGTGAGGGAGCAGGGAAAGGGGAAAAGTGGTGAACTTCATAAAGTCTTAACTTATCTCTTTAAATATAAAGTTTGCACACACATAATTCATAACAAAAAAGAAATATAATTAGATTTACTACAATATTTGTAGAATCAATATATATACAAAACATATTGTTTAAGAAATATTTTCAAAACAGAAATCACATTGATATAATAATTAAAATTATCATAAAAATGTCTATTAACCCATATGTCTGGTAAAATCAAATTTGCTGGTGACAATTTTCTACCTGCAACAATGGGAGAGTGAGTAAGTGTCTCACATTCATATATATTGTTTTTATAAAAGCTTGGACAAAATGTTATCTAAATGATGAAACTTATAAAGACATACATATATTTATCTCAGCACATAGGCCTGCTTCCAAGTAAATAGTATATCTGACAGAGAATATTGTTGGAGCATATGAAATACAAATAATCATCCCCATCTTCTAACTCATCTTCCATGTCATCACTCAAATCTTCATCAAAACCTCTCACGTTGTCACATTTGTTTTTGTCTGGAGTACAACTGCACATCTCTGTACATGGCAGCCCGTTTGAAAAATACTTGCAGGGAGGAGCACATTTTGTTGGACCACATAGCACTAAACTAAGTATTTACAGAAGGCCATAAGGAATATCACACGTTATGAGCTCATACCTTTGATTTACCCTTTTCCTACAAAAGCCAATCATTGTTGGAAGACTTGGATTTGCAATGTTGGTTTGATGCCAAGTACCTTGAGTTAGTGGTATGAAAGCGGCTTCTAATTGCTTTTTCTTAGTAAAAAAAACCCATTGTAACTTACCATTAATACTGATTTTTGGTGCTGGCCACAAATAAACTGAGCATACATACACCTCAAGAAAATTAAAAGTGTCTTCATTTGTTTCTCTTTTTTACCTAATTGTACCATTGACACCCCCATCCATAAATATTTTCCAAAAACTTGTCTTAAACTTGTCAGAAAATGAACCTGTTCTGTCATCTCAATAAATTGCATGCATGCCTAGCAATGCTGTTGCATGTTGCACTCCAAGGGTACTATACATTTTGTCTAAAAAAGCTCACATTTTTTACCCCTGTTGGCACAAAGGTAGTGTTTGTGGGTGGTTGTGGATATCTATTTACTGTTAATACTAGGACGTCTATATTGGGAGAAAATAATTTTAAGGAATTAGCTCCTCTTTTATTTGCGTAAAGGCCATGGTGAATCATTTTTATGTCTGCCTTATGCAAACTCATTAAATCATTAACGCAAACTTTGGTTGCTTCAGCAATATTGCAAAATTAGACCACCAGATTAAACTTTAACTTTTCAGTCAGATTAATGAGCATTTTACTGAATAACTCTATCAAATCATCTTTAGTCATGGCATGTGAAAGAAGTTTCTTTAGTGGTACTTGTTTGATGTTTGTATCGGCTTCAATTCTGTATTGAGTAGATGTCTTTCATTGCCAACGTCTATCTCTTATTGCATTTTTAGAGAATACTCTAAATAATTATCAAACACAATGTGCAGTTCTGAAAAACCCACATACTTTGAAAACACTTTCTTACGAAGTTGAGTGGCCAAATCTGACACAGTATTAATGTTGTTGAGCTTCAAAGAATTGACTTCGGTTATCCCATTCACAATTGCAATTGACAATATAGGAGATGAATTAAAAGCTGCATTGATTTTGAATGCACTTCCATTTCTTGAATTGATTCCTTACTCACAGTAGCTTCTAAATAATATAATAACTTACTTTTTACCTGAGTCATTCTTGATCCAATCACTATCAAACAGAGATCTAAGTACCAGCAATACCTCATACGTGCTAATACAGTCTTTCATATTCATTTCTAGTAATGATTGACACACAACTAAATGGTTGAACAATTTCCTATCTTCTTTCATTTTTATTAAACTCTTTTTGGTTTTTACTTTTCTTTTGTGTTGACTTGCGTAGCTTCAACTTACTTTGTTTCACTGGGTCCCAAAAATGAATGCTCTCATCTACAATATGTTCCCGAACAAACTTCTGATATTACTCTAGACCAAGCAATGGTATGGCACAAACATCATGGACAACTTCAGTAGGTGCAACACTTTTGTTAACAAGATTAACTACATAATTTTTGTTTTAGTTAAAAGGGTTTGTGAAGTTGCGAAAACATTCCAGTAACGATGTGACATTTTGCTGATAACGGTTTGAAATGGAATTAGACACTTCGTAATGAATCTTCCTTTCCCTTTCCACATAATGTATCTTGCCTGAGACCTCAAAAGGAAATCTTAGCTATTCTGGAGATATCATAAAGAATTTTGTGAGTGTTTGCACATTTTGGGTAGTTTCTATTACACTGCCAGAAACCTTCATATGACGATTTTCTTGCTCCATTGCTCCATCAGCCCCAAATTTCAGTCCATATCTCTGGATTTCCAATTAGTTCAATGTAATTCAAGTGCCCTTAACGATGCCATTATTATTGTTTAAATCTCCTGAAATCAACATCAACTTTTACACAGAAAATCTTATTTGTAAGGGGTTCAAAGGTCTTTACAAACCGAGATCTGTGGTGACAACAACCTTTTCCCCCCATACCCCTGCTCTTCTTATTGATTTTTTTTCTAATTACTTAATGACTGTATTGCACACAATTATCAGTTGGTGATGAAGATTGTTGAGGTTGGATAGATTATTATTGTGATAATTGAATTACAAACTACATTTGTATAATTTGTAGAAAAGATTACTTCATTAGTAATATAGACTTTAAAAAACTTTTCAGTCGACTGTAATTGCGGATGCCCGACAATGCACATACAGGTTGTAACAAAAAACCAGCAATATAGATGTCGCCATAAAGTACATAATAAGATAATGTTTTGTTTGCAAAACATTGTACACAATAACAGACAAGTCTTAAACTTACTATTTACAGCTATGTTTATCGTTGAATAAAACACTGTCATAGGCCATCATCACTTAATACACGCAGCATTGTATACACTACATATCTGATCCACAGTGCCTATTCCTCCCTTTAACTTGTAATCCATTATTATAGTTGCTTTTTCAGTGGCAACATAAATAATAGGTGAATTTTGCATCATAGATAACAGAATGACAGCCTTATTTTTCTTGAGAACATAGGATGTGATCGTCATGTTTTTTCTGAAATCCAAAAATGGATGAACCCACCTCTAGATTTTTATTTGCCTGAAATTCACTGGGAATATTCCTTTTGTCTTTTATAAGTGTACCAATACAAGTTTTTTTTTCCCCTAAAAGAGATTTGACCAAGGTATAACTGGTGTACCAATTGTCTATTGTAGGATATTGGTTTGTTCTTGCAAAGTCTAATCACACTGTCAATTGGCTTATTTGACACTAGATATGGGCCATCTTCTTACTTGCCCAATTGTTGACGATAAATGTCTTTGAGTCACAAATTGCGAAAATTTTAAACTAGTATTTTGCAGGCTTGTTTGGAATATATTGAACAAACTACAACGCCCACAAAAGGCACCATTTGTGACATGAGTACCAATACTATATATATTCTTATAACTCTGTACAAATGCATCCAAAAATGATCACATATCCACTCTCTTATGTATTTTTCTTCTTCGAATCTTGTATCCTTATCATCAAATAGTAGAGAATGAAGCAAGAATAAAAATCGTGTGTAGCTCTTACAAGCTCTAAGAATCTGTATTACAGTTCCATCTGAAGCCCACCATTCTTTGACATTAGGGGATGCCCCCATTGATACCAATAAGTTAAGGACACCCCAATAAGGTCATAATTTCGACTCTTGACATTTCTTTTCTGTCCTTATCTCTAGAGTAGGGTGCCATCGTTGGTTTTTTTTCTACATATTTGTATATTTCACAGTGACATACAACATATCCATTTCAACAATTTTATAAAATGCTTAGATTTCATCTTTTATGTCTCTTGCAATAGGTTTAGGACCAGAAGATACTTTGGCTATGTTTTTTATGGCAATTTTGCCCTTCTTTGAAAAGTCAATTTTTCTCCATTTACATGTTCTATTTCTTCCAGTAAAATAATTTTCACTATAGATAGTTTCACTATCCTCATATGACGAAACACAATCTTGTTCAGACTTGTGGTTATGCTCACTTGGAATTACGATTCCCTCATCTTCATCAGAATCAGAGCTATCAATAAATCCCTCATCATCTGACAACTCCTGCAATATACCAATCTCTTTGGAAGACATAATTCTAAATAAGTATTAATCTATTTTTATTCTTGTCTTTATTACATGTACATACAATTTATAAAGCCAAATGGTTATTTCAGCACAATAAATAAAAATGGGCCTTATTTTAGGACAACACAGGCTGTAAATTCAACAATGATATATTTATATCCATGTAAGGAATTAAGTCCAAGCCCCTTACCTCATTGGGAAAAATAAAAAAACAAAATACCCAACTAACAGTTGTAATGGCAATGGGCTAGCAATTAATTAATTTAACTGAACCCTAGCTTTACCAGCCAACAGGTAACCATCAAGGTCACACTTAAGGAAAAGAAAGAGTGACACATTCTCCAGGCACCTAATTCCCAGCCCAAGGGTTAAGCGAAGCCATGATATAATTCTTTGCTTACTTTTTTATTGTTTAAGCCAAAGGTTATGTTATTTAAGCCAGATTGATTATTGATTACATTAATACGTGTTATAATGTACAGTAAGTTTATTAATTAATGAAAATTTTCAAATGTACTAGTTTGTTGACTTATAAAATGATTTTAAGCTTTGTCAAGCAGTCAAGTATTCAGTTATTTAGAAAAATTCATGGACAATTTATAAAATACGATGATTATAATACATACTAGGACACTTTAAGAGCTTTAGTAAGACAAAAATATTGAATTCAAACTGTTGAGCTTAGATTATGTTTGACAAATTAAGTTTGTGTTAAGGTATATATATTCATTCCTTATCTAAAAGTAGATCTCTCTTATTTGGATGGTCAGATGGTTCGTCCACTACCTAGTTTTGAATAGTTTTAGTGGATTACACCATCATCATTAATTTAAGACAAAGACAACCATAAAGACATTTGTTAGATATAATATTATAATAAATCCATTAAAATGTGTCGGTATTATGATGAAAAGAGTTAGTTGTAAGGTTAAGAGAATTTAAGGTTAAGTTAAATGAAAATAAATTTAAATAAATAGTGTAAAATTAGACCAATTTATGAAATTAATACCTTTAGAACAGAGTTTCCTAAACTTTCACCAGTTGCAAACTCCCTTTGGAACCATGGCATGGCCATTGTACCCTTCCATCTCTTCATAAAATAAAAATCAACTAACACCTGCTATCTTGTAAAGAATAAATAGTTCTAAATTGTTTAAAGGTTTAGCTTAACTGAGATATAATATGTTTATGAGAACATAATAAAACAAACAGTTGTACAACAACTAAAAGACATGTTAATGAATGAATTAATTAAATTGCCAGTCTGAATAGTACAGAGGTCGCAGAACATGTTAAAGTGTTGTAGGCTCAATATTACCAAGAGTCATAAAATACAATTATCTTTCATCTCCCCTTTTTAGACATATAAAAAATTATCATGACATTATTAATCCTAAGACAACCCATTGGCATTCAATATACTATAAAAGACATTTAATACCAAATACATATGACAAAACAGACTACTATTAATAGATTAAACAATTCAACAATAGAAATAAAAAAATACAATTTAAGGTACCCTAACGGTTTTTTAGGAGGATGTACCAGTCTTTCCGGCTTAGTCATGACAGCTTTATAAACCTAATAAGCCTCATTTGAAGATCTAGGTACTAGACAAGATTTTGTTAGCTTTTGAAAATTTTCCTTTTTATAAAATTGATACTACTCTTGTCACAAACGTCCTTCTGCTGATTTTAATGAATACCATTGTGTTCTTACATATATTCTAATCCTTCTATTAATACCATGTTGTGGACTTATATCTATACTTGACCTCTAGCCCATTTTTTATCAGCTGGATTTTTCTTAAACAAGACTTCATCATTCACTTTAAGTTCTGGCTGACATTTACGGATTTTGTTATAATATTCTGCTATTAATTTTTTTTTGTCACTTATTTATCCATTCATTGTAATAATTTGCATCAACTAAATTTTGTTTTAATTTGGTCTCAACAAGAAGTAGTGTTGTATGTAGTTGCCTAGACATTAACAGTTGAGAGGGCAAACTGAGACTTATCATTTGGAGTAGTTTAATAGTAATAATACTGCCACATCACCTTATATGTGTCAGCAAATTTTTAAAGTGGAAACTCATTTGCCATGTCAGGGTTCAGCATCCACTTGTCTGGGGAACAAACACCTCTGGCGAGGCTCCTCTGACACATCATGGTTGGGTCGTTCGAACATAGCCACATACATTACATGCACAGCAGGCACTTTAGGGACTGATGACCCTGTGCCTGACACCAATCACTGTCATCACCGGAAAGCTGGGAAAACCTCACCTTGGCCAGACTTTCATTGGCGGGATGAGTTGGCTCCTCCTCCTGTTTGTACTGGACTCACACATCAGGGAGATAAGAGACAGCCTAGGAATTGCTCTAAAGAGAGCTTTAACTTAAATTTACTTACTGGGAGTCAAAATTTGATCATACCCTAAGAGGGCTTTTTACCTCAACTTGTTTGGGTCCTCAGAAGAGGTCAGGCACCTAGCCTTAGGAACCACCCTACAAAGGGCTTTCAACCTAAGTTGTCCAGCGGGGGCCTCATGGAAGTGGCCTGACCAGCTTTCCCGGAAGGTACTAGCTACCAACTGCTTAGTGTATGGTGAGAAGCGGTGGAGGCTGCCTCCCATTCACTCCAACACACACGGCCCCGACAGAGATTTAGCTATCCTTAAAGTAAAAACCCCCAAGAAATGACTACAATTCAATATCATCAGCCATATTTGGTGAAAATAATGATATTTTTGCAAATTCCACACTTCTTACTTACCATCTCATAACGACCCTGACGAATAACCTTTAGCATTTCCTTTCACCTTGAATGTGGAACAAGAATACATTCTCCTTTAAAAGCTATTCCATCTGTTTCATGAATTTCATCAAAGAATTTGTAATAGGGTTGAACCTCAACAGAAAATGAATTTGTTTGATGGACATCCTAATTGACAAAAATTAGATAAAATTTTCAAGACAGACTCTTTAGTTTCATTTCGACAGGTTTCCAGTCTTTCAGGAGACAATTACAGCCTTGAGATTAACAGATTGACATGTACATTAACATTTTCATCCAATTTAAGAACTGTGTTCACTGGAGGAGCTTGGGATAAAATATCAAAAATAAACATTCCTGGTTGGTAAATTACTTATAAATCATAAGTTTCTATAGTCACAGAGGGACTTTATAGAGGGGTTTATTGAAAAGGGGGACCATTGGCTCATGTTCACTGTGTACAATTACTCTGTGACCATAAAGGAGTTCACATTCAATTTGTGCATAATTGCTTTGACTTTCTATAAGTGTAGCTGAAGCATAGGCCATTGGATTTTGACTGTGAAGAATGACAGCTCCTACTGCAATTTGTGATGAATCATAAAACAAACTTAGTTTTTTGAGCAGATCAAAATAAGTCAAAACAGGTGCATTAGTAATTATTGTTTTAAGCTTATTGAATTATTCATCATAACAATGATCCCAATGTCAAACAACATATTTTTTTAAAGTGTTTTCAATTGCTTGGTTTCCTCAGAAAAATCTTTAATATAAAGTGACAGGTATGTAAGCATACCTAAATATCATCTTAGGTCTTGCATATTGTTGGATTTAGGCATATTAACAATAGCGGCTATTTTGGCTAGATACGGAAGCATCCCTTTACTAGTAAATATGTGACCCATGTAAGTGACCTGATCTTGACAAATATGTGATTTGCTTAAATTAAACTTCAAATTTACAGATCTAGCTCTTTCAAAAACTTGCCTTGAGATAGAATCATATTCTTCCTTGCTAGATGCACATATTAACAAATCAAATTAAATAATTAAATTGGGAATTCCTTCAAATAGCCCCCAGAATTTTCTTATTTCCTTCAAGTCATCTAGTATTTGAATCCTCCTCCTTTCTAAGCTCCTCTTTCCCTCAACCTTTCCTTCTATAATGTCGTGCAGAAGACATTTCTTCCTAAGAATGTGTCGAATCCAGTTTGCTTTATACTGAAGAATCACATCCAAAATGCTTCTCTTCTCACCCACTGTTCTTAGGACTTCATTTGTCACCCTGTCTGTCCACCTGATCTTCTCAAGTCTTCTCCAGCACCACATGTGACCTGATAATTGCTTTATTCAAGTTGTGTGGATCTAAACAAATCCTAAGTTTACCATTCTGTTTTCTAGGACAATACTATTTACCCAAAGGTTTGGTTCACCTACTTTTGATATAACACACAATTTTTCCATTTGTTTGAGTTTACTCTCAAGTTCAACAAATTATTAATTTAAATTTAATCCTTCTTACAGGTTGTGTAACAGTACTTTTCGATTTATTTATAGTTAATTAATGGCAATCCAAGACCCTCAACAGTATATTTAAATTTGTTTACAACTAGCTGGGACTTTGCCTCTAAATAAGTCTAATTTGGTAATGACTGATTTATCTCTGTTTGACACTTGAACATGTTTGCAAAAGTGACATTATTAACTCTCTTACCTAATATTTAAGTTCTACACAAGTTTAGAAACCAAGAATCTCAATTGTATGGAATTTTAAAACAATTTATTTGCCTCTGATTTGACAATTTAAATCAACTTCACCTCTTACATTAAGAAATTCTTTACTAAATGTTAGGACACAAGTAAAAGTAGTGTTTATTTTATTTTCTTCGTGTTTTTAAAGCCATTACATTAGTCTGGACTCCTGTGTTCAGGCTACAATAAAGACTTCTTCCATTTATTATAATATTTATGTTCCATGTTAGTGAATTAACATATGTGATATTTTCATGGATACATATTGAACTTAGAAAAAGGTCATTAGAGTGAACCGATAAGCTTTTCTCTTAAGACTTATTTCTAAAGCAGAATTTTGCATACTGACCAACTATATTACAAAAATCATACTTTACCCTTGGTGTTGGACTTTTGTAGGGGTGTTCCTCAGTTTTGAATAATTTTCTCAGAGACTTGGACTTATATTCTTTTAGTCCCAGGCACTAGTATCATAAGCGCTCACATTGTGGTTCTATTTGCCAAAATTAGAGTGGTGCTTCTATACTATTCTTCTATCATTGGCCCAGATGCTCAGCAGTCAACTTGATGGGAAATAAGTAAACATCTCGTTTACTCTTCTTTTCATAAAGATAGCAACAGATTCTTTATAGAAGAGTTAGCATTAATGATAAATATTCTGCAAGAAATTTCCTTACCTTCTGATTCCCTTAAAAACAGAAATTTAAATTTAATAAGAGCTGAAAATTAATAAAAAGAACCATACGCATTAGAAATATTCAAAGAAAGTTGGGTAAAATTTGAAAAGAAAGTTGAACCAGCAGTAAATTTGGATGTATTTAAACATTTTGACTTTTTTGAGAATCAAAAACATGTCAATCTACCTCATCATAAACTACAGGAAGCAGTTATCAACAACATAAAAGCCGGTTGATGCATAAAAGCTAGGTTGATCACTTAAAATCAAGAAATAGGCTTAAATCAGAAAATAGTTATGGATCCAGTGACTAGACCTAGATAGTCGGAATATTGGTGAATTTGCTGCCCCTCGGAGCTGCCAAAGAAAAACTCTGTTAATAGAACAAAAAAGGAACTAAATAAATTGCATGATGATAAGCAATTAGCGAAAAAAAATTCTTAGCACAGTATCTTACTACCAGTTCGGGTTATGCACTTGTGTACTAATTATGGTAATTGTTTTAGGGATTAGGATGGTTATGTTTATAGAAAGCGTAGCCACATTTGTGAGGAAGTAGAGCGGAAAACTATTTTGAAAAAAAACCACCTTCAGTACATCCAACCACCTTCAGTACATCCAACCGAGATTCGAACCTTGATATCCCTGTCATTGGTAGTCTACGAGAGTGACACCTTAGATCATGTGGCCACAGAAGCGGGTATTTTGAATTCTTTTAAAAAAGATAAATACATAATTTCAATAAACTATTTTTTGTTTTTATTTTTCAATATGAAAGGGCACTCTCAAGATGAAAGAGAACCGGCTTCTAAAATGTTTAAATCCCACAACTGTATTGACAGTATAAAATAATTTCTGAATTGAAACTTGTAAAAAGTGTATAATTAGTCAGTTAAAGCAACTTTTAGATGCTATTAACCACAGCATAAAGCCTTAAATCAAATATTTACTCTCCTGATTGAAAATTGTAACTAAATCATCCAGACAAAATATAATTTATTCTATAAATCTAAACAATTATATTTATTATGCAAAATAATAATAAAAGAGTGAGCTTTGACATTAAGTTGTTTGGTTTGATCTTTTTCTTATACCAGTTTGTTTTAAACTTAACTTAACTTATTTTAGAAAATTATAAACTAGTCAAAATACAAATCTTTAAAGTTTTCAGATTATCTTATACTATTGATCATCTGTTTAATATATATTATTTGTTTACAAACAAAAGTAATTGAAGTTGATCATGCTTTAAAATTTGGGAAGATTAAACTAGTGTTAAACCTACATGTATGATACATTTTCATAAGAAATTATTTCTTGCAAACAATTCTGTGCTAAAATACTTAAAATATTACATTAGTTTTTTATGATTCATACTTATCTATAAAATGTAAAATTAAATTAAAAATAGTTACAAGTGTACTTTCAAGTTTCATCAACATTGAATTGTTTCATTTTATGTACTTATTTTAAATAGAAGGGAGATTCCTGGCTTGAGAATGGTTTTAACAATTTTCATATTTTTATATATTATTAAATTTTACTATGCATACGAATTTGTACAGCTCCCAAACTTAACCTAACTTATTAGCATAAATGCTGAAAAATTAAAATTATGGTTAAACTTTCTTGTTTACCAGTACCTGTGAGTCTAGTTCTGAACTCTTAAAGTCTCATTACTATATAATTTGGTCAGCTGATGTGACAGTTACACCACTAAGTGATACTAGAAACTAAACAAAAAAAAAGTACTTTTTCATAAAATGAACCGGTTTTAGCTAATATATGTTTCTGAAAATTGAAAAATGACACCTGGACACGGGAATCAAACCCGGGACCTCTGGCTTAGTACGCCAATGCTCTAACCACNGACACGGGAATCAAACCCGGGACCTCTGGCTTAGTACGCCAATGCTCTAACCACTGAGCTATCCAGGATTCGTCTCGTGCCCTGGGTCATTCTTCACTCATATTTTAAGGCAGAGTCTATGATGAACTAGCGGAAATCGTCGGCTACTAGTATGTGATTATATATTATCACGAGCCATCGGATAACGCAGCCATCTGCGAATTGGTAGTTGGCTTTTTTGCTGCCATTTGCACAATTATTAAATTGTACGGGATCGCACATATATCCCGGGTTCGATTCTCATGTCCAGGTGTCATTTTTCAATTTTCAGATTATGATATCTAGTGGAGTAATTCCCTATTAACAAGTATAAATAATAGCTCCGGCTATTAATTCTTAATATATGTTTACACGAGTTTGTGTTTTAAAATATATATTGAAAACATATGATAATATAAAATTCTTGAAGTTTTTGTGTTTTAAAGATACTGTGCATCATACTGTCATTCAAACTAATGAATGCTTGATCAATGTATATTTTTTTAGTAATAGATTTTAACTATTTAGAAAAAAAAATTTCCCCCCTTTATATCTTTAATGTATAAAGTCTGACAGTTGCTTTGTGGGACAAAATAATACTTTGTAAATTTTATTTTGTAAGTAAACACTTTGCTACTAACACCTTTATGAAGCATTAACTATTATAAAACTTAAATATCATATACAGTGAATGTACTTATTTGTATGTAAGTGAGCATATTATTATAAAATATAAATAAAAAATTATTTTAATTTGACCTCATTTTGTTAATAAATTAAATCAAAGTTATTCCTTTAAAAAACTGTGTTTTAATTTAGTTGTTCAGCTTCATTTTTTATCTTTTGTAAAAACATATCAACCTTTTACTAAGAAGACACATCTATAATTTTATTCATACATCTATAATTTGATTTTTATTATTAAATTCCATTTATTGCATTTTAGGTTTCTTGATAGCTATAGATATAAAATCCTGCAGTTGAAACCAAAAGAAAAATATTTGTATATATGTTACCATCCAAACCTGATTTCCAGGACAAACTAGATCGGACTAGGCCAACTTGATACATCCTGCCGCTTATAGGATAAACCGATATTGCCTGATGTTTTTAGGCAATACTAGTTTTCATTCTTCTTAACCCATACGATGAATCGACCTTGAACAGGTTTCATTATTCACAGCTCGCGCAAAATGTTGTAAGCTAACCTAACCTAACCTAACCTAACCTGAACCTGTTTGGCCTAATAAAATTGTATGCTATACTAATTTATCCTATTAGCTAGGCCAAAATTTCAGGATTAACTAATTTGGACTCAGCTAAACTAGTACATCCCTAGGCTCTTAGGATGTATCAATTTGGCCTAGTCCGATTTAGTTTGTCCTGGAATCGGGTTTGGACAGTAACATATGCAAACAAGACTTTTAACATGGTTTTTCTTTTAATTATATATTATTTCTGTGTGTACCATAATTTAAGCCATGCTCCATGTCTAGTACCTATCTGTTCGTCTCTTATTTGTCTCTATCCTTCTTTTCTGTACCTTCTTCCATGCATAAAACACCAGCAACATGTATTTGTAATGAATATTTGTTTTCATTGATCATATCAAGCATCAACTGCTACAAGACATCATTATTTGCCAAATACTACAGTACACATAGCTGCCTATTTAAATCTCTAAATTTCACATAGTCTACAATGAAGAAAACTATAAACTCTAAACACAAAATGCCAATCAGCATTAGAAAAATCTATTACCACACAAATTTTCATATTGAATACCTGTAGAAATATATTATATTGATCATAGTGCTATATTAATTAATTTTAGTTATAATATTTCTTAAATACCTGTAACTTTAAACTTTCATTTGATCAAAATTGATGGGGCAGGGGCAGAAACATGATAACCCTCATAGGTTTAGTTGGGATATTTTCACTATTTAAACATCTAAAAAGTCCATAAATTTAGTTATAAGAAATAAATAAAATATTTGTTGATATTAGCTATCCTCAAAATATCGACTGACTATAATTACTACTTGTAGTTCAAGAGGTAAGATACCAGAAATCTGCGCTAAAACATTTTTTCATAAAATGAGGGCTATGTTTTTGCCCCGACTCCTTCAATTATGAATTTCTTTAAATAAATATCTTCTTGGTTGTATGTAGTTTAGTCATATTGAACACTATTAATCTAATGGCAAGTATTTCTTTTTTCTTTCAGGTATTGTTTATGAAAATACAACACCTATGTTTGACACACATTTGAGTCAGACAAATATTTCAGTAGTTGAATTCTACAACACAAATCTACTATGTCCTGACTGTGGCAAATCGTATAATAGAAAGGATTCTTTCAACAGACACAGAAGATTGGAGTGTGGAAAAGCACGTAAATTTAAATGTCCTCATTGTGGGTATTCTGCTAAACACAGTCATCATTTGAAAAAACACATACAAAAAATCCATGTCAAATTGAGTGACTTTGAGATAAATTATCAAGAAAAAGGGTTTTCAAACTAACTTGAAAAAGCCTTATTAAAATATTCTTCAACTATGTGAATTTGTTGGACAATTATGTTGCTACTTGATTGGTCGTAAATTGATGTCATTGTGTTTGAAGTTTAATTTCCAACTTTTGTGTATAAATAACGCTGGCCATATGCAGAAGAGAAAATCACAAAATTAACATAGCCTGATAATATAAATTCATCTCCCATTATTTTTTCCTGAAACATTTATTTAAATATTTTAATGAATTAAAAATGTACATGAATTGAATTCAGGAATAGATAGAATACATACAAATTTTCTTGATTATTATAATTTAAAATTCAACCTGGCGCCTGAGATCAATCGGTAGTGTGTCTGTCTACTGAGCTAGGGTCCCGGGTTCGATTCCCTGCATGGTCAAAAAATGTATCATTGGTGAAATGTGGGTTTACCTTTTCACATTGATGAATTAACTGCCGAGGACTGGATGGTATGACTGTCCTAGTCTTAAGTTGGATTATAAGGCATATGAAGCTATGACAGGCCTAGCAAGACGGTAGTGGGAAATAAATGGCCTGTATAAAAAATTGACCCAGGCCACAGGCTGGAAACGGTAATTAATGTAAAAAAATAATTTTAAATCCAATCAACATAGAATAAAATTTTTGTTGTATTTTGTCTTCTTTTATTCAGCAAAATACCTTTTATAACACACATTTTTAGTATTATTTCCTGATGGACCTTCAAATAATCTTAACAATGAGTAAACTGATGTATCCAAGTATGAAATACAAGTAATTTTACATAAATAACAACTTGTAAGAGCAGTACAAGACATAAATTAGGTGGGAGCTTTTATATTTATATACTAACCAAATAATTTTTTGTATTTGGAAAGGATTCAAAATAAAGATAAAATGGTGAAGGGGGGTGTCAAAGGAAAATATAAAGTAACCAGTTCACTGTTTGCAGTGTCTGATTTTGGGATACAAAGTAAACATAGCTTGTGTATTATGTATTGTAATTGATATTTAAAAAACAAAAGATTTTGATAATTTTTTTTTTCATTTCACTTTATAAGTATGGAATTACAGGGCTATATAAAATTCCATAAAAACTACAAAGCTTAACTTATAAGTTTATTGTTGGGGTTATTAAGAGTTTTAACAATTTGTCAATAAGTTGAAATTTTAATAAAAATTAGTCAAGTCTTTATTCTGAGAGCTCCTGGAGGTCTGGGACCAGTGTCGGTTGAATCTTATTTTTGTATGATTGAGGATCGGGGCAAGAAAATATCAGACTCCTCTACAAGCTATTTTTTAAATTAGGATTACCTTAAAAGCTATTTAAAGAGTTCCTTGACTGGCTTTTAAAAAAATCAAACGTCATTAAAATATATTTGTAGTGTTTGCCGCCAACCTCCCAAAATCTCTACCATCACACCCAAGGAATATTTTGACTTCGGATATGTTTGGAATATATTTTAGTTAATTCTCCATGCAATTTTTGAAAATTGGATTCCTCTAGAAGCTATTTGAAGTTAAATGCAAGGTCTTATTTTAACTTTATATTTGATAATATTAGAGGGCTAGTGAAATAAATCTAGAAAAGGAGAATTGGGGTGGGTGGAATTCATTCCAGAGGGTTGCTGTTTTCCCGTTTTTGCCACCATTGTCTGGAACCTCTCTCCCCCCAAAAAATGTTGAATGGTATTCGATTTGATTAAAATTATATTGCACAATTGTAAGAAATGAAATAACAAATAAAGATATATTGAGTGATTCCTTATCATAATATTATTTATAAAATATTTTAAATTATTGGTTACACATTATTAAATTGTTAACTTAAGTATCACAATATGTTTTTCACAGTCAGATGTATAAATTGAGCACACTCTGTTTCTACCCCTACCCCAAAAATTGAATCCTAGATACATGCTTGACCAAATGCTTAAACATTGTATTAATAAGTGCTTTAGTTCCTTAGCTCCTATTCCTACCTCCTGAAAAGGAAGCCTAGAAATATGTGCCTGAAAAGCGCTAAATGGACATCTGAAAACACTTTATAATTATCTGATCTGCTGTTACCATGCTTCTAAATAAGTTTAAGATCCCCCCGAATATCCATTTCTGATAGGGTTTTTCAAGTAACACTTTATAAATATACAATAAATATAATAGATTAAAATATCAACTTAATAGTTAAACATATTTATTATAAACAGTAACATTTAATAAGTTAATAATTTCTGTCACTATACACATTGAAAGGATAGAAGGGCATGGCTTATACACATATAAATAACTTGCCATATTTGATAAACTATAATTATTCTGCCTGTTTATTAGTTATCATACCAGTTGTTTATTTCACTGTTAACTTTATGTGTTTGTGTATGATGACGTTAAATACTAAAAATTGAATGCTCTGCTTTGAATTATTTTTTATACCTGCTCATCTCAAAGAAGGAACTATTTGTCTGTATACAAATAATTTCACTAGTAAAAAACAGTTTACACAAATGGATTAAATCATAAAAATGAATGTAGTGTTTTACTTGTAGTTGCTTACAATGATATAGATGTTCTGTGACTAGTAAAGAAACAAAGATGGCAGTCAAACATTAAAATGGTGGCGAGCATAAAACTAAATAGTTTTAAATAAATCGGCTTAATAATCTACCACTTCGGTGGCCGCTTGGCCTAACGCACTACTCTTGCATTAGACTAGACTGTTGATTATGAGGAGATTAAGGTTAGAATCTTGGTCGGGTGTACTTAGGGTGGTTTTTCCAAAATAGTTTTCCACTCTCCATGCAAATGCGGGTACACTTCATATAAATATAACTTCCCTAATCTCTAAAACCATTAGCGTAATTAGTGCATAAGCGTATAACCCAAATGGGTAGTAAACCCGGTGCTAAAAAAGTACTTTAAATATGTGTTTAATTTAGATAGCTGTACTTATCTATAAAAGGGAAAGTTTAAAGTATGGCTTATAACTTAAATGTTTTGACCTTATCGATGAAGAATCTATAGTGGCTCAAGGATGGGAAAGATCGTTAGGTTTGTGCAAGATATTTTTGGTGGGTAAAGATATAAAAGAATATGAGAATATGAAGGCTCAACTGCTTCATCAAGCAGACTAAGCTTTTCAAAATGTATGGTTGATGATAGTGAACTTGGAGGATGAAGCTACACATGAAGATTGCATGGAAATTCTTAATGCTCACTTCTCGCCTTCAAAGAGCTACAGCTTTGAATGTCAAAAGGTAAGAAATATGGCTCAAGAGGTAGGGGAAATGTTCGGACAGTATCTAACTAGACCTAAAATGCAAAATGTAAACTGCAACTTGAAACAATTTGAGAAACATACATAAATCAACCAGATTAGAGACTAATGTTTATTATCTGAATTACATAGGCTTCTCCTTAAGTAAGGTAATAAATTGACATTATTAACAGTTTCACAAACATCCCACACGTTAGAAAAACCAGAACACCAAGACAAGGTCATGGAGTGTTCATTGTTTACACAAGTGAAAGAATGAGTTGCAGAGGTTTCAATGAGAACAATTTGTTATCGCCGTGGATCCACAAGTAATTTGGCCTGGTAGGAAGATTGCCCTGTTAGAAAACAATACTCGCCAAAAATGCAATATAAAGGTCCATTATGTCGAGTATTGTAAAACCAAAGATAGGAACAAATATAAGGGAGAACGCAAGGAAAGGAAAAAGAAGGGTAAAATACAAAACCTAAAATACAATGAAGTTAGTGAGTGAAGAAGCTCATGCCTTTAAGATTAATGGGAAAGATAAAATAATTACAAAATAATACTACTCTTGGGGAAGTCAAACTAAACTTATGATAAATTCAGCTGCCTCATGCAACATACTAGATGAAGTGGCAAGGAAAATAAAAGGTCCGTTTTTAGGGAGATTTATTACAAATATGACACTAGTCTCAGAAAACAATGAATAGGAAGTTGTTTTTACATTGTAGGATGTAACGGAACACCAATACTAGGGAAAAACAATGCCAGAAAGCTAGGAATACTGAAATTAGGTTACCCATTAAATGCCATTAGTGAAAGTGATTTAGTGGAAAAGAAGTATCCATCAGTGGTAAAAGAGACTGTTGGCAAAATAAATGGATACAAACTTAAGTTGGATATAGATGAGTGTGATACCAGCAACATGTGGAGCAAGAAAAACACCAAGACATTTAACACCTAGGATAAAAAGAATTGATAGCCGAAGCTATTATTTATGCTTTTAGTGGGAATTACTCCATTTAGATATCATTCTGAAAATTGAAAAATGACACCTGGACACGGGAATTGAACTCGGGACCTTTGGCTTAATACGCCAATGCTCTAACCACTGAGCTATCCAGGATTCGTCCCGTGCCCAGGGTCATTCTTCACTCATGTTTTAAGGCAGAGTCTATGATGGACTTAGCGGAAATACAAATGGCAGCAATATGCCAACTACTGAGTCGCAGATGGCTGCGTTATCTGATAGCTCGTGATATTAATATAATCACATATTTGTAGCCGATGATTTCCGCTAAGTCCATCATAGACTCTGCCTTAAAATATGAGTGAAGAATGACCCTGGGCACGGGACGAATCCTGGATAGCTCAGTGGTTAAAGCATTGACGTACTAAGCCAAAGGTCCCGGGTTTGATTTCCGTGTCCAGGTGTCATTTTTCAATTTTCAGAAGAATAACTCGGCCACTGACAACCTTGGCCAGGATGGTCTGGTCGGACACGCCAGCAAGATGTAAAGTCAGGGAGATGTAATTATGTATCAACCATTGTTTAGGAGAGAGTCGGGGACTCTATTATTAGTTATTTAGGTCACCATATGTCATAGGTTAGTAGTGTGTCATGTACACTAGTATCATATATCACTTCACTTAGTTTGACGAGTACAGAATGTCTCTGTTAGGTGGTTCGATTTAAAGTTATGTCAACAATAAAATGTGTTATTGTTGTTAAATGTTTCCTATTTGCTCTACATACCCCATATGGCCTGTAGTTTCACTTGAGTGAATCTCACTCCCAAGCCTGTATGACCATGTCTCGGTCAACGGCTCAGCCTGGTGAAAAAGTTGAAGTTTGGTGGAACAAGGCCTGATGTTTAAACATAAATAGGTGATTAGGAGTAGTAAATTTGCATATAATATTAGTTTAGTATAATAGTTGCGGTGTGCAACTTGTGGATATGCAACTTGTGGATATGCCTCTGCCCTTCAGGCGCGGCCCGCATATAAACATTTGTGCTCGTTTCTGGCCCCACTCAAGCACTGTTGGAGAGCTTTCCTGAGATTTACTCATTTGTTGTAATGCACTCTATATTCAGCTTATTAGCTTAATTCCAGCTGTTCTGATTTGTAACATGCCTGTTGTATAGTGTTAAGGCCTTGAATCCAGAGTGACCACTTTCCTTAGCTACTGACCCTAAGTCTGACATTTGAGACTAGTGACAGTAAGTACCATGTTGCTTTTCATTTTAGCTAGACATACTAGCGCTAATAGCAGTCTCTTCTTATATTAGGATTGTTAATTGATGTTGTTATATCTCAGTTTGTTTTAGTTCACAAGTGTTGTGGTAGGTTCTTATGCCTCACCTATTGTAGTTTGTTGCAACAAACATCCTTTGTTGCCATGTTGTGTCAGCCATTCTGACCCGCCTGATTGTGGTTTAGTCGATGTCAATCTTTCGTTTTAGAAAGAATCTCAAAGCCTAGTTGAGGAAAGGAGGGTTGTCTAATACTTCCAACCTATGTTGGTGGTCTTAGTAATGTAATCGTTTATTGGCTCTTATAGCCAGTCTCATTTAGAGCAGCTCTTAGACCATATTGTGTTGTAATTTTGCTGATTTGATCCTTGATAATTTATACAATCAGGAATTAGATAGAAAGCTGGGATTGCTTTAATCCTCTAACTTGTATTTTTTAATGTTGACTTGCATTTTTCTCTTATATTTGAATTTGTTCCACATTTGTGGCAACAGGAGATATTAGAGTGCATAAAATAATCAATTCAAAATTATTGTCTTGTTACAACTGGCCACCAAAATAATTGGCTATATGTTTTTCCTTATAACTTAGAGAAAGAGCCACACAAAGTATTAGTTTAAAATAAAACATTTTTATTCTGTAAACACATGCTCACGATCATAACCGAAAACTGTTTGTATGGCATGATAAACTACCCTGATTTCATCCGGTTTGCCATCTTGATTTTCAAAGAGAAGACAGCCTTTTAGAAGCTCTCATTTGTAATTTTTTTAAGGGAAATACAGACGCCGCTTCAACTAAAAAGAAACATCCAAATGATTATTTTTATAAGTTCATATTTAAATAATGTAAAAATGATTAAAATAAACATTGATTAAAATTAGATTGTATGTTGTTAAAGTTTTGATGCCCAAACTTGACAGCAGCTCAACACATATTCTTGCAAATGAATACATGAGAGTAGATACTATGGTAACTTTTGATAGCTGTTTAGTTACCACCACTCCTATGTTGAATAGCCTATAAGTGCTCAAGTGTGTTTTTAATTCATAAAAAATAATGTTAAGAAATTAAATATCTCATTACATGTTCAATTTGTTGTCCACCTTTGTTTTGTGTGCTTTTATTTGCCTTTGCTTATGTCCAGATTTAATGGCCATTTGTATAATAAATTGTGTTCGAAGAAGAGAAACTAGAAGCAGAATGAAAGGAAAGTGTTTATAGCACTACCTATGAAAAGACTTGTGAAACCAGTCATAGGTAGCTTCTATCACTACCTTCGGATGATAATGCTCCTTTTTAAATGAACCAATTATAAGACATTGTAGTTTAAAATTATATTTTTTATCATTGATTTGATTTTCCTCCTTTTGGAAACATCACTGGTTAAAAATCCAGACAATTTTGCGTTTGAAAAATAAATCCACCTTGGCTTATATTTTACATTTCAAAAAGAGGACATATCTGAGGAAAACATGATGTGTGGTAATTCTGTGTTTGCACAACAATAAGGACTTCAGAATAATAAATAAAACAATGAAATATTATAACAAAAACTAAGAGTTTTTACATTAGTATAAGAAAGATTAAAGTAAATATATTTTTAGTAGCGTATTTTATTGCAATTAATGACGAGAAAATAATTGGAATACAATAGTCAGCTTGACATATATTTATAAAATAAAATGGTGGTGTTGGCTTAATACCAAGAAGAAAACTAAATAAACCTAATTCACAAGCAACAGTATGCAATTACTGAACACATTCTTAAATTTAAGAAACAAATACAAGCATGCTAACAGTGGCTCTATTATGTGGAGGTATTGTTGTAATAAACACACACAAAAAAAGTTTAAATTTACTATCTAAAAAACAAAAATTAAGTAAATTGTAAGAACCATTTTGTAGTAAGCACCCTAACATACCAAACAAAATTTTGCAGTTAGCCTATACTTAGAAACAAAACTAAATAAAGCTAGTTCAGATGCAACACCATACAATTACTGAAACATACTCTGGACTTGGGAGAACCTTTATCTGACAATAATAATCCCAGAAACACACACAATACGTTTTATTGTTAAATTATATATTGGTTTATTATTTTATTTATGCCAAGGAGATTTATAATAATTGGTTTGGGGATCTTTCCAAAAGCCTTGTTGCCAAGGAGACATATAAAGAAGATAACAAATTAAACGTTAATATAGTTGTTGTGTTACATATTTAAGATGCAAATGTAACCTCATTAACAATTGCGTTTTTTCGACACTGCTTCGCTCGCTGATGATATAGTGTGATGGTAAATAGCTTACCCTATTGTCTGAAAATTAAAAAGTACAAAAGAAGAAGTCCTTTCTCGTTCTGATTAGTACTTTTTGAGTTCACTGGCAACAAATGGGCAAACAATCGAATGTACAGACAGACCTTAATAGTTTTATTTTATGTATAGATGGGCCTAGGTTACTTATCAATATTTTTTATTGTATCAACCTTTTATTGTGTTAACCCTTCATTTTAAAATATCATAGTACACAGAGAATTGGTTTTCTAGTTTACAGAATTTGTACTGATTTAAAAAATCGTAATTACTTAGCAAAGCTTATTTTCTGTAATAGTTAGCTTTATTATTTATCCATGTAAATTTTCTTTAGGAAATTAATGTATGATTCTTAAATATAGGTACATTTTTGGACATTCATACTAAATTATTGTATGAGTAGATGCTCATTACTCGATGTGAAAACATTACTGCTTATAAATGTTTTTGGACATTTGATAAGTATTGTGTGCTGTTTAGCAGTTACAATTGACATCTTCTAACAAATCCTGCGGATCTGGTGGTGTGAGAAGATCTGGAGGAAGGTAATGAACGATGGTATACATTGACTTTCTTATGAATTGATATTTTGAGCAGCTTTTAGAAAATACAAACATATTATTTTGGGGTCAGCATTGATAGCATTTAACTATTTTATTAGTGTTATTTTATAGGCTTATATAATATTATTCAAAAGTGACAGCTGCAGATCATATGACTTGAAAGTAGATTAAGTAACTTTTTATAGCTGTCAGATATGTTAATTCGTTATAAAATTGGGGCATACTAGAGTCCTCGTGTAGTTAGGTACCGTGGGAAATGTAGTCACAAGTTCCAGATGACCTTGCCTTGTAGGTTAATTAGTTCTGGGGACCTTTTTATTTAGAACATGAGGTTCTAATAAAGAGTGAATGAATGATTTTATATTTAGATCCAGAGTATGTTTGTTGACAGCGACAGGACCTTTAGTGCTTGATATTCCACTTTGTTTTCCTAAGAAACAAAAAACAAACACTTCAAGATTGAAGTTTGAATCCCAATTGGATGTACCTAAGGTGTGTTTTCCTCAATTATTCACCACTCACCTTCCTTGAAAATGTGGGTACATTTCCTCTAAAATTCTACCTTATTCATTCATATTCCATTAGCTTAACTACTATTATTTTATATCCATTACTGTTTCCAGCCTGTGGCGTGGATAAGTTTTTTATTCAAGCCATATATTTTCCACTACCAGCTGGCTAGGCCTGTTGTAGCTTCATTTGCCTTATACTCTAGCTCAGCCTAGGACAGGCACAACATCCAGTCCCCCAGCCGTTAATTCATCACTGTGAAAGGGTAAGCCCACATTTCACCAATGATACAATTTTTTTGTCATGCTGGGAATCAAACCCGGGACCCTTAGCTCAATATACAGACACATTACCGACTGAGCTAAGGTGTTGGATTAGCTTAATTATTGTATGTGTATAACCTAAATGTATACTAATATGTGGTGGAAAAACAACTAAAACTATCAACATAATTTTAGAATTATACCCTATTGGCCTGAATATAGTATGGCCTAGCTTAAAATGATGATGTTCTACTAGAGTAATCAGAGGTCTCTAATATATATCACGGTAAAAACTTAACAAACTCGACACAGTTTTATTAGGCCTTCAGAATGCTTTTATTGATGCGTAGACACTCCTAAAATTTTACTCATTTTTATTCCAATGTTGTATATTAGCTTCAGGAAACCAAACTTCTTATTAGCCTGCACAATATTTGTTTGTTGTGCCTTGTGTATTTTTCTTAATTTAAAATCCATATCCTAGCTTCTTCTCATTCCCTTGTTTACTTAATATGCCGAGGAAGCCTTCTTTTCAACATGATCTCTCATTTGTGAATCTGTCATTGGTGTTTTTTTAATATTAGTAACAGCACAGATTCTGTCACCAACTAGCACTGACCTACTGAATTACCAATTCAATGACACTGAAGTGTGCATGATGATTCCCGCCGGCCAGCCGGTATAGTTCCATCATGTTAATAAATAAACCTCTCTAGAAATTTGCCTATTTTTTCAGTATAAAAAGTTAAGTTGCGCATATAATACAAGTACAGTTTTCTGAAGGACATTTTTAGAAGAAAGAAAAACAATGCACTCTATTTGAATCAATACGATATGTAACAATGGATATTAAACACATTATGTGCAAAGCACTAATTCTGATACGGTCTCTCACATTTCTTGGAGGTAGTTTTTCTTTTTCCTTCGTCATCTTACTACCTGTATGGGCTATACAGATTTTAATTATGCAACTGGAATAGAGGGGAAGAAAGTAAAATTGATAGGAAATGTATCCACATTTTCACGGATAAAAAGAAAGAAATTATTTTGGAAAATTTACCCTCGTCACACCCATTTGGAACACAAACTCTGACCTCTTTCTCACCAGCAAACAAGTCGAGATTAGCTTAACATTTAGTCTGTGAGCCCTTTGTTGTTTTAACGATAGTTGGCATGAAATAATTCATAGGAATTGTGCTTAGTGTTGTTTGTACTTATCATTTTTAACACATTAGTCATTTGATGTTTTCTATTTTATCTATTTTTGTTATTTTGAGTTTCAAAA
Source organism: Timema bartmani (assembly GCA_902151455.1). Taxonomy (NCBI): domain Eukaryota; kingdom Metazoa; phylum Arthropoda; class Insecta; order Phasmatodea; family Timematidae; genus Timema; species Timema bartmani. Next base: position 290,685 of record CABFWB010000351.1, on the reverse strand, counting down.
CCATCTATCATAGATGTTCTAAATAACAGTATAAATTTTAATAATAAAAATCCAAACTAAAGTACTGAAATAATTTGCATTAAAGGTAAAGCTTTTAACTTGGTTGTATTAGTTTTATTATTTTAAACATAACTTGTATTATCTATTGTATTTTTTTTATTATTAAAAGTGTGTACAACCCAAACGAATATTAAAATGTAGGGCTCTTTCTCTCTATATATAAATAACAACAATTATTGTTAAAAGTGTTCTTAAGCTTATTTCACTAAATTTATTTCTCATGTATGTCCTTTAAACTCTCTAAATAATCATAATTAAAAAAA
>CABFWB010000351.1:248313-290177 GCA_902151455.1 Timema bartmani | reverse complement strand
ATATATATATATATATATATATATGCATAAATTCTCAAGATGGGAGACTCGTTTTCATGCAGCATTGTGTGAGATAAGTTGGCTTTAAAAAATTGTTTTAATTGCAACGTGAGTTGGACAATCCACCTGATTTCCTGTCACCAAGATCTGATAGACGCTTGATCGATGTATCACTTCATTTTACTCTCATTATGATTGTTTGCTTTGAGTATTGCTAACTGTGTGCTTTTAATTACACTAGGCTAATTGAATAGGGTACTCTCTCTCTTATGCATTCAGAAATGTGCCCATACCACTCTTAGCCCCGACATTAATATTTACTTAAATTTTTACCATGTAGATATAATTACAATTTGATGACCACCTATGTGGTCTAGTGGTCATAGGTTCTGGCTACGTACCCAGAAGTCCTGTGTTTGATTCCCTTCAGCCTAGGGTGGATAAATAAGGAGCTACTCAAATAAAGTAGTTGTGGCTCCAGTATAGAAAGCCGAGCTTAATGGCTGGAGTCATTATTGTGCTGACCACATGACACCCTCTATCCACAAGAGTTGGCACTAATTCGCCACTCAGTAGGTATAGCCTGACTGCGGGCTGACACCATGTAGTTACTGTTATTACATTTTGAGTGAATGGTAATCATCGATATGAATAAATAAAAGATATAAATGTTCGATAACCACTGTTCTATAGGCACACATATTCAAATATATCCCTTAAAATAATCCCATGATGTTCTTGGACAATGGTGGTTGAGTGTCCTCGGGTCCCAAATCTCCCCTGAAACTTTTAAAATACAGCATACCTATTAATTTTTCTCAGAATACGCTACTGCTTTCTACTCATCACGGATGCTAAATGTCCTCAAAGCGAATACAAGTTGTGGGCTTGCAAAACTGTCATGGTGGTTGCCATAGCAACTAATGAAGTGAACTTACTGTGGTCAGAACTATGGAGATTCATTGAGCATGTCGGCTCAGAGAGGGGTTACCGTATCAGCACATGCGCCCCTAGAAGAGAGAAGATGCAACCGGCCAAACTCACGATTCTGCCCTGCGCCAACAGAGCTGAAACCACGACTATTGCCGGGCACCTAGAATGCTACATACTCCTACAAGCTAGCTCTGATTGGACTTTGATGTCATCATTTCACAAATCCCACCTTTACCTTATTCCTAACCATATACAAGAGGTTATATAACCTGTGTTCGAACCTAAACCAATACCCACTATATTATTTTTCGAAGAGGACACAAGACGTTGTGAAGTTCCAAGTAGAAATGAAGCTACTAGACACTGGGGAATGACCCATTTGCAAGGCCTTTTTTGGTAATGTACATGTCTCCTAAGGCTGGAATATGGTCGTGTTTATTTTATGAACTATTGAGGATGATTTTCTTTTAATTAGGTGATTGCTTTGAAATTATGTGAATAGGGAATATTTCGTCCATATAATCTAGTAGATCCGTCGGATTCGGCAATGTTGCATTAGGCTAAGTTTCGTTTTGAGGTACATTATATTTTTGGAGAATCGCTAAGGTCAGCCTTGCATGTTTTTGGTTTTCTGACTCTTATAGTCAAAATGGGTGTTGCCGGGAACACCAATTTAGTTGTGTTTCTTTATTATTTAATTTATTTGCTATCCTGTCTGTAAGTAGGCCTAGCTGTCCAGGATAGAATGATGGTCTTTAATTTGTAATATGATTATTTCTAGTAATAGAGTGACATTTCATTTAGTTCAAACTGTCTTTCAAGCTAGGTGGTTGGGGTGGCTATATTGGCTAGCCTCGAATCATGTTATTATTTGTAAGAAGAATAAGTAGGGATTAACATCTAATGTAAATGGAAACCTTAAGGTTGCTTGCTTTTCCTATTTTCTCTTATAGAAAAAGTATATTTGATGTTTGTGTTTAGTTACTAAAGTAACTCCAGCAATTTGGTATGTAACTTGTGGGATATTTTGCCGTATTTTAGGCGGGACCCTTAAGGCATTTGGCATTCTTATATAAATTGTTTGTAGTTAAGACTAGGGTGTTACTCCCTCAGCAACAGCATTGTAGGTTGAACCGGAATGTTACTCCCTCAGCACACAGCATTGTAGATTGAACCAGAATGTTACTCCCTCAGCACACAGCATTGTAGATTGAACCAGAATGTTACTCCCTTAGCACACAGCATTGTAGGTTGAACTGGAATGTTGCTCCCTTAGCACACAGCATTGTAGGTTGAACTGGAATGTTACTCCCTTAGCACACAGCATTGTAGGTTGAACCGGAATGCTACTTCCTTAGCACACAGCATTGTAGGTTGAACTGGAATGTTACTCCCTTAGCACACAGCATTGTAGGTTGAACTGGAATGTTACTCCCTTAGCACACAGCATTGTAGGTTGAACTGGAATGTTACTCCCTTAGCACACAGCATTGTAGGTTGAACCGGAATGCTACTCCCTCAACAACAGCATTGTAGGTTGAACCGGAACATTACTCCCTCAGCAAGAGCATTGTAGGTTGAACCGGAACGTTACTCCTTCAGCAACAGCTTTGTAGCTTGTTGTTATGTGTACGCCTATGTTTTCTATTGTTGCTCAGATTAAAACCGCGATCTCCCCATCAAGTTCAATGTAAGTTTTAATGACCAGTGATACAGGTAACATGAGGTGACTCAATTAAGTGTATGGTAACTTGTAAGGTAATTAAAAGAAAATATATCAGCATTTGCTTTATATTATCTTACTTGGAACTCTAAAGCATTAGAAACTAGAAAGTACATTTCCGCACTTACAAAAGTACGCCACATATCCATATCTTGAGCTAGTTCTATCCAATCCACCTTATTACACCATATTCTTGTATTGAGCTAGTTCTATTCAGTCCACCTTATTACACCATATTCTTGTATTGAGCTAGTTCTATCCAATCTACCTCTTTACACCCTATCCCAATATTGAGTTAGTTCTATCCAATCCGCCTCCTTACACCCTATCCAAATATTGAGCTAGTTCTATCCAATTCACCTTATTACACCCTATCCCAATATTGAGCAAGTTCTATCCAGTCCACCCTATTGCACTCTGTACCAATCTTGAGCTAGTTCTATCCAGTCCACCTCATTACACGCTATCCCAATATTGAGCTAGTTCTATCCAGTCCACTTTATTACACTATAATATTCCTGTATTGAGCTAGTTCTATCCAGTCACCTCATTACACCCTATCCCAATATTGAGATAGTTCTATCCAGTCCACCTCATTACACCTTATCCCAATATTGAGCAAGTTCTATCCAGTCCACCTCATTACACCTTATCTCAATATTGAGCTAGTTCTATCCAGTTCTCCTCATTACACCCTACTTCTTCCAGGTCCATTCTAATGTTATCGTACCATTTGTGTCTACGTCTTCCCAATGGTCTCTTCCTATTAGATTTACTCAATACTCTGGACATGGCTCTAGTTTCTTCCATTCCCTCTGCAGGTCCTGCTCATTGTGATCTGCAAGATTTGATTACTCTAATAATGTTTGGTGATGAATACACGGTGTGTATTTAATTATTATGTAATCTCCTTCACTCTACATTATTTTAGTCACATTTTGAAGCAAATATTTTACTAAGTACCTTGATTTTAATCACCATAATCTTCTTCTTATTACATTATGGAGCAACATTTCTAACTAGCCAAAATTTGAGTTATTCAAATCACCACATTTGCAGGTCAGCATCAAAAAAGCAATTGTTGAACTATAATATGATTTTCAAAGGAAGCCCGTTATTTGAAAACAGTAATCTCATGTTTCCACAATGGCGTCAATAAATATATTACAATTGTATTTACAACTCTTACATCAAATAAAACATTTCTAGAATGTCAAATTTCAGTGACTTTCATTCAATGTTGGTGGTTGAAAGAGAGCTTTAAATAAAAAATAAATAGGGTTCACTCAAGTCAGGTTGATAGAATAGGTGTGATAAAGATGGTAGTGATGTAATTGTGATGCCTTTGTGCTTTACTTTAAATAATAGTGTGCAAAAGAGAACATTTCGCAATTTAGTTTGAAAATACCAAGGTTCAGAACAATATATGTGTTAACATCCGGGTGGAGTAATTCTGTTTCCTGCTACAGTTTTATACGACACCGGTAATACTGACTTTTGTTAGATTTTTAATTTCTTACTATCTTTTTGGTTCTATGGCAACTTACTGAAAAGAAAATTTTAAGAGCTTGGATAAGAGTGGTGTACTAGCACCAAAAGGTATTTTATCTTATGAATCCTGACCGCTTTCAACTAAACTTTGGGTTTTATTTCAAGATAGAGATAGTAGCTGACACATTCGAAGCCACCTTGATGAAAATTGGCTGGAACTGAAACTCTCGTGATGATATTTTCTAGGTAGTCACAAACTCTATTGGTCAGAATTGAAACCAAGGAAACAACATACCAAGATTTGAGTCATGTTTGGTGTTTGTCATTTTAATATATAGGTTTTTAAAATGTTTTTTAAATCAAAGAACATTATCTACATATTTTTAGATTTCAAATTAATTTGTTGTTATTGTGCTTTTTACCATGGATCTCACCGTTGGTTATGATTTCTCTCAGGGTAATTGAGCCATACTGATTGGCTGTATTTTTACATATTTTAATGTTATTCTGTTCTGGGATTCTTGTACTCCTTTTATCAATATATTTATCAACTTTATTTTTTAATTTTTGTTTGAAGGTATAATTTCATAGTCCTTCCTTAAACATTTTCATATCAATGGTTTTGTTTGATCTTAAAATGTGAGGCCTTTTAATTTCACTTATTTTGGTGAGTCATTACAACTTACACTCTCACTTTATTTTACGTCCCCTAATTCTTTTTAATAATTCTAATACTTTAACAAGCATATAACCTGAACAGCTTATAAGACGTGGTGCTAAAAAAACCCTTTAAACCTTTCATATGCCATGCAAATTGTTTATTTTGACCAAGTAACTAAATTATAAACAAACTGGAAACAATGTGACAATGTAATCTTGGGTAATTTTTTGAAACCTTAACATGTACATTTATATATTAATTAGTTTTAATCTGTATGCATTTCACTTAAATATTTTAGTCCAGATTCTACATATTTTCAGAAACATTTTCTTTTTAAATTTATAATTATCAGACGAAATACATGGATATATATGTTATTATCATTACTAGTTTGTAAGAAATATTTTAATGTAAACTTAGTAGCATAGGTATGTGTGTGGGGCAGATTTCATGGGGCTATACATGATACATAATGCCCTCCAAAGTAAGGGAGCCTTAAATATTCTCCAGTTAGAGAGATGGGCACGGTTAGGGGGGAAAGGGAGTAAAGAGTCAAGTTTTTCAAGTACTAAGAACATCTGTATTAGTTTAAAAACTTAGCTAAATATATATGTTTCTTTTAATTGACAACTTAAAGAATACAAACTTTAAAAATAAGCCATATAAGAAGCATACTGAAATTGACTAGGTTAATTCAAAACATTCTGTGTTTCTCAATTTGGTGTTTAGTAAGTAGTACAAGGTTGTAGTGAAGCCGGAGTGGAGTGACTCACTACACTGGTTTTGAGGGTAGAACAACGTTGTGGTTGATTATCAGAATAGAATACCATTTTCTCTGTAAATTAGACTTGTTTGTTTTTAAATGTGGATGTACATAACATGTTTTATATATTAATGGTAATTGAAAGTTAATTTAATTAATGATACTGTAGCTACAATATATAAATGTCCATCTAAACCATGATGAAAGACAGATGCGAGCAAGCATGTTTGTTCTTATTTCGTTTGCATAACCTCCCAAACCCCCTCCCCTCCCAACACCACCAATAAATAGCTCCGGCACTTCTATAGATAGGACTACACCCCTGAAGTAATACATTCACTCTGCATTTAAAACCCAATTATTAACATATAATTCCATAAAATTAAAACACAGATATAATTTTTTATATATTAGGGTATGTTTGGGCATCCCTCATATGCACACCTTTGCTTAAGAGAATGTATTAATGAATTAATTTTATTAAGTTCCCAAAAAATTAGTCGCCGGAAGAATTCATTACTATTTCTTTATCCAAGCACATGTTTCCTTATTGTGCATAAGGGTTGTTAGCGGTATAATATTTTGAAATGTTAGTGTAAAGTAAATGAAATTATATTTATGTTTCCTTTTCAAACCATTGGTTAAGGGGCAATTCCATGCACATAAACGTTTAGCTCCTTTGTATCCTTTTAAAATTCATTTTTCAACCATGTTGTTTTGGGTAGTATAATATTTTTTCTGTTTTGTTTATTGTAGAATCATAACTCCCACTATGACCAGGACTCCTTTTTTTAATTGTTTTGTTTGTCTCTTTCAAATAATCTTGTATTTTATTGGGAGATGCCGCCCCTCTCTCATTCTTTTAATATGCCATATTTAAAAAAACAAGGGGTGAATAAAAATAGTTTCATTCAAATCAAATAACTTCTGCTTATATATCTAATAATAATAATTATTATTGATGTTTTACCATGCATCGACACAATAAGGTCATTAGCACCATATTCAATAGTTGTCTTAGAAGATTCTTATCATTTAATTTTCTTATAATATTGAAATATATTATTACAAAGCGTTATATGTTCACGTTCTTAAAGTGTAGAGAGTAGACAACATTATTCTTCAATGCCTGTGTGTTGAAGAGGACATTAGTGAGTGTGTTGCTCAAGTTGATACAACCACACTTCAGGCATTCAACAGTTTTCAAGTGTTATATTTGCCATCCAAATTTTATAGTATTTAAATTAATAGTTCGTCATAGAACAATAGTTCAGGCACCAAGCGGTGCAATATTTATATAAAGAAATGGTCCAAGATCTATAATTAATTGCTCCTATACTGGTACTTAATTATTATAACTGGTTTTCCTTAATCTCTTAATTTCATGTGAATAATTTTACAATATTATCAAGAAGTACTTTCGAAATACATAGTGGGTTGATACAAGGAGATACACTTTCACCCGTACTTCTTAATCTAGCTTAATTTAAAGTATACTTTTAGGGTAATGCAAAGAGTAGGGAATGGTTGACAAATGGTACATACAGCTATTAGGATATGCAGATGATTTAACTTTGTTAGGTAATAGTAAGGAATCTGTTGCAAGAAATGCAGACATTTTATCAGAGGCTAGTACGAACATAGCTTTAGAAGTTAACGCTGAAAAGATTAAGTATATGAACACACAGAACACAAAATACAGATTAGGGATGATAATTTTGAGATTACTTCAAACTGCATATCATTTAACAGGGCCAATGATTTTAAATATTTAGGAACAATTTTAACTAGCAATAACGATATTAAATTTGAAATTAGTAAAAGAATGCAGTTGAAATGAATGATATTACTTGGTCAATAAGTTGTTGATACCTTGCCTTATTTCTGTGAATGTAAAACCCAGAATATACAAAACAATAATTTTACCAGTTCTCTATGAATATGAAATATGGTATCTCACTTTACATGACGAAAACAAGTTTAGGGTGTTCGGAAACAAGGTGCTTAGGAAGAAATTTGATCCATAAAGAGATGAGGCTACTGGGAGTGGAGGAGGTTACATGATTATGAGTTACATACCCTGTACTCATCACAATACATTGGTAGGATAATCAAGTCTTGTAGATTACGGTGGGTAGTACATGCAGCGTTAATGGGAGATTCTAGAACCTTGTTCAAGGTACTGACTGGCAAACCCGATGGGGAGAGACCATTTGGAAGATCTAAACACACATGAGAGGAAAACATTAGAATGAATCTGAAAGAGATAGGATGTAATGAGGGGGACTGGATAGAACTAGCTCGAGATAGGGATAGGGGCACACTTTTATAAGTGCGGCAATGAACTTTTGAAACAACAGGCAACATCAGTATCTAAATTACCATGATCAACCTATAGCCATGTTGCCATAGTGAATAGTCCAGTCTATGTTTTACTCTCTTCTTCTAAAGAAGAAGACTATTGTACCCCGAAACTTACATAATTACGTGTTTTGTTGTGTTTTAATTGTGAACTTTGCGGTCTACAGTTTTCAGGTAAGTGTGTAGCCCTTGCCTTTATGTCCTTCTTTCAATGTTTAGTTTAGTACAGCCATTTAGTGCCATTTCTCCCTTAATATTAGGTTATGAAATTCCTAAAAATTTACTGTAAAATAAATTATGTATTTAGATTCCATGCATACAAATGCATCTTTTCACCATGGGGAAATACTCGTTTTAGATAAAATGACCAACATATTTACCTATTAGGCATCTATCATCACTAATACAGTACTCAAATAATAAATAATGAAGTTAATCAAAGGAGGCTTGCATCTCTGTTATGAAATAACAATAATTGTGAGGTAAAGTGGGTTCTGGATTGTGCTAAGTGTTCTGATTTTACGTTGAGATATGTGAAGTCAGTTTGGCTATGCCACAATAATTGGGTGAGGAAGTTGTTTAGCACAACTTAGCTCTTAAACAGCTGCAGTGTTTAGAGAACTGAGTAAATGTTTGTAATGGAGCTATGTCTTGGAAAAGGTTCTGTGTGTGTGTGTGTGTGTGTGTGTGTGTGTGCGTGCATGCGCACATGTGTGCATGTACATGTGTGTGTGTGTGTGTGATAACTATTTGTACCAAGAGGGGTAGTGGTAACCTTTTGCAACATTGAGTGCCAGTTAAACTTATGTAGGCATGCCTAACCAGGCCATGAAAACTACTGCAATGGTATAATTACTGTAATGTGATTTTAAAATCACTGAAATGGTATTTAGTGCATTACGTTGCAGGAAAAACATTTAGTTTCCAAATAATGATATCTTTTTTTACAATCTTATTTCCTGTCCAGGATATCAACACATTTACATTAGTGAGGTAAAGATAAAGAAAGTTAGATCTAAAGGAAATGTACCCGTGTTTGCATAAAGGTAGAGTGGAAAATTATATAGCAACATTCACCCTCAACACACCCAGCCAGGATTCAAACCTTGAACTCCCTGTCACCGCCAAACCAGATGATATAAGGATTATATTTGAACCTGCTTATCCACTGATGCGGGTAAGATTATATTGGTTGTGAAAAAAATGATAAAGTTTTTTTTAAAATCTTTATTGAAATACACCATCTTGCTGATAGCATACACAATACACATACCTCAGTTACTACTCAAAACAGTATAAGTTTTGGAAGAAATCAAATGCTTATACGATTAATTGTACAAAACTAGCGAAGCTTGGAATATTGAAATAATCTTTGGGTTACAGTTATAGTCATATAAAATATTATATTTTGTAGCTTGAAAAATTACACTTGCTGTCTAGGTTTCATTTTTCAATTTACGAATAGTAATTTTCATTTGGTTAACTTGAACTTGTTAGTGTTGTTCAATTTTTCAAAAAGAGCCAAACGCTAGTCTGTTAATCAGGTAAGTCTTGCTTCAGTAAGAAATTTTCATAAATAACTAATTTTATCCCCTCTAGTAAATTCATAACTCAGTATTTTGTGGGCAAGGAATAGACATAGACAAATTGAATTACATATTGCTGATTTGGGTGTATCAAACAAACTAATTACCATTTCATAAAAATACAGAAATTGTGTCTATGCTTTTAGTTGATTTTTTTTAAATATAAAATTTGTCTTTTAATTATGTTTATATACCAAAACATTACTATGGTTTGACTAATATGCTATTAAAATAATATGGCAACATTCCCAATTTCAAATCTAACATTTTTAATTTGATATGTACATACTTTCTTAAAGTCCTTTATTTATTCACACTATAAAATAATTAAATTAGTTTACAGGGTTACAAAATAAATTTTCAAACAATGTATCTGATTAACCCTCCTAATGTTAACCTTGATGTCAATGTCCCTGATATATTTAAAGAAATTCTGCATTGTATAAAATTATATTTCACTCCATCTATCAAGTTATTTAAACAATTAATTTTTAATCAAGTAAAGAATAACTTCTGCACCGCGCACATTGAACACATTCTCTGTACTATTTAATATGTGAAGGCAGAGAGTGAAATATTAACATTTTGTGACCCTTCACCCCCCTCTTACAAACCACCCCCACATGATTGGGGTAGACAATTTCTTCATATTTAACTTAGACTGTTTGTACAACTGGAATGATTCTCATTTCTCAGTATTTCTCACTCAAAGCTAAATACATCTACTTAAGCTTTTCACTATAAAGGATAAAATGTGAAAACCTTACACAGTGTGACAATGACTTTTCCGGATTAGTGCTTAGTGCAACGTGTTGGTTGATACTTTTAAAACCCTCTTAGAAAATAGAGTATTAAAAAATAAAATTAAGTTAAAGAAAGAAGGGGATAAAATACATTTAAATAAATAAAATATAAAAAATTTAGAACCTTTATGAACCTAAATATATATATATATCGACTCCAATCCCGTTTTTGGTTCTGAAGCAATTTATTTTAGAGTTACTGTTCTGGTTACTTAAAAATAACTGTTAATTTTGGTTATTGGTTCTGACTTCAGTTCGACTTCCCGCTAAATAGTCAGAATTGTAATAACATTAGTTAATTACTTTGTATAGATAATGCTAAGCTGAGCTCATGATTACTAAAATATTTTTTACTACAGGCTTTAATAAAAATCACTCCAACTATAGGAAATATAATTTATATCTAAAACAAAATAAGTATTATATCTAATTAGATGTGAAATAATTATTATTACACATGTTCATATTTATTTACTTTAATAATGGTTTTACATTTTGGGATAGTAATTTTTTTTATTTGTTTAAAAGCATTAATTTCTCATTTTGATTCTGAACATATTTTTATATAGACTAGTATATATTAATGAAGACGAAAATTACATCAAACACACATCTGTAAAAGCTGAAATTAACAAAGAAAAGATTTTCTTTTCTAAATAATATTTATTTTTACTATACATATTAGTGTATGGTATTTTAATCATTGTTTGTTTCCATATGCTGTAAACTTACTTCTCTATTTAAATAAAATTCGTGTAATCTGTTATGATTTTATCAGCACCCCATCTTTCCCCTTTTTTTATAGCCCTTAGCAAACATTCAATTGGTGCTGATCAAATTTATTTTAAACTTCCAAAATAACTTATTGGCATTAGATCTAGGCAAGCTTTCTTTAGATCCAATGGGCACTCACTATTGACTGATCGCCAAGCCTTTGTGTTTAAGACAATGTATAAAAACCACAAACTGGTCAGATACGAGTTTAAAGATTTTTATTTATTTTTTCAAAATGTGTAAGATATATAAGTGATTCCAAGATTTTACTGTTTTTATTGTTAGCTTGAAAAATAGTGTATTGATGTTTATTTATTTAAGCAAATGTACAAAACTATTATAAGTAAATAATATATTTATGAAAAATCATTCTTAGTTAAAGCATAGATACCCAAGACTATTTTATTTTATGTAAAACAGTAAAGATATGATCAAAAAATTAGTATTATTTTTTTCTTACTTCTATGGTAATACTTATAGCTATAATTATTAATTGTTTTTATTAACTGAATTTCCTATGTGTAATTATTACATAAACTAATTCTCACTTTTGTTATGTTTCAGATTTATTTCTAAAATGTGAAAGTAATGCTGATTATCATATTGAAGATATAAATAATTGGTCAAATGTTGCTTCTTTGAGAGTACAACACACTAAAACCACACAAAAGAAAAAATACTCAGGGAAGAAAAAATATTTCTGTCCAAACTGTGACAAAGTTTATACTTGGCCTTGTAGTTTTTCTCGACATAAGAATAAGTGTGGAAAAGAACATCAACATAAATGTGGTTTTTGCTTGTATACTACAAATCGCAAAGATGTTTTCACAAAGCATGTTGCTAGACACATGTCTAAGCAATATAACAACACTTATTTAACAGTTTAAAGTAGGAATCGAATTTATGTTGTATTTATTTCATTTTTCATGTTTGGTGACAATTCTTTTAACAATAAAAAAATAATGTGCAAAAAGTAAATACAATAAAGAATGTTCTCTTAATTTTGATTTTATTTTTACTATTTAACAAATTTCTAAATATTAATTTCCATAAAATACAATATTGTACTAGAATACATAGATAAACCTAGTATGGTGTAATAATAATAATAATAATAATAATAATAATAATAATAATAATAATAATTATTATTATTATTATTATTATTATTATTATTATTATTATTATTATTATTATTACTACTACTATTATTATTTTGGTTAGAAATCTATTATATATACTCTCTTCTAAAATTAACAGTTGATTGTTCCAAAATTAACTTTTTTTTTTTTTGTAAAACTTCCTCAGTAAGTTATTGATATAAAAATAACAATATCATATTTAATCCTACTTCTAATTCCCTAAAACTTGATTAAAGATGTAAACTTTATTTGAAAAGTAGCAATGCAAATATGGTTTTAGCTCCCCAACGATGTTTGTTTCAGAATTATGACCTGTTATATTCCTCATGCACTGTAGTTATCCTACATAAGTTAAAATGTTTGTAGGTAGTAACATTAAGTTTTATCCTTTTACTTATCCTTAAAAAAATATACCTAGGCCTTTTAACAAACAGAGAACAGAGAACTAACAAGTTGATATTTTACTGCAATAGCTTTCTAGTCAATGTAGAACATCTTAATGACAATATAATCTATTACCTAATATTCACAGCTTATGGACAGTGATCACATAAACATTAGTGTCAGTATATTACAGGTTTGTTAGACTAATGAGGCTAATTAAAACCTCATTTTTTAGATAACACTTTCTTTGACTCAAACAAGGCAATAGATAAACTCACCTTTTTGATTGCATTTTTACTGATTATTTAATCATGAATGTAATTTATACTCATGATTTGAATACATTTGAAGGAGGTGCAATATGTGATTTGTAAGGAAAATGGGAGAAGATTCAATGCATGGTGCAAACTCTTATCAAGAATATCAACAGAATGATTTCATTTTTTTTTTGCAAATCAATCAAACATAGATAGGGACCTTCAGAACAAAATATACTTTAGGTAGTATACACAATCATACTTAAATTTCAACAAAAAATGCTAAGAAGTTGCAAGTACAAAGAATGAACAGTTTTCAAAAGTAATTATTTCATACTGGAAGCATAAAGTAGTCTTATTTTATGTTCAAAGCAATCCTGTAAAGTAGAGTTCTGAGAACTTAAAAGCACCAAGATTCCACAGGTTGAAAAGTGGTAGTTTAGTCTATTACCTTATAACCAACCCCAAAACGTTATAAGACTCTACATCTGAAAAGGGAATTTTTGAAATTTGTTTATTGCTATAGTAAATGATAACTCTTTGTATCTTAAACACTCCAATATAGGCATCATTCCTGTTATTTCCGGTGGAATGTTTTCAAACGGTTTTATCAAAGTTCGATGAGGTCAACAATCATGTGGAAGTATTTTTAATAACTTTTGGACCTAAGAAAAAACAAGATTCATAATTGATTGAATACTCTTGGCACTTAACAACTCTCCATATTATAAGTACAACCAATAGAACTTGTTTGTGACTATCATAGAGTATATGTGTAAACTTAAAAAATCTTAATGTTTAAGAATTACTCTCATTTTCAAACTAATAAAACAAATTTTATTGATAAACTCTCAAACTAACTCAAATTTTTAAAATATATAAGTTATTGTAATTTTTGAGTTTGTGAAAAAATAAAAATTGTGTGTTTTCTATGCATACTTTGGTATTTGATTGTGCTGAACAGAAAGATAACTCTTCTAACAAAATCAAGCACTGCTTTCCCTGAAAAAAATGCCACTACTATATTTATTAATAAAGCCTACTATCTTATCTGTTGATATTTACACTCCCTAGATTTAAATTATAATCTCAATTATCTTATCTTTTATATATAAATTTTTAGATCTTACTATAAATCTAGCTCTAGGTATGCATAGCTTTCTTGTTTCTTCAATAAACCCAACAATCTAACCTTTAATATATATAGCTTCCTAAATTCATTTTTTTTGGCATCACGTCTTACAACTCATTTGGGTTGTATGCTTATGAACTAATTAAGCTAGTGGTTTTAGGGATGAGGAAGGCTATATTTAGAGGAAGTGTTCCCGCATTTGTTTGGAGGCCGAGTGGAAAACCGTTGTAAAAACCATCCTCAGTACACTCGACCAAGATTCAAACCTCGATCTCCCCATCATCGGCAGTTTAGTTTACTGCGAGAGTAGCGCCTTAAACCATGCGGCCACCAAAGCAAGTCTAAATTCATTTATGAAACCAAAACTCTTATCTCTGATATAAGCAGCATGAGTTTCTAACTTCCAAATTTCTTATAATATGAACCACATTAAATGTTATTTTAAAGTTTTATGATTTATTTAATAACTAAATATTAACAATAATATTTGAAGTTTGTTTTCTGCCATGGCAAACATCATCGGTTATAATGTGTGCTGTATATATGGAGACAATTAATGTTTTGATCTTAAAATTATTTTTATTTTTATATTTGTATGCACGAGAAAAGTAAGTTCTTTAAGTAGGTTGACTGGTACACCTGAGCCAAAACCAGTAAAAGTAACTAGAAATTAGGTATGGGCTTTCAAATCCTGAAATCCCTTGAATCCTTAAGAATATTCGAGATTCGAGGATTCGAGAAAACTAGGGACTCAAGATTCAAATCCTTAAAAAAAAATTTTTTTAATACAAATTTGCAAGTGGAATTTGTTTTAAAGCTTTAATACTGCCCTTTGGTGTTTTAGAACCAATTTTAAAAGATGAACTTAACAACCAGGCCCCAGACCAGTAATTTAACACTTAACTGAATGTATGAATGTTGTAATCAATGGATTTTAAGAAATAGTGT
This sequence comes from Timema bartmani, assembly GCA_902151455.1. NCBI lineage: Eukaryota > Metazoa > Arthropoda > Insecta > Phasmatodea > Timematidae > Timema > Timema bartmani. Next base: position 275,219 of record CABFWB010000351.1, on the reverse strand, counting down.
TAACATTTAATTACATTTGTATTGTTTTATTCTATTATATTTATATTTCCTCTAATGTTTATAACTATTCCAAGATTCGGATTTGGATTTGTAAAATAGTGGTTTCGACCCCACTCTTAATAGAAATAGAAACTTTTTTTGTGGAAATTTGGTGAAAATGCACAATTTAATCATCCTTTATTATCTAGTGTGAACATATTTTCAAATTTTTTCCATCAAGGGTTGGCAGCTATGACATAGTCCCTAAGATGTGTTGATAGATCCAAAAATTTTGCATCTGTTTTGAATATCTTTTTATATTTATTTATAAAACAAACACTCTGGCTTTTGACTCTACATAATCTGATATTAGCTCAATGAAAATATAGAAAATAAATTGTGTTGTTTCCATAAAGGATAAACTATTGTCCACAGTAAAAATAAATCTTCAATGGCATTGACATCTAGTTGGCTTTATTCAAGATGGTTTGGAATGACCAGGTATGGGTAACTTGTAGTGTTAGGCCACATGTGGCCTTTTGTGGTGTTTGTTGTGGCCTCTTTGCCTCTTCTCACAAATTATGTCTCTTCCTCGTTTATAAATAATTATACATCCCCAAACTCAAAAATTTGTATTCTGACAGTTTAATAAAATGAATTGTTTTATTAACCGTTGAGATGTTTAGTTTATAGAACTCCATTCCTTGGTGATTTTCTATTAGATTTTATCATCCTTATTACGTGCTGATACATACTTTTAATCATGCTTGTACAGTATATATATATATATATATATATATATATACTGTACAAGCATGATTAAAAGTATGTATCAGCACGTAATAAGGTTTATAAAATCTAATAGAAAATCTCCAAGGAATGGAGTTCTATAAACTAAACATCTCAACGGTTAATAAAACAATTCATTTTATTAAACTGTCAGAATACAAATTTTTGACACACACATATGTATATATATATATATATATATATATATATATACAGTAGAATTAAAAAATTAACCCAGATCCACAGAGAACAAACTCGAGGAAAGCGAAAAAACACTTTCTGTCAAATATATAATTTATGTAGTCCTTTTTTATAGTACATATATAAAATATTTAAATTTGTCCTCAATGAATCAAAAGGAAAAAATTAGTAGACTTAAAAATAGCTTGCTTCTTTATAGGATTCCAAATATACATTAACTTAAATATAGATAAATTACGTTTTTATAATTTTGCCAAAATGTTCTATGCATGAAAAGTTTGGCCTTATGAGAAATCTGTGATGTGAAATGCGGCCTTCCAATGACAAAAGGTTCCCCACCTCTGTGATAGACTGTAGATCTTCTTTATAATGTGTGATACTGAATTGATATGTAATCCTGTATTTCAATCATATTATGTCCCTTCATGTTTATTTGTTCTAGAAGTGATTGCTAAATGGAACGAAACAGTACAATCACTTTCAACTTATGCTGATGTTTCTGGACTGCTCACTTCGAGAAACAATGAACGATGTTTCCCAGGCTACTTAAATCTCTGTTATATTGGCGATGGCAAATACCAATGCCAACAGTGTGAGAAGAAATACAGCAGCAAGTCAACTCTCTGTCGTCACATAAAGCATGAATGCGGCAAGGAGTCAGAATTCCGCTGCCAGTTTTGTTCTGCAAAGTTCTCATACGAGCGCAATCTTTCTTTTCACATTAAAAAATTTCATTTAACTAACTGATCCTAGCATAAAATATTTTATGTTCAACTTGAAACCAAGCTTATACTTAAATAGTAAATAGGACATTTTTAAACCTACGTTAAATAAAGTATTACATAACTTTGATACTAAATTAAACTGTAATATTTTCTCATTCATCACGGGAAAGTAAATATAGCTAGCAAGTAATGTGACCTTTTTCATATATTATCCAAATAATAATTTTAAAACTGATATATTTTATCCACTAGGCTCTTATATTTTTGAAAACATTTTATTTACACATGTTCTTTAATCTGATACAGTTTCTTCAAACTCTTTATTTATTGAAATTGTAAATGATCAAATGACTTTAAGTGGTAAGTGGTAGACTTAAAGTTTACAAAGAATGTTTTTGAAAATCCACAGTTGATGTTGAATAAATGTTCTATGCAAGTAAAATAATGTTTTGATTCATTTCACATGCCATTATTATATAATTAATCTTATTTCATCGTGATTAAATCAGGGTGTCTATACAAATTATAGAATAAAACTCCAGCATAATTCTCGGTTTTCCAGACAAAACAGTTCCTGACAGAATTGTTAGTAATTATTTCTTTTCAATGCCTATGTTAGTAGAATATCAGAGTCTTACATAATTTATACTATCTACAAACTCATTTATGCCTTTAAAAAACTTAAAATTATTTTAAGATGGGACTTATTAAAGGAAATCCTAACCATCTCCTACTGAGAGACTTAACTATGAGTCAGCACAAAAAGTACCTTTCTCTTCCCCCTTAAAAAACCCGGGTACAATCATGGATCAGGTATATCCACGCCATCACCAACCTATCACATATCAGTGGACCTTTGTACGTCTCAGATTTATGTCAATGCTATATATAGGCTTAACAGATAAAAATATACTTAAACAAGGATGTTTGAAGTGGTATGAAAGCCAACCCTTCATTTTCAATGTAAAATTGGGGTCACATAATACAAATCTATATTAATTAATATAAATTAACAACCGGGTCAACTATTTTAAACTTTCTATTAATCATCTTTCCATTGTCACTGTTTAAACTCTTAAACAATACAGAACATATCTTTCTTGTCAACATATTTTCAAATTGTTTACCAGTATATTTAAGTATTCAACTAATAAGTTCACGATTGTTGGCATACTAATTAAACCTAATATTTTTGTTAAGTCATAACCTTCATAAAACCTATAATCTTTTTTCAAGTACTCAATTTTGTTGTTGTCAATTTCCACTTTTCACTTTGCTTATCAGCTATACCTATAATCTGATGCTACTTAAATATTGTACTTGTACAGCTTTATATTTTCCCTTGTTTTATGCTAATTAATTTCACAACTTTACTAGTTAACAATCTTAGTGATGGTTTTTAGAAATGTTATTGTACCTGTTTTATTTGACTTATTTCTTGATATATTAGTTTCTCATTGAATAAATCATCTTCATGTTATGTTTCATATTTATATTGTTTAATTGACCAAAGCAGTTGTACCAATTTATCTAATTAACTGTTCCATCCAAGTACTTTCCTGATATTATAAATGAATTAATGTAGGCACTTTCTCATATTGCATCCCCTGTGCAAGTGTATTCATGCTGGAACTTTTATATACTCAAAATACTCAACCCTATATATGCAAAATGTGATACTCCTCAAAATGAATCATTCTAAGCACTTAATTGGCCAGAACTTCCAGGTTCAGTTAATCTAATTAATACCTCTCTCTTTCTCATCGTCAACCTCACTTGACACAAGATTTTTGATAAACTTTTTAAAATCAAAGAACACGCGGCTGGCTAGAAAGGCAAATCTGAATTATGTTCTACGCCATAACTTTTATAAACACATGTTCTTGATTTTATTCTAGAACAACTTTTCCTAGCTATTTAACTTGGGCCCGTGTTGCTTTAAATATGCTACAATTTCAAATGAAAACCATACAAAGCACATTAACTATATATATATATACACACACACAAATTGAAATTTAATTTTAGTGTGGACATAACTTTGAAAAACAGAACAGGCATTTGAGAGATTAAAATAAATATATTCTGTTTTTAAAGTTATGTCCACACTAAAATTAAATTTCATTTGTAAGTTATGAACCTTTTTGTGTTTTCAATGTTAAAACTATTTTATGTTAACTAGCAATGGCTATATTTTCCATAGTTACTATGTATGGCCTATCATCTATCAATTGATTGTGAAGTTTATTTTACTTTAATATAACAAATTAAAATAATGGCTTTTACATATATATATATATAATAAAATTTTTACTCATTGGCATAATAATATTAAAAAAGTTGATATTCAAGATAAATTTAAAGTAGAGAAATTGACAACTACAATATGTTGTTTGTTACCAAATGAAATTCACAGAGATGAGACTTTAGTGAAAAAATTATAAAAAATAATAGAATATTAGTAACAACCAGTAATTTTTTATTCAGAATATTAAGATATTATAATATGTGTTTTATGAGAATTAATTTGAACAATTTCTTGGTAAACTTACAAATAAATTTCATCTTCACCAGAAATGTAAAGAACTTAGCATTTGCATAGGTGTGCTCTCATTAATAGCAATCTAGAACACCACAAAAGACATGATTTATTTTGTACTTAATCCCTTATATCTTCAATTAGTAGCCATTCGGGTCATACACATACATAATTTATGCTAATGGAATATGAATGAGGAAGGTATAATTCTATAGTAAATTTACCTGCATTTGTTTGTAGGGAAAGTGGTAAACAATTTAGGAAAAAACGCCCACTCTACACCCGGGCAGGATTTAAATATCGAGCTCCCCATCACCAACAATCCGATATAGCATGAGAGTGACATGCTAGACCACGCAACCACCGATTCGGGTACATCTTATATTCTCCGAGAAGAAATATTGCTCGGAAAGCTAACCAAAGCAAACAGTTGTATTTTTTCTTTTCCCTGAGAATAGAATTCTGATTAATTTTTATTTGAGAAATGTCTTTGATGCTCGGGAATTATTTATATTGTGTAACTTCACTTCACCACTGCATCCTCCACATAGTTAAACATGCTTTGCTGTAATTTATATCCTTTATAGTTCTTCTAGTTTATTTTGATGTGTATTTTCCTAAGTTACAATGATAGTTTGTTACCATATGAGGTAGAGTTGCGACAAGGAATACAACTGGCATGGTACCTCGGCAGACACTTCTGCTCTTGAAGATGTGGGTGATCAGGCACACAAGCGTCAGCATTGCTTTTAGCATATAAGCTCCAGCACCGCCAGTCAACTCCACTCTGGTTGTCCAGAAACAATATGGTGGGTGGACATTGCTAAGTATCTAGGTTCTAAGCAAGACAGTACACTAGTATGGAAACTCCACTTGACTGAGACACTAACCATGGCTCAGCCAGTTTCTTACCAGGAAACATCAGATATGAGGTAATATACTTTTACAAGAAATGTTTTAAGTGCGGAAAATCATTTTTTAAAAACAATGTATGTACATTCTATTCAACATAACTTGATGATGTACACTTTACTTGTCAATCAAATATTAATATTTTAACAAATTTACTTATTTTACTAAACAGTAACTAACTATCTTACAGTGACCTCGGTAGTCTTGGAGTAAAGTGCTTGCCTCAGGAACCAACTGAGGTCGACAGATTTTTCTTGAGCGATAAAAATCTAGCACAATTTCCTTCAGAGGGGAAGTAAAGCTCTTGGCTCCATATGGATAGTAAAACAACTGGAAGGTATACCTTTCCTAGCAAAATTGGTTGGCCCTTTTGCTCTTGCTCGTAGAAATTATTCCCTGCTGATATAACCAGTTGAGTCAGACAGTCCATATTAAATACCTCAGATAAATAACTATGTTACAAAATTATCTATATATATCATAATCAATTTAAATAAACACACATTTTTTATTGATAATGTTTTCTACTACTACAAATATAACTTGGTTGTTCAGGCAACTTTTGTGTGTTTTAAATAATAATAATAATAATAATAATAATAATAATAATAATAATAATCAACAACAACAACAACAATCAACAACAACAAACAACAACAAAAACCAATAAACTTATTATTATTATTATTATTATTATTATTATTATTATTATTATTATTATTATTATTATTATTATTATTATTATTATTGTGCAAATTTTGAACATGCTGGTTATGTAAGCACACCACTTAAAAAACTAACTAAAATCTAGAACAGATGTAACACCCAACCCCACGGCTGTTAATTCATCACTGTGAAAGAGAAAACCCCAATTTCACTAATGACAATTTTTTCTGCTATGCCGAAAATCGAATCCAGTACCCTTAGCTCACTAGGCATACAAGTTACCTACTCATCTCGATGCCAGACATTCAGTTTTATTCAGTCATTGAATTCAATTCAGAAATGATTGACTTGATGCACAGTAAGGGTGACTATACTGTTAACTTTACTGTAACCATCTAAGTCTTGAGACAAGAGAAGTCGTGTTTTCTTCAGTATTGTTTAGATATGTGTGAAGGGACTAACTTCTCTATTTGTGTGACAGGTTTGTCAGCTAGGATACCAGCAGGATTATGTTTATACTGTAGAGACAAAAGTTGGTGTGGACAGTCTTTAAAGATCTTTTATTCCTCTTTTCTGGTGAATTATCATGTTTCACCTAGTGGTTTGTTTATTAAATAAGATTAAGCCAACTTTCACCCTGCTATAACAACCATTGTTTGGGTTTATTGCATAGTTTATAGTGATAGCAACCTAGAGATTTTATTGAATTTGTACTCATTTGAATATTATGGTCTTTGATTTTTTAAATTTCTCTCTTAATGTATTTTAACCCAATAAACCGTTATCAACTGCTTTGTAATTCCACAATATTATCAGACCCTTCCCTAAATATAATGAAAAACTTCAAATTACTTTTGATGGTATCCAATGCTCAACATTTTTCAAGTCCTCAAATTTCCCACAAGCTTGAAATCTTGGGTTTTCCCTCCTCTAACAAGAACATCTTTTTGTACACAATATAAACATGATAAACAAAAATTATTGACATGAAGCAAAGATCATTAAGATAAACAATAAATTCATAGTTTAACTAAGAAAATATCAATATTTTATTATGTTCAATTCAGTTGAACATAATAATATATTTATATTTTCTATAGTGAATTGACTCAATTATATCTTTTACATTAATATACATTTTTCTCATATCTAACTTATTTATATGTATCCATTTTTTAAACATTTTTGGATTATATATAAGCTGAGGATTTAGGAGGTTTTTTTTCAATATTTTTAATATTTCGAAATTGTTGTATCACTATCATAAGTTCAATTAAACTATTATTTAATAAATTTGTTTATTAAAAAACTATCATTATACAATCCTTAATTCAGAGATTTTGCATTTTAATTTTACCATTTCCACCCATAATCCTGTGCATCTCTACCTTATTCCCCCTTGAAGTCCTCCCCTTATTGACCTTTCATATCAGCAGGCACTAAAGTATGTAACAGCTTTGACTTGTAAATGGTTAGTAAAATATGTGAGGGGTGTTTTTGGAGCTCAGTAAATTAGCAAATTTGAGAGTTTATATTCATATATATTAGAGTTAAAATATTTTTAATTCATATTTTAGATAGTATTTTCATTTTGAACTGACATATCTTTGTAGATAACTCACAATAAAGGGGCAAGTAGGAAAAAATTATACTTTAGGTTGCTTTCATTAACAAAGCTACAATTTGAAGGGCAGTGGAAACAATATTTACATTTAATTAAAATATGCACTCAATACACATTTGATATGGACAAAATTATTTCAAGAGGGACTGAACTAATATTAAACAGTTTGCTCTGAGTGATGACTGAGGGTGCTTTTAAAGGTAGGGTAGAAGGGATTGTTTTAATTTTAAATTATCTAACTCGGACCAAAACCTTGACTAAAGAGCAATTTTAAAATATGGTTATCATTGACCTAATTTCCCTCATTTTAGCATTGCTATATTTAAGAACTGTCTCCCCAGGACCACATTGAGAGATGTGTACCTCCCTCCCCCCAATAGCTATCCCCCTGGGTACAGACGTTCGTCGTTCACAAATATTCATTTGAATATATGCTGAAAGATGACATTAAGACAAGGGAATCAAAACTGGTACCTTTGGCTTAGCACCATTGTTCACCACTGAGTTAATGATGTTTGTCCTGTGCCCAGGAACACTCATCGCTCACATTTTAAGGCAAGTATGTGAAGGACTTGAGAGCTTGTTGGCTAAGTAGTAGCTATCAGAAACAAAGCCATGATGTTATTAATTCATGTGTACCACAAACTGATATCCACAAGACCAGTCCTGATAGCTGAATCAAATTCCATTAAGTGAAAAAATAACAACCTGGACACGGGTTATAAAATGGCCCTAGATACGAGATGAACCAGGATGGCTCAGTTGTAGAGCATCCATGCACAAAGCCAAATGTCTCGGGTTCGATTCCTGTGTTCAGGTTGTAATTTTTTATTTAATTAAAAAAGCCAAAGTTGATTTGGTCTTTATACTTAGCTATGGTCATACTTGCAACCTGATCGCTGCAGTAGAAATGCTGCAACCAGGTCACCAGAACGTAAAGCGATGCTATTTATATGGAAAACCCCAAGTTGTTTTTGTTTGCGACCAGGTCGCTGTCGTCAGGTAGCTGTCACTTAGTTTGGCCACCTGCATATTAAACAAGGCCCTACATGCTTGCGACAATGTTGCGGCGTTTTTGTACAGCGACCAGGTCTCAAGTATGGCTGTAGCCTAATATTGCTGCTTGTACAAGTTAATTTTGCGGGGATACATTTATACACAATACATTGAAATCAACATTAAAATATTAGTGATGTAAGACCATAGGCACAGCACGGAGACAAGGCATTGGCAAGCTAACCCAAAAGTCCAGGTTTTGATTTAGATGTCCATGTCTCATATTTAAATATGTATATATAATTACAATATATAATCGAGCCATATCTCTATGTGTATACAAAGTTAAACAAGTGATACAAAATAGAACTCATTGTATTGGTATTTTATCTTTACAAAAAAAAAAGTTATAAAACAAAACTAATGTGTTCACTACCTACTGTAATACTATTCACACATACTCTTCACAGGAAGCTGCTCATAACAACTATGTTTCTCTTTTATTTTTATTCATAGTATGAATGTAATACATGTATTTGTATTATTAATTGTATATCTTGTTTCTGTACACATTAGATTGAGTTTGCATATTCATACTACACAATCTGATACCTAACTTCATCTTTCACATAACTATATATTTTTTGTATTGTTCAGTTTAATCTATCTCATATCTATTCTAATGAATTGAGTTGAATAATGTACCAGAGATTAAGTGAGTAAAAATTTGATTGGGATTTTGAATAGTAGGTAATTAGTCGTGACTTCATTCTGTATATTTTTAATGCACGATTTCATTTATGTTGATGTTCATTGTATTATATTTGTTACTTTCCAGGTAGTCATAATCTGTGGAACTTTGGCTTTCAAAGCACTTCTTTAAATAATGACCAGGACTATAAAGACTTGTTGATTACTTCTACCAAGATGTTTCCATGTGATATTTGTGGCAAAAAATACCAACTGAAGAGGTCACTATGGCGGCATGTTAACTATGAATGCGGCAAGAGCGCTAGTTTTGGTTGTCCTCAATGTGCTTACAAGGCTAAACATAAGCACCACATTGTTGATCACATGAAGAGTGTCCATGGGGTTCCAAAATATAATATTGTTTTATAGTTTAATGGATGGCTCATCAAAAATATTGATTTTTTTCACTGAAATTCAAAAAATAGTCTTAATTCAAATCATTAGGAGGAATAAGTAAAATACAATAGTTGTAAAGTTTGTACATCAAATTTGGATGTTTAAGTAGAAATGCTTGTGAAAATCTGAATTAAACATTTTAAAATCAGTTACATACACTTAATGTGTATTAAATAAAGCCTAGAGGTATCTCTTATATTGTATTTGTGCTAAGAATATTTTTTTTAAATTACATAATCAAGGCTATAGCCAGGCCAAAATTTCAGGCCCCAACTGTCATAGGCAAAGAACAATTTTGAATATTAAATTAATCTAGGGGCTATTTGGAGTTTATTTTAATGTTAATTCAATGCAGGGATCAAATACTTTAAGTGCTATTAACTTGTTTAACATTTTTAGAAACTTACATAGCCCTTCTTACCTCCAAGTTCGAATTTTTTTATTGAGGACTTCTTAAACAATGACATAAGTGGGGGCATAGGTTTAAAGTGATGGGTGGGCACTGCCTCTTTAAAATAGATTTCCATCCTGGAATAAATTTACCCCTTACCCCTCTAGATTTAGTTCACTCATTCTTATATTTTTGAACATAATATGTATAATAAAACTTCAAATAGCTTATAAAGGTCCCAAATTAAAAACTATCAGGCGAAGACCATTCTAAATATCTTCTATGGGCCTCTACATTAAAAAATATTCGAGTAAGACCACTCCAAATAGATTCTAAAGAAGCATAATTTCCAAAAATATTCCAGGCAAAGACCTTTCCAATAGGGGCATCCAATTGACAAACATTTTCAGGGGGAAGATCCCGTAGAATTCCTTAGGCTTGGTGGACAATTCCCTAAAAACCCCTTTTTGGTTATTCACCCCCTCTCCCCACCTCCTCTACACAAACAATATTCCACTAACATTGACTCAACTTGGATGGTTTTAGAGATGATTTCTTCTTTCTCTAGTAAAGTTAGAGATTTAATCATTTTTGCTTGGTTAAAAAGTTGAGTCACCCTTACCAACATAGTCCATTCTATTGAAATAAATACATTTCCAACGTGACCAAATGTAATGAAGACTTTTACTTTTATATCTGTGAAACACAGAGGAATCGCTAAGGGTGACTGATGGCGTGGGGTGGGGTNTGTATCCTGGTTAGTAGCCCAGATATTCCGACAACCCTGCCTAGAGTCATATTCAGATATGAAGACACTTTTTTGACAGTTACAAAAGTAACTTAAAAAAATTTCAAATCATATGATCCGCAGCAGTCACATTTGTTAGATATTATCAATAGATCTACTTATAAAATAACACTAAAAATATTGTATTGTGTTAACAATTTTTACCACAAACAAATGTGTTTGTATCTTCTTAAAGACTCTTCCTACTAAAAATGAAAGTAGACAAGATTGTTTTGTTTGTTCACTGGAATTCATAGTGTTAACTTAAAAAACTAAATTTAGCATCCGGGATAAGTAAACCAGTTTAACCTACACAACAACTAACTTAATCAACACTGGTCTCCATTACACACTAAACACCACACTAAAATTGTTCACACATTACAGTATTTATAATAGTGCACTTATATCCAGAGAGGCTGTTTTCAAACTGCCACTGTTTATATTTCCACAAACCGTAACCATTTGGGGGTGAATAACTCCTCCCTCCCCTCTACTTATGCTATTCCCGCTCTCTGATTCTTCTTCCGTTGCTGACTCATTTGCGACGTGTTCTCGAAACTACCATTCTAATATTTTCAAGTTGAAAGGTTTTGTTGTTTCTTAATCTCAAAGACTTACCCACTTCCACAGCTCTTTCCACATTCACTAATAAGGGGCCTACTTCCATTTTCCTCTGTAAATATTTGGTCTTCGTCTATCCAGCATTGTTGTCAGACTAATGAACATAACAACAGTCTATTTTTAGAAATGTATTTAAACATTAAAATGGTGGTGACAAGCTATATACTCGTATTTTTGTCAATTTTCAAGGAGGCAGAGGACTGTTGAACCCCCAAACGCCCCCTAATTACGGCCTTGTATATAATTGTTTTACATGGTGTCTACTCAACTTGACCAATGAAATTCCTGAATTTTTCCCTGATTTACCCTGATAATTTCCTAAAATTCCCGACTCAAAAGTATGTCCACACCCTTCTGTTCCACCCACCCCATAGATTTTGTTAATCTTTTTTATAAATAATAATAAGTTTTAAGATTTAAATAAAGTTTTTTTTTAATTTGTATTCACATGGTCTACTAGGAATTGGAAAATTATAAAATATATTACACAGCTACAAACAAAAGACAGTCTGAATCACATTGTAATTTACTGGTTTAGTGATTATTATATTTTATATTTTAAGTAAAACAACATTTACCTGGATTTTTTTTTTAATTTACCAAATTCCCGACTTATTCCCGTTTTTTTCCGACCACTTCCAATTCCTAGCTAATTCCAATTTTCCCTAATTTTCCCGTATGGTAGACACCCTGTTTTATATAGTAACAATAAAAATTGAAAAAATAAATACATCTAAAGATATATTCATGCATTTAATTAACATAAAAAGGAGAAACAGGATCTGAGACTCAACATTAAAATAAATAAATAATTAAAATAAAATATTAAAATATGTATGTAAAAAAATAAATATATAAAATAAAATACTCAAATATGTATATATACATTTATTCAAACATATTTAATTCAGAATAAACTCACAAATTTATTGTTTTTAAAGGGAAACTTTATATTTTATTTAAAGCTTGGCCTAATGTAAATATTTAGTATTTAATAACTTTTTATATATTAAAACCATCAAATTAACTGAATAATTAGCAACACGCTGATTTGTAAAGCCTAATGCATTTGATATAATTTAACAAATCAACTGCTCTTGTGTAATTTTTAAGAATATTCTTACTACAAATGAAGACTTGTTTAGTAAGACGTGATAATATTTATTAAAATGTGATTATCTAACATGTTCTTTAAATTTGAATTATCTAGATTTAAATCATAAGTGATAATGGTTGGATTAAACTATTAATAGTAGACATTCCATTTGTTTTCTTCACTGGTTCTCAACTTGTGTGTGTGTTCACGGCACATTTCTGAATACTAAAAATTTGTATGGTGTACTTAAAGTTGAGCATTTGTTTAAAGAAAAACCAATTTCAGAAAATTGAAAATACAATAAATGAAAATAGACAACATTTTGTGTTACTAATTTTTTTTAAAGGTAACAATAAACTATAATAAGGTTTTCATATGGCATTAATAAATAAATTGGTATTTTAATATATGTCTTGAGCCTGACTTTTTCTACACTAAAATTAGAGCGTATAACTAATGAGGTGACCTACTTTATATTCAAGTTTGATAAAAAAAAATTGTATTTGTTGTTTGTAAGAGTTTAGAATCCCAATTCGTGGAGATACGACTTCTAAACATCAATCAAAACTTGGGAGCACTCTGGTTGAGAGCTACTAGCTTACTACCAGTTAGAAAAATGGAATATTGAAAGAAAAATGTAAAAATTGCTGAATTTTGGCCATCAAATTGTTATGTTATACCAGGGCTGTCCTTGAAACGAGTTTGTGTGGCTCTACTGTGCATTACTGTTTTTGATTTTCCCCCGTGAAATAATAACACTCTTGTTGCAAAACTCGAGCGTAAACCTAGCTTCCCAGGTACGACTTCAAGTACATTTCATTGCATCAACGCTTGATGTCTCATGTCAATGCTCATGCTTAACATTGAAAGCGCATATTCTAATCTTCAATTGGAAGTGTGAAATTTGTAATCAGACCCTTTCTATACTGATAGAATTGAAAAAGAAGAAGATTTTTATTAAATTATTACCAAGAGAGTGTTACCCAAATTTGAGATACTTTGAACATAAGATGTACTTAATGCTTGGGAGCGCATATCTTTGTGAAATCACTTTTCAGCGATGAAATTTATTAAATCAAAATACATATGTTCATTGATTGACAAATCCCCTCACATTTACCGTGATTGGCAACTACAAGCATCAATATTGATATACCTAATCTAGTAAATGAAAACGAACAACCACAGCACTCATGTTAAAATGTAATAATAATTATAAATTTATAAACAATTTTATCTTGTTTAATGTTTCAATAAGAACTTTTATAAGCAATATAACTTTTATTTACTATAAATTTTAAAAGTGCTTGCTAAAATTAATGGCCGAACTCTCTATATAATTTATATTTGGATTGTATTTATAATTATGGATGCGGCCCTCGGATTGATATATTTTTTTTAATGTGGCCCTTGGATTACCTAAAGTTGGACAGCCATGTGCTACACGTATTCTAAAATGTAATGTTGATTAAATTGATATTTATACTTCAAACTACAACACTTTTTGTGAAAATTTATACAAAATTAATAACATACGAACATTTGAACCAAATCAATGTGCAAAGAAACTCTCTTCACTACTTATTAAAGCATTATTATTTTTATGTTATCAATATAGTAATAACACAAGTTGTGAACTATTGGTGAATAATGTTTGGTTTACAGCTGTATAAATTTACACACTAGGTAGAGATAATTATTTAGTTAAATAATAGCTTCTATTATTTAATTTTCTACTGCCATACTGCACATAAAAATGTTGTATCTCATTCTTAACCCTCTTGGCAGCTTGTTAAACCATTGCATGTATAAATGAGTAGCTTAAGTGGGAAAGTATAATCAATAAGATATGTTTTTTCAGCTTTACTATCATTTGGTCAATTTAAATTTTAAATTTTGTCAATAGAACACTTCAAAAAGTTTTATTTGGATTTCACTTTCAAATAGTTGCAGTTTTGAACAAATAATTATATTAGTAGTATTGTAAATTGTTGATTAGCTTTAATCATCATCATCATAATCATCATTCTTGTACTAAGGAATTTGTAGCTAACCCTTGAGCGGGCACGCCGGTATATTTAACACAAGCGGGCAAGTGGTTGTACTTTATACCCCAGTCAGTTTTCACTGAACTATTAAAATTTAACTGAAGAACATATTTTTTTTATGTTTTATTTTAATTAGAGTTAATTTAGACACCTCTCACCAAAAAAACAAAGATTTATAAAGAATTTTTATTGTTGTGTGAGTAAATAGAAAAAGCTATAATATATAACATGGAACTTTTTCTATTTTTCTATTATTACAAATAAGGATTGTTTAGGTCATGTGACTACACAAGTAATACAAACGTTTATAAAGAAAAGGATAAAAATAACTTTTTAATAATTATGAAAAAAAAGTATTGCCTTCGGTCCTCGCCTGAAAATTTCTGCAATACTTCTGCGGGAGGCATAATTCAAAATTGGGAAAAGTTATTTTTTTGCTTTCATTATGAGCATTTTCTAAAACTAATTTATTAAGACATTATTTATGAACTCACTTATTTCAATTATAATCAGGTGTTCTGTCTTATGACAGGTCTATTCCTCTTGTCAATGAACTTACACCATCAATGCGCCCTGTCCTCCGCTTCCTCCTTCAGCTCCCAGTAGTTTCTTCCTTCAAGTCATCTAATATTGAATCTTTCTTAAGACATCATGCAGAAGACAGTTACTCCTAAGGATGTGTCAACTCCAGTTAGCGTTGTTTCGAAAAATCATACCCAAAATGGTTCTCTTCTCATCCAATCTTCTTAGGACTCTCTTCATTTGTCACCATGTCGGTCCACCTGATTTTTTTAAATTCTCCTCCAGTACTACATTTAAAAGCACTCCAAGTATTTACTTTCCATATTCTTGAAAGTACAAATTACTGCTACATACAGTGCAATGCTCCAAATGTAGGTGTACAAAACACTCAGAACTCGGACTGTAAATTCACTAATGATAACTTTATAGCCCCACAGGGAATCAAATCCAAGACCTTTGCTTCAATAGGTGAACAAAAAACCGAATATGCAACTAGTAGTTAGACTATGATTGACTAAAGAATGTGTTACATGAGCGGGCGTATGGAGTATTTCATACCCCAGTAATGAATTTGCGTAAAATATATTTAATGTATAGACAATTAAACTAATTTATTTAATTCCAACTATATCAAAAGTCAGTCAAGATTCCACTGAAGGAATAGAAAATTTAACAGGCTCCTTGGGGGCTTGAAAGTGCTACAACACCAACAAATATAAGATTGGGGTACTTTACATCACAGAGCGCCCGCTCGAAGGTTAAATGTAGAAAACCGTATAGTGATCACTTTGCCACAAATAAATAGATGAAAAATTAATATAGTCACTACTAGTTTTATAAACTGGTGACAAATTGACAAGCCATGTAATTTGTTTGTATTATTTATTTTTAAATATTTTCATAATTTTAGTAGATATGTGAATGTTAGAAACACTGACTGGCCTAAAGCAAAAATTATAAACACTAGTTTTAAATCAACTAACACAACTGGTGGAATAAACTTTTTTTTAAAATACTAACATACTTTGTTTATGAAAATAAAATTGCGCCTTTATGTTGGTGCTTGATTATCCTTTTTAAAATAATGCTGTGAATGGTGTTTGCATAAAAAACATATCTTTAAACTCCACTTAATAAACTATTAAGACTTTTTTTTTCTTGCTTCTAGAATGACATTGAGGTGTTATTTGGCAAGTGTTAGTACGTTTTAAACTGACTAATCTTGAAACAATACATAGATTAGACTTAATTCACATATAAAACTTAAATTGAATCTGTATCTAACATTGCTAGTTCAAATTTTAGAATGATACATAATTAAATCTCATCTAAACAATTACATGGTGTAATTTGTTATAGTAACTTAATTTATGTAATTTATATTTAGTTAAGGTATGTTATATTGTAAAATCCATAAAATTCTGGTTTTAAAAAATGTACTATTTTAATCTATTTAAAACCTAAAATAGGAATTTTGATGACCTGACTCAAAACATGTTAATCATAAAATCTACCTATACTTTTTACATGAAAAACCATTGTCTTATTTAGTTAACAGAATTTTAATCTCAATCTGCATATAGTGTTCATATGAGTATAAGGTATATTTGAAATAAGAGCTTACTTTAATTACTCAAGTGTAATATAACTGTGATAAATCAACTAGTCAAGTCATCATTAAAATTGCTTGTGTTATTAGAAATCATTACCACCATAGAATTGAACTAGTCAAGGTATTTTTAGGAACTAGGTGATGATAATTTTAACTAACAACTCAGGTCTATGTAAACCAAAACATGAACACACTTTCAATAAAAGCAAAAATTTGAATTTTGAGCTATGTTATTGCACCTGACTGTATATTATTATGAGTATGCTATTTTCAAATTATATTTAGATAAGTTAGAAATGTTAGAAAAAAAGAGACAATATTTGTAACTAATACTTTTGGTATTTTTGTTCCTTTTCATCAATAATCTCGAATAAGTATTGAACTCAAATGTAATGTATTGTGATATTAATTATATAATGTTCTCTTTACTTTGTTTTAATTTTATAAGTTAAGTTGTCACATCATATAGACCAGGTGTCAACAACCTTTTTGATATCATGAGCCATTTGGGCTTAAAAAAATAATTGGGTGGTTGCTCTAGAAAATATATCGAGCAAAAATTTCATCTTTATATTTATCATATAGTAATCAGTTATTAGTCTATTTTTATGAACACAATTGTTCATTTGCTAAATCTTTTGTGGGCTAGATAAAATAAATTGGTGGGCTGAAGGTTGCCGACCTTTGATATAGATGATTGAACTTTTTTTTATGAGTATGTATTAAATGGCTCAAATTAACTTGGTCAGGACCAATGATTAAAATAATAATCATTATCTATACCTACTTACTCTATGGCACTAAAAACTCGAAAGTTATTTGGAGCACCTACAAAAGTATGCCTCCTATCTCTATCTTGAGCTAGTTCTATCCAGTCCACCATATCTCTTTCAGGTCCATTCTTATGTTATCCTCCCATCTGAATCTAGGTCTTCCCAATGGTATCACTTCATTCGGTTTACCAGTCAATATGAACACTGTTCTAGATATTTCCAGTCACGCTGTATATCCTACCCACCATAATCTTTGAAACTTGACTATCCTAACAATGTCTTGTGATGAGTACAGGGTATTTAATTCATATTTATGTACCCTCCTCCACTCCACAGTATCTTCATACAATTTTGGACCAAATATATTCTTAAGCACCTTGTTTTTGAACACCTAACTTTTTTTTCGTCATTTAAAGTAAGAGACATGTTTCACAAAATTATTATCTATTTGTATGAGTTTCAAAAATATATTTGCATCACATTTAAAGTAATAGCTAAAAAAATAAATTAATTAATATTTGTGTTTATAAATATTATTTTGTAGTAGCCAAAATCAATATTTGCTATTCATATTTTTCTTTAATTGATCTATATTTTTGTTTTTAGTGTAATTCTTCATTCATTATGCAAATCAAGTAAGCTATATGATTATTTTTATGCTTATTTATATGAGAAACTTTGTTATTTGTTTTTTAATTTGTAAATATTAGCTTGTTTGATGTGTTGTAAGAAATATTCTTTTTATTGAAAATAAAATGATTTGAATAAATTATTTTTTCTTTCAATTTATTATACTGATAGGCTACTGATATATTTTCAAACATGTTTCAATTTCATTGATATGTATATTTAATATCAATATCAAAATATATGCTAACAGGACTGGGATGTAACTTGTGAACAACTTAGAAATAATTTTCAAATAATAGAAAAACACTGAACAACACACTTTGGCTTTATTACTGATTATATTTAAACTTAGAAGGCAAAACTTGAAAAATCCAACTTCTTGAGGCATGTCTGGAAAGTAAAGATACATAGACCATAGCATTAACTATAAATACATTTTTTTACTAAACTTTTACTGAAAACTACTTACATATTGATAAGTTTATTTTTTCACATATTCACTGCCATTGTCCAAACACTTATTATTATTATTATTATTATTATTATTATTATTATTATTATTATTATTATTTTAGCACCGCATCTTACTACCCGTTCGGCGTTCGGGTTATACACATAAGTAGCCTACTAATTACGCTAATAGATTAGGAATTGGGAAGGTTGAATTTAGAGGAAGTGAACCCGCATTTGCGTGGAGGGAGAGTGGAAAACAATTTAGGAAAAACCACCCCCGGTTCACTCGACCGAGATTCAAACATCTTTGGCAGTCGAGCTCAACACGACTAGCGCGTTAGCCAACTACACCACCGGGTCAAACACTTATTAACCATGGGGAACCAACTTCTAGATCCCCAAGTCATAAAAGTCAGCCGCTGGTCATTTGAACCACGTTATGACTTCTTTCAATTCATCATCATCGTAGAATTTTTTTTCCACCCATATATTTCTTCTGGTGAAGAAATAAGTGATAATCGCTAGGCGCGAGGTCTGGACTGTAAAGCGGATAATCCAAAATATCCCAATTGAAAGTGTCAGTAGCTCAGTGGTGGTGGCATGCGCGGTGTGGTCCCGAACATTGTCTTGGAGCGGGCAGATGCGGTCAGTCAACATTCCCCTCCTTTTGTTGTGAATGGCCCGTTGAAGCCGTCTCAAGGTCTCACAATATGCATTGGCATTAATTGTTGTGCCATGAGGCATAAAGTCAACCAGGAGAATGACTCTTCGGTCCCAGAAAAATGTAGTTATAATTCTTTTTTGCCGAAGTTGACATTTTGATTTGTTTTTTGTTTTGGAGGAATGCGTATGGCACCATTACAATGACTGCTGTTTCGATTCAGGAGTGTGGTGATAAAGCAACGTTTCATCCCCATTCACAATAGAGTCCAAAAACTAATCGCCTTCCTCTGCATAATACATGAGAAACATGAGCGCTGAACCCATCCGTTCTTCCATTAACATTTTGGGCACCCAACAGGCACACAATTTTTTGTAACCTAATTTTTCTGGCACGGCTTCATGAATCGTAGTCTTAGACACTTCAAGAATAGTGTCATGCAACTCTCTTATCGTCCAAACACCAATCTATGCGAATTTCTTTTTCAATTTTTTGAAGATCTTCAGAGATTATAGATGATGGCCTACCACTCCTTGGTTTGTCTTGAACATTAGTCCTTCTTCCCGAGAATTCACAGCCCCACTTTGTCACATTTTGTTGATTCATAATGTCAATCCTAAACAGCAGAAATTTGCTAGTGAATTACCACTTCTGCATTCAGAAAACATATCATTTAACGATTTCAAAGTTGTCCAGGTTTTGGATTGATGCTGCCATTTTAATAACATGCCACTCAAAAAAAATTACTCTCATACTGCCAAGCTGCCTAACAAAAGCAAAAGGAATTCCAAAAGGATCAAGGTCAACACCAATATACTCACAATGAGCATTTAAAATCCCCCTGGTGGCATCAATATGTTGTAACTTTACTTTCCGGACATGCCTCGTATATTTTGCTAAGATAATGTCTGTAAACTTATCTTTTTTTATTAATATTACTCTACCGGAATTAACCATTGAAAACAATCACAAATATTTTTATACATACATGTATACCTACCTAATCATGCTGTTCCCTAAAGGGATAAGCAAGAAATTGTGAATATAGCTAAAAAACAATAACTTTGTACTTAATCCATCCTCACTAACTTTCTCCACACTTTCCTATCCCCTTCGCTTCAACAAAATCCATACACTGAGTCATACATGCTCTTTTATTCTCAAAACTCTCTTTTTCACAAATCCGTCTACCATATTTAGCCACATCTTACATGGACTATCCCTTCCTTTTGATCCACACACCTTACCTTAGGATCGTTGCTTTGTCACTCAATCCACACTCACCCTCTCAACATTCCCAAACCAGCTTAACACGCTTCTTTCACATTGACCTATCGGATTCCCTTTCAAACCACACTCCTCCAGCACCTATTCATTACTGACTGTGTCCATAAGTTTTTCTACATACATTTCTTAGATATCTCATTATACTGCATTCACCTTGTTATTTTGTTTCTCCTGACAAACCCACACTTCACATCCATAAAACAATATTAGCATTATTGTTTTAATAAATTTATTTTTCTCACACTTCTAATAAACTTAGGTGCTCAGGGGTAAAATACCCATGCATAGGACTTCTACTAATAGGATAATAAATGCTCACATATTTTTATGATTTTGGTTGGTAGTAATATTAAAACCAAATTCAAAATAGACCTATACATTTAAATATGTTTTTTTCCAGGAAAAAAGCTTAAAAGATTAAGTTCTTACTATACTTCGAGTTACCTTTTAGTGAGACACCTTAATTTTGGACAATTTTTATGTACCGTAAGTTGTAAATAGCTTAAGCAACTTATGTATGAAACGGTTGTATGTATCTTATTTGTGTGAAAGATTATTTGTGCATTATATGTAATAGAGAAAATAAAATA
This sequence comes from Timema bartmani, assembly GCA_902151455.1. Lineage (NCBI taxonomy): Eukaryota > Metazoa > Arthropoda > Insecta > Phasmatodea > Timematidae > Timema > Timema bartmani. The sequence continues at coordinate 254,168 of CABFWB010000351.1, read as the reverse complement.
AAATAAATAAGACTTTTGTTTTAAGTGTGTAGACATTACAAATAGACAATCAAATTGGCGGGAAAATATATATTAAAATTCCCCTATTAAAACAAATGACAACAAAAATGTATAGATATAATTGTAACTTGTAGTCTTACACTTCCTTTGACAATCACTTTATTAATAATGGTGATGGTATTAGAAAACACAAAGAGGAAGAAAATACCCATAAATTAAACTTAAGTAGATAAGTTTGTACATCCACATTTCTTCTACCATCTACCACCTTGATTACATATTTTGCTAACCTAATCAAACAACATATCTTTAAAAAACCAGCAGCACACACATAATTTATTTTTTTCAAACAAGAGAATGTGTTTAAAATATAATTATAAAATTGAAGCAAATATTGAATGTTAGAAATACATCATACATAAGTTTATTCAAACTTCAGTAGAAGGTGTTTGGTATTTAATGGTAAGATTTAATTTTGAATTCAAAACTAAAATCTTTTAGTAAGAAAATAACCTATCTTGTAACATTACACATACTAGTCCTACCAAGTTGTAAGAAATACTTACACCTGTATATTTTCTGTAACACAAGTTGAATCAATTTAAACTAGTTGGAAAATGACACCTAGAGGTGAGAATAGAACCCAGGACCTTTGGTTTAGCGCACCAATGCTCTACAACTAAACTGTCTAGGAATAAGTGCTCCTGAGTTGCAGGTAGTTGTGATCTGATAGCTCGTGATACTATTGGTCACTCATATGTAGCTGACAATTTCCACACGTCGATCACAGACTCAGCCTTAAACTATGAGTGAAGAATGATCCTGAGAACGGGATGAATCCTGGATAGTTCAGTGGTCAAGCATTGGTGCGCTAAGCCAAAGGTACCGGCTTCAATTCCCGTGTGCAGGTGTCATTTTTCCACTAATTTGAATTAATTTAAATTTTGTTTCCTCCAAATGGGCAGTGCTATATTTACAATGATTTGCAACTTGTGTGCTTATATTCATTGACAGATGGAATTCCTCCCTTGTAGATTGATTCTGTAACACAAACTCATTAACTTGTTACAAGTCAATAATTGTTATCATTTTCATACAAGTCCTAAGACCCTGGGTAAAAATTCTTTACAAGTGCTCCTGCTTTTGAAAATATTATGTTTTTCAGGTGTGAATTTTTTTAAGTTCGTGTTCATAGGACTTTTTTTGTGTATATTATTTTGTAAAATGTGGATGTTGGTGGACAATGAAGACAATGCTGCAGGTGTAAGACAGCCATACAAGTACATGCCAAGAAACAATTTTGTAGGAATGAATGACTTTGAATTTAAATGGAAATTCTGGTTAAGTGCTTTACAATTTGAAAAGGTTTTGGCTGAAATCTTCAAAAGAGAACAAAGAGATTTTACATTTTGTCAATTAAACAAAAACTGCAGAAAGCGCTACACTGGCTTGGAAATATGGAAATATCATGCATAGATTAACTGATCTCCATGGGGTAGAAAAAAATAAATGGTACGGCGCACCGCACAGACTTTATCTCTCATTCTATAAACTCGTAAGATTTCTGAACAGAATAATGTACATTGTATCATCACCACTCAACATAAGAACACGCATAAAATAATATACAATGATATATAATCAATTAGAAAAGAGGCGCATCTTTATCCACCTAAGAGCATTTCAAACAGTTTAATGTCTTCCACAAGGGTCAACACTTCGTATTAAAATTTCGATTTCTGGTTAAAATTTTAACATTTTATAAGGTGTTGCAGATCTTCAAGTCATCGCATTGATATTTAATTATTCATTTATACATTTTGACCAATAAAAAATGTAAATATTGACTATTGAGTCTAAAATGGAGATAGATCATTGCTATGCAAACATTTCTCCTAAGAGATTTAAGGAAAAATAACATACTTTTTTAGATACTTATATTTAATTACTCTATGGCATTGGAGAATTATTGCGTTAAGACTTAAGTAGTATATGTTTACAACTAAAGCTCACAAAATTGTATTAATATATTTGCAAATATCTCAGAAACTGCTGCTTTTATAAAAATATATGTCAAATAAAAGTTTTTTATTTCTAATAGTCCTACAATTTTGCAATGATAAGTTGTTTAGTTTCTCCAATAGTTGTGGAGATACGGAAATTAACGCTTCTGTAAAGTACCCTAAAAATCATTTTCATAGGAAAATGAAAATAGCCAGTTTATTTATAATCTTAATCAACGCCTAGATACGAATTTTAATCAAAATCGTTTGAGCAGATTTTGAGAAAACCAAATTTTTCTCTTTTCGCCCTTCAGTAAACTACCCTTAATTTTAAGTTTTTATAGACACACAGACAGACGGCATTGCAAAGACTATTTTTTAGGGTTCGGGGGGTCATGAGACGTCGACATCCATCAACATTTCAGGTTAGTTTTTTTTTACGGTCGCAATACTTAAACTTTAATGTCCAAAAAGTTAAAAAAATTCATATAATTGCGTATAGATTGAAAGTTATTGATTTTATAAAAATATGTTTCGGATAAAATATCTGTATTATAAATATATATACATATTTGTAATGCTAAGTAATTTCATATCTCAAATAGTTTCGGAGCTATTATAAAAAATGTTAATTTACGCATCAGACCGGAGCCCTTAAAGCCATTTTGCCGAAATATTGAGAGTAGCCATTTTGTTTGGAATATTTATTAATGTTCATAAATGAAATTTAATCAAAATCGTTAGAGCCGATTTTGAGAAAATCGACTTTTTCTCTTTTTGCCCTTCAGTAAACTACCCTTAATTTTAGGGGTAGATATCCAATTCCAAAAACCCCTCGGGGCAACCCTATGAAAACCCTAGATATCAAGTTTCAGCTCAATCGGTAAAATAGTTTAGGCTCTAGTTGGAGGTACAGACAGACAGACGGAAATTCAAAAACAACTTTTTCGGATTCAGGGAGTCATGAAACGTCAAGATTCATCAAAATCTCGAGTTCGATTTTTTTGACGATCACCATACTTTCTCTACCTGTAAGATAGAGAGAAAGTAAAAATGAGACCACAGTGGATATATGTGTGCATGTTAATGTTGTCAACACTGTTATTTGATAGTATTGTCAGTTGGCCAGAAAACAATTTCAACATCGTTCAACAGTTACATGTCACAACTGGTTTTCACAGTTTTGTGGTGTTGTTGACGCTATTCTAATAAATATAGATTAATGAACCTGCTTTAATGGATCAACATCAAAATCACTCCATAACTTGCATGGCTGTATGTGGACCGAACTTGAGATTCCACTACTCAAGTAGAAACTGGCCAGGGAGTGTGCATGATGCATGTGTTTTGAGCACTAGCACATTGAGTAAAAGAATGAGAGGAGGCTGAAAATCACATCCCAACGGGAGTCATTCTTAGTGATTCAGCTTACCCCTTGAAAAAGTGTTTTATCCTCTCAAGCTGTTATAACCCAAATGACGTTCTGCACATGCTGTGTTTGGTAGAAAATGCATTCAGAATTTTAAAGGAAAAGTTAGCCTAAATGAATTTGTGCACAAAGTCTTTAAATTCTGTGTAACTTTGTGTAATACGTCCAATGATAATTAAGAGGTTCAAGTGACAATGAAGAGGAAGAAGCTGATGAAAATTGTTTGGATGAAACTGAGAAAACTGGCTAAAATCCTTCTCCAATTGGTGCTCTAATTAGAGTACGGCAACTAGTTGAGTACTCTAAGTACCCCATAGTGAACTTCATTGTGCTAAACCTTTGTTCAATCCGTTAAAATAAAAATCTTTGAATTTTTAGATTGAATGCAATAATGTTATTTTGATAGTTTACCTAATAGTAATAAGTTGATAATTAGGTACATTAACCGAAGACATTTCACTCTGTGTCAATAAATTGAAAATACAGGGGAAAAGGCGGAAAGTCCAATTTTAACTCAAATCTAGAAAGTGCTGCCATCTTTTAGACAATCATGATACCTTTCTAATGCATTTCAGACTATGGTAAAAAGAGGCCTCGGTCATATTTAAATTAATAAAAGAAAAGTGTTTCCTGGGGTCCTTATGGGGTTTGAGGTATATACGTTGTTGTACTTTTCAACTCTCTTCCCCCTGTACCCTTCAATTGACAAGCGTATGTATTGTAGTCCCCCAAACCCCTTTCCTCTCAAATATATATTTAGGATTAAATTTGGACTTTTTTTTGTTACTTTTACACACAACACCTACATGGATTTGTATTAAAAGGAAGCCTATCTGAATTTGTATATGAATATTTCTTAAGGAGCTCCATGGGGCATACTTTTCTGTTTTGAAAAAATCATATTTTTTATTTTATTTTCAGGAGTAGGAATTTTCCACTAGATAAATTCCTGAAAAAACACTAATAAGTTCGTCTTTCTCTTACTTTTAAGATAAACTCTTTTTGGCAGTGTTTTGGCTCATTGTTAATTACTTTTATACCTCTCACATTCAAGTTGATGAGAAACAAAAACTCTCGCAATCTAGACAAACCAAAACGATGTCAATCAAAACAATTTCTGACCTAACCTATGAAACAAAGATAGCGGACTTTTTACAATTTTATTAGCAAGTCTTGTAGAATTAATCTACAATTGTATATTTCCTATTCATTTTTACAAGTCTCAACTTTTGAGCTTGTGTTAAGGGACTTGTAACTACAAGTTGCAAGCCTACAAGTGGGAGATTTGTAGTACTTGTAGAAGTTGTGTTATAGGGCCTGATAATTTGGAGGGTGTTGACTTGTGTAAATAATTTAATTTCTATAGATTTTTCAATAACAGTAAAAGATTAGTTATACATAAAAATAGTTATACATAAAAATAGTTTTACTTTACAGGAGACAAACAGCCCCATATTCATTATCTCCTTTATTCCTCCTGTTCCCCTTTTTTTCTATTACCTTTCGAGTGTAGTTCTTGAACTTTACTATGACCCCAAATACAAATTAAGGCAAGCTTATTTAGAAGAGAAGTGGGCCGCATATTTTTCAACTTCGCCAAAGGTGTGTTGAATGAAAACTGAAACTATTCACCTTACCATGTAAAAATTGGGAAATTATGTTGCTCAATTATTGAACATATATTATAAAACACACTCTTTGTACAAGTTTATTAAAAAATGTGCACTTTGATTACCCATTTAAAACTGCCTCAGATGCAAATGATGAAAAGTGTTCAAATTGAATATGTAAGACAATTTAATGCAAAATTTGACAATTCTTTCTTCTGACAAGTTGCAGAGACATTGGCTGAGTAGCGAAACTCAATACACATCCTCCTAGCTCGCCTCCAAATTGACATCGACAAATTCGAGATCTGAATTTTAACTTTACAAAACCATCTTAGACTCAAACTGAATGTAGAGATGAAGTGAAGTGATGGGAAAGGGGGTAGTACAGGATGGAAGTGTTGAGTCAATGACCCAATCAGAAAGCGTAATGCTTCCACCAATATGCAGGAAATATCAAGTTACAACCACCACTTGTGGCGATTGGCGACAATGTTGCCCACACCGGATATAAAGTTTCTGCCCCAATCTCCCCCATCTTTGTCATATTTATTTTCAATTATTCAAACATGTAATGATGGTTGTTGTTTCACAACTATATTATATCATGTTTGTGTGTGCTTATAATATATGTTTTTTAGTTTCATTATTAATTACAAGGGAAAAAATAAAGATAAGTGACTATATAGCTTTGTTTTGTAATATAGGTAGCGAAAAAGTAGTGAATCTAGCAGAAAAGTGAAAAAGTTTCAAAGCTATTTTCTCAAGTTAAGAAGCTATAATAATGATAGAATAATCCTTTAAAAAGTAGCCATT
>CABFWB010000351.1:236417-248300 GCA_902151455.1 Timema bartmani | reverse complement strand
CCCCTCCACAAACCCTATTCTTAACCCCTCCTGCCATACTTTCCCCATGTTTTCAATAGTTTATCATTATCACAAACCTCTAAAATGAGCCACACATGATTAGTTATTAATTTATGTTTAGTAATCATGGTATATTGATCAAGGTAAATATTTATAGAATTATGTATTTACCTTGAGCTGTGCACATTTAACTTGGAATGGAGGTCACATTTTAAGTCACTCTGAGTTAAATTTTGCATTAGTTATTATTTTCATTTCAATCCAAAATACACTACATTATAAAGCAACTAGTTTATTCAACATATGTTAACTATAGCGAATATTGTTTGTATATAGTATCTATTAGATCAGACGAAGACAAAATCTGTGCAATGGAGAAAAATATCAGAGCAATATTCAACTGTACCTATCATCATCATCATCATCATCATCATCATCATCATCATCATCATCATCATTCATCATCATCATCATCATCATCATCATCAAAATCAAATGTTTCCAGCCTGTAGCCAGGTCACTTAAGTAAAATGTCTCTTCCTTCCTCTTTGTTTCCACTATTCTTCTCCTCTCACATAACCAATTGCTTACAGCCAATGTACATATTTCTGATGCATCTGTAAATATAGGCACAAATTAAATCACACCATGTATAGCACTTCCTTACACTTCAAGGGCACTTCTCTTTTCTATAACAGGTATTTTACACACCTGCTGCAGCACACTTTATATTAGATCTTCTCTACTCCCACCCATCACCTCAATCGTGCTTCCAAGATATTTTTACACTCTGTAGCCTACATTTCTCAGCTCTACTCCATCCAACTTTATAGCTTTACTAGGTTTTATCTTCTTCCTTGTCATTACCATTAGCTATTTCACACTTCACCATGCTAAATTTAATTTCACACTCTTTCACTTCCTTATTCCATTCCTGTAGTTGTTCCTGCACTTCCTCTTCCTTCTCACCCCCTGCCCCCTCCCCACACATACCATTAAGCCATCAGAAAACCTCATGGCTTTCATTCTTTCCTCCCCAAGTTTCCTTGCAACTCTATACACGCCCATTTACATTATTATCACAAAGATCAGTAGTGCTTGTGTCAGATTTAGTTCTTGGAATAGTAATTTGAAATTTTCGTTGTTCTATACCAGTGGTATTCAAACTTTTTTGTTCATGTTTCCCTAGATATAATGTATCCTCAACTTTGTACTCCCAAAGTGGTTGAAACATAATACAAGTTATACATACTGTAATCCACATCTAAAATAAATTACATCCAAAGTAATGTATTAAATAGTAAATTCTAAATTATATATATATATATATTAAATTTTACATCCCCCTAAGATGTCTTTGCATACCCCAGGTTGAATACCACTGTTATAGAGTGTGTACTTATTTTAAAAGCTAATGCCATTTTATTTTATCGCAACCATTCTTTACTTATGGTTTTATTGCAGGTGACCATGATAACTGGAAACTACTATTTGGAAACATTTCTCTAAATACCTCACAGCAGAATAGTGGGATATCACCAGTAATGCAACATTCTTGTCAGAATTGTGGAAAACATTACCGTTTTCAGAGCGGTCTTTGGCGTCATAAGAAGTACGAGTGTGGCAAAACTCCGAGGTTTAGTTGCACATTTTGTGTCTACAAGGCTAAACACAAGCATCATCTTATGCAGCATTTGGAATCCATTCATGGCGTTGTTCTAGAAACTGATGAACAGAACTGTGTTTAGTGGTGAACATAAGTTATAGTTCTGTGCCATATTTAATTTTAGGATATATAATTTCAAAAATATGTCTTTTGAATGAGAAATGTTGACTATTATTGAAAGAATTGAAATGGCACTCTAAATAATAATATACACTTGAATGAATTAAACCGATTTCCAGTTTTTTCTATTTTATTCTACTCTACTATTTTCTTCCACATAAAATAATATTTAAAAAAATGTTTTTTGGGTATAGATTTTAGAAAGAGGAAGGAGTGAAAATTAATTTGTGGGAAAACCAACAGTTAGTTGTGATTAACTCTTGCATGACCTCAATATATGCTCAATCTTATTTCACACCACAGAATTACTATCATCATATTAAATAAATTGTTTTATACACTTAATTTAATAAAATTAGTAAAACAAAATTTAAAATTATCTTCTAGTTGATCTTGATGTACTTTTTAATTTCCTATTAATTGTAGTTTTATTGCGTATCAATTTGATAACATGTCTACATATTGATAATACATTTTATTTTTGGATTTGAAAATTGCAATATTATTCTAATTTAAAAAATATTGTTTATTTTGTTTAGGTGTCTTTTTCATAGGGGTTTTCGTTGACTTTCACAAATTGTTATGTTGTTCGGCAAAATTCTCTTAGTTTTATCAAAATCTTGTTCTAATAAAGTATGGTCTACAACGTTCCCTTCCGTATGTGCTACTTTAAATGAACATTCTTGATATCTGCCACATTTTAAATAGTTAATGCTATTTATTTTCAGGCAACGACTCAGAGGTTAGTCAAAGGATAATATGACCGCCTCGTGATAGTTAAATAGTGAATAGAGAACAAAAACATTCAGGAGTTTCAAATTAACGATTTGAGTTGAATTAATTTTATTATTGCTATCCAAACATGTTTCAATGTTTTAACTAATGTAGTAATAATCTTCATATTGTATTCAGAGTAGAATATAGACAGTTTTAAATAGTGATAAAAGTTTATGATTGGTAATTGTGTTATTTATAACTAATAATATGTTTATTTTTGGCATTATCTACATGCTTTATTTGAAGCTCAAAACAGTATACAGTTAATTTAAATCCTTTTATGCAATATTTCACTTGTATTTTCTGCTTTCAACTCATGTCACAACTTTTGCTATTCTTTCAATCTTAAGTTTGGTTTTACTTCAACCTTGCTTATTAATATTCTCAAAATTGAATTACAACATCATTTTATAAATAAAATAATGATAATGAAAGTTACAAAGTGGCTCTGAATTATCACGAGTACGAATTGAAAACTTGTCCTAGTCTCCAGAGGTGGACAATTTTAATGGAATGAGGGCCAAAATGGACAAAGAGTGACACTAGTGAGCTGCATTCATATTTTCATGTGTTTGGATATGCTACCCCATATGTATACATACACACTATTTGTCTCATATGATTATAAGCATCAAAAAGATTAAATAAAACGTACATATAATATCCTTGTAAAGACCGCACTAGATGTTATGCAAGAGATGCTACCTAATAGTATTGTTCCCTCCATAGTCACAAGCTTAACTCTTGTAGCTGCCATGTCAGACCATTCCAGGAACAAAAGTGTTGGTTGGCGCTAACCAAACAAGACATTGCACCAGTTCACATACTGCCAACCTAACCTAACCTAAATACTTTAACCATACATGACAGTCCTCCCCTCTTGGACAAAACACAATAAGTTAATTCTTAAACCATATGGACATAGTTATTTAAAAATAAGAGGCGTGTAAGTAAATGAAAGATGCAGCGTGTCAATGCCGCAAGGGGAATTGAAATGCTTGTTGTGAGTAGATTGGCTTTGCCCTTGATTATTTTGGATTTCCTTTCGCTTTGGTTTGGCAGTATGATAATAGTTTTTGTTTAAGTAACACGTTATTAAAATGGCAGCGCCAATCCAAGATCCCACCAAATGTGAATTTCATTCCATGATAAGTTTTCTGAACACAGAAGGCAAGCGCCCAGCAAAAATTCACAAGCAAATTTTTGCTGTTTATGGTGACATGATGAATTGGAAAAATGTAACGAAGTGGTCCCATGAAGTCTCTGGCATGATGAACAAATTATCGGTAGGCCATCTTTAATCTCTGATGACCTTCTTCAAAAAATTGAATGAGAAATTTGCACAATATTGGTGTTTTACGGTAAGAGAGCTCCATGAAATTATTTCTGAAGTGTCTAAGACTATGAGTCATGAAGTCGTGACAGAAAAATTAGGTTACAATAAAATGTGCACTCACTGGGTGCCCAAAATCTTAATGGACGACCACAACAAAAAAAAAGGATGGGTTCTGCTCTCACGTTTCTCACACATTACGCAGGGGAAGGAGATGAGTTCTTGGACTCTGTTGTGACTGGGGATGAAACGTGGCTTTATCACCACACTCCTGAATTGAAACAACAGTCATTTTAATGGCGTCATACGCATTCCCCCAAAACAAACAAAAAAAATTCAAAATGTCAACTTCGGCAAAAGAAATTAATCATAACTACATTACTACACTACTGTGTGTGCACGTGAAATTGAAAGAATGAAATAATTTTGTTCAATTTCAGCTTAAAATGTTTGTTCAACGTTTCCATCAGTTCCTCAAACTCTACCTCGGCCACTTCCATTGGGAAACATAAGTTACTCTTTCAAATCGTATGTTACTGTGCTGCATATTGTCAAGAATTTGGCACATTTCACAATTGTCAGTAATGCCGTTTGCCACGTAAAATAATGTTCACTCTGTAGTCGCACAGTTGACACTTGGAGCTGCCATATTATAATGTGCTGGGACAAGAGTACCAGTTGGCGTTGACTAAATAATAGACATTGCACCAGTTCACATGTTGCCAACAGGGCCAGGCTTAGAGCTTTAGTATGCCCCAGGGGGATAAATAATTAGAGGCCCCAACATTAGACAAAAAAATAATTATTTTCAACATTTCAACATTATCAATTTTTTTTACAAACTGTTAAAATCTCAATGTTAATGATAGTATTTAAATAAGGAACTATTGCCATCACATAAAATTAGATTTGTTTATATCAAAACAAAAATGTTATATATTTTGTTTTTAGTTTATCTTGATAAAAACAAAAAATAATAGCAAAACTTTAAAAAAAGTATTTCATTCATAAATTTTCTCTCTAAAAATGACTGAAGTTAATTTTTAAAAAAATTTACAAACCTGTAAAAGTTAACCTTGAAATCACGGCTATAGCGTTAATGTATTAAACATACAACACAGTTCCGTACTTAAGTATTTAAGTAAGTAATATTTTGTCAGAAATATATGAAAATTGATATAATAAGTTATTGATTTTTTTTAAGCTTTTACCATTACCGCAATCTATAGAGCCAAACTAAATTTATTTTTTACTATAGCAACAATTTTTGGGGCCCCTAAGCGGTCGCCCCTGCCACCGACCCTGGTTGCCAACCTAACCAACCTAATACCTTAACCATACATGACAATACACTTATTGAAAAATATGTGTCCTATATATATATATATGCAATGTCCAATGTTATGTCAAACTTCCTCTTGTCAGCAATCTCAATGGCAATATTAATTACTTTCTTGAACACAGTCTGCTATTTAAAAAAGTTAATTTTAACATATTTTCTTTTTATAACTAGACATGAGTTTATTGACACATTTAATATGTTTTGTACATAGATGTATCCTCAAATTAAGTCACAGGGAGACTAAACTTATAAACAACCATTAGCTCTAAATTACAGCCAAATGTAGTGGGGATGAAAGATTGCAAGGACAGTGTGAAGTATGGTGTATTGTTTTCAATTACTCAACAATCCAATTCAGTGGCCTCATGGTCAAAGGCACTACTCTTGCAATAGACTAGACTGCCGATGACGGGGAGATCGAGGTTCAAATCTCAGTCAGGTGTACTGAGGGTGGTTTTAACAAAATTGTTTTCCACTTTCCTTCCACGTGAATGCGGGTACACTTCCTTTAAATATACTCTTCCTGATCCCTAAAACTGTTAGCGTAATTAGTACATAAGCGTATAACCCGAATGGATAGTAAGACGTGGTGCTAAAAAGAAAGTACTCACCACCAGTTAAATCCCTCCTAATACGACTCATACAAATTTATACTTTAAATAGATACATTATCTAATTTGGTCGCCTGTGTTTGTATACTTTTAGCCGCTCTGGTGGTACAGAACGTTGTCCGGGATACACCTATGTTCGAACCCTCATTGAGATGATGTGATGATAATATTATGAAGACGTGGAATCAGGAGTGATCTTAAACCTAACTTAAGCTTAACTAACCAAGGTGACCATTGGGATATTTCTCCTTTCGGGAAAAGTATCCATTGTACCAGCCGAGAATCAAACCTGGGACCCCTATGTTTGTAGGCAGGTGCATTGACCACTATATCATGGAACCGGTTACTACTATTGATGACTGTATTTAATTAATTGTATCCATGGTAAATCTTGTTAATAGTCCCCTTGTTAGGGGGTACTGTATTGATTCAAATGGGGATGTTTCCGCCCATCCCTTCTAGAAGATACACTCCTGGTTTTATATCTTAAAGTCTTCAAAAGGCACATAAGCTGAATTATAACAATTTAAACATATGTAATCGATTGTTATACTCAACAAAAAGTCCAGCTTATGCCATCCATGTTTAAATTGTCTTTATTCTTAGTCAAAATTTATCTTATATTTCATGTTCATAATGATGGATTTAAAATAGATTTAAAAGTAAATATGAAATGCCCACACTGTTAGTATATCCACTAGCAAACATTAAACAAATAACAAATGTACCCACTAGCATCATAAATAGGGAAGTACCTGTAACCATTCATAGTTTTCAGCCATTCATATACATATGCTGTGTGGCTCCATTCTAGCTCTAGTTTAAATAACCAACACAGTAACATTTTGTGGCTATTAGGTAACATTAACAATTTATGGTAAACATACAGTGCTTGAACTCATAGAGTTATTTGATTCTTCTTGGTCGTTTATCAGAAAAGTTTTACTAAGCAGCACAGATAACATTAAATCATAATGCTAGTCATAGTTAATATTTGCTAGAAGTCATGAATAAAAATAAGCATGTAATATTATATAGGGTGAGGTATATAGGTTGAAACACCAGAATATCCTGAAAATGAAGCATTTTAGGAAAAAAATTGTTTCGAACAAAAGTTTTTTTGTTTTCTTTTTGAGGGGGAAAGAGAACATAAGTTAATTTTTATTTGGTTGAAGTCTTCAAGGTTATTTCAAGGTCCACACTGGTTTTTTAAATGATAATCTATGCATGACTTTTTTTATTTTACATCTTTGAAGACTTTCAAGTTATATTTTCTTATAATAATTTTTATTCAAGAACTTTTCATTACATTATGCTATTTTCAATTATGTTAAGTGCAATATTATTTTTTAAATTAATTTAATAAATGTTTAAAATGATGATCATTAACATCGATACACTTTGTAATAAAAAGATTTTGAATAAAAATTGTTATAAAAAATAAAAGTCAAAATATATTCAAAAATGTATGTCAAATAAAACATATTTTGTAAAAAAGTAGTTTTTTTTTGTGAAGAGTAAAAATCTGTTTACAAATTATATGTTTTCATTAAAAAAACAAAAAACAAAAATAGCTACTGGATTGGTTTTCTTTCTTCCTCAAAAACAAAAAGCATTAGTTCAAAACAATTATTTTTTTAATGCTTCATAGTCGGAATATTCTCATGTTTCAAATTAAATATTTCACTCAGTATCCATGTGCAGGTCTCAAAAAACTGGAAAATTACATCATTCTACATATTATAATCCCTTCAGAAGTATTATAAATGATGTGTACTCCATTTACCATGATATATAGAAGTCTTAGGTTGACTGATTAGAGGGTGACTGTATTTTTAGCTACACCAAAGTGCAGTCTGTTAAGATAAGCTGGTTAACTTTCAGGGTTATGGAGGGTACATTGAAAATATGTTTATATTAATTTGTTTCATTAAAAAAAAGTATGTTGCATAGTGTTAAAATATATAATAAATGTTTTAGTTAAACTTCCTTAAATTTTAGTGACAAATTATATAAACAAATTAAAGATTTAACTGGGGGTACCTAACTTACTTCTCTACTGGCTGATGAGTAATGCTTTCAGCTAGACAAAATTTTGTTGTTCTTAAATTTTGCGTTAGATATTTGTAAAAAATTATATAATTATACATTTTTTAAAAAATATTAAACACCTTTAAAATCAAGCACAGAAAAATTAATAAATTATAAATTATTTGAAGAACATTAAATTAAAAATAGGTTTTTTTAAGATTCCACAACTTGAATAAAGCAATTTTTTTTAGTTAGAAAAATAGTTTAAAATAGTTTTTTTTTGTTGCACACAAAAATTAATTATTATAACTTATGAACCTACTTTTTTTTTTATTGATTAATGAATTAGTATGGCTATAAATTTTTCAATTTGTTCTTTAAAGTGGTATAGTCCTCTTAAAATTTAATCATGAATATAGGTAAGGATAATCTATATATTTAAACAGGAGAAAACTTTATTGATGTAATTCATTGTATTTGATCAAGTCACCTCTAACATATAAAACAGAGCTTTTAACAAAATATAACGTATTTTTATCTTTTGTCCCTTGAAAATGTCAATGCCAAGCTGTATACTGTTAAAATTAATTTTACAAATAATTGTTAATAATCTTAATTATTCATTAACATTCAAAACTAGACTTTTAAAATAATTATTTATCGACTAAACTGGAATTAATAATAACACTAATTGGATACTCTTAAAAGCTTTTTGAAAGTAGTATTCCACTAATACTTTTTTTTAAAATTGAATGCTTTTATAAGCTATTTGGAGTGATCCTCACTTGAATTTAAAAAAATAGGATGACCATATGAAAGATATTAAGAGTGGTACCCTACGGGTATCACTTCTAAAAGTTGGATACCTGTAGAAGAAATATAGTGATATTCGCCTTAATTGTTTTTTTAGATTAAATTTCTTTAGAAGATATTTTAATGTAGCCCTTCCCGGGAAAAGTTTTTAAAAGTGAATGCCTCTATAAATTATTTGAAGTTAGATACAAGGCCATCTTTAAGCTTCATATTAAAAACTTATGAAATTTTGGCAGTAAGGGAGGGGTAGAAGTTTTAACCCCCTAACCCGCCCCCCTCCCTACACCAATGGTCTACTGACAACCATAGTATTTGTTAGAAATAGTATTTAGCCATTTTCTTTTTATTTTGCATTAAAATAAATATTATTTTTCTCACATGCCTTCAGCCCCCAAATAAGAATTTAACCATTAAATTTACCAAACATTCTTTTGACAAAATAGATTATAAGGTAGTTACACGTTTTCCAAATTTAAAACAATTTCACTAAAATCATTTTATATCAAAGAAATTACAAGGATATCTATCACTTTTCATATTGTGTCCAAAAATTTTTTTTAAAATTAAATTATGAAAGTCTCGCTGGCAATTCTTCTTTCCTTATTAGTTGTTGCTATTTCTTATCATCATCATCATCATCATCATCATCATCATCATCATCATCATCAAAAACAACTGTTTATAGCCTGTGGCCGGGTCAGTTTAGTAAAATGCCTTCATCTTCCTCTATCCTTTCACCATTCTTCCTCCTCTAATTGCTTCAATTATTCTCCTCTCACTTGCACACTTTCTGTTATCTTCTCCTCCCATCTCTTTCTTAGTCTTCCTTGTGGAATTTTTCCTACATACTTAATTTCCAAAATTTTCTTTGGCATAATCTCTTTTTCCATTTTCATTACATGACCATACCATCTCAGTCTTGCTTCCTTTACTATCTCCTGTACTCCCTGTACTCCCAATCTTTACCGAATAACTTCATTCCCATGGTCTTCCCTTCCCAACTATCCCTTACATTCAATGTCCATGTTTCTGCTGCATTATATGTGTCCAAATCACGCCCTGTTCAACATTTCCTTACACTTCAAAGGCATTTCTATTTTCCATAGAAGGCCTCTTACACACCTATAGAACAACTCGGTTTCCAAATTATTTTTGTTTTACGTTTTGTACTTTTCTCAGCTCTACTCCATCCAACTTTGTAGTTTACTAGGCCTTATCCTCTTCCTTCTCATTAACATCACTTCACACTTTGCATTGCTAAATTTCATCCTCATTCCATTCTTGTAGCTGTTCTTGTACTTCTTCTTCCTTCTCCCCCCATAACATCAAGTAATCAGCAAACATCATGGCGTTCTTTTTTTTCCTCCCTGAGTTTTCCTTCTACTTTAATCATGATCATTTCCATTCAAATAGTAGTGGTGAGAAGGTATTCCCCAGCTTCACTCCATTTTTTTATTTGGAATCACTTTGTCCACCTCTTTTCTGTATCAACTTAACTCATGTTATCCTCATGCATGATTTTCACTATCAATACAACTCATCTTTCCACTTTGGCCTCCTCCATTGCTTTCAAAACTTTATTCTATCCACGCTATCATATGCCTTCTCCACATCCATAAATACCATTACCGAGTATTTCCTAAATTCATACCTTCATTTCGACTTATTAAAAGTAATAATTTTTTATTTTCACAATAACATAAAATTTGTGGTATTGTATATATATATTTTCTTTGAAATATAAAATACCATACAAGTAAATAGTTATTATATATTTCATACACATATTTTAAACTTTCTGATCAACTATTTCTATATGTGTAAAACCATTTGTATTATTATTATAAGGATGCATTTTAGGTAGGATTTGTTTTATTGTGAATGATTAATAATTAAATATCATTTGTGTAATATATATTAACTATTTTGTCCTATAGATTTGTATTCACAAGTTTTTTTTTTTTTTTGTATTTGGTGATGTTTTGTCATATACTGTATTAAAAAATAAAATAGAACAAATATTTTTATTTATTTTAGCTTATTGGTTAGGGTGATAGGTTAATATTCTCTGAGTCCAGAGATCCTGAGAATAAGAACCAATCTGCAGGGCAAGGCAATATAACAATTTATTTTTATATATTATTCTACCTGGCATAATTTCAGGATTGGTGCCCAAATATTTAAACTTTATTCTTTCTTATTCTTTAGTCATGTAAATATTTCTTTGCCAGACATTAGATAAACCCATAAAAAGAGTAAAATTCTCAACTTGTATGGCCATTTGAACCTGCGTGCCTTGCTTTTATTGCAAATTTTTAGCCACTAAGCTAATTTGTGAACAATATTATTACTTATTTTCACTGAAATATATTTTACTGATTGAAAAAACATAAATCTAGTAAATAAAGTATAATTTTAAGTCTTAGCTAATGTATTCAAACTATGAAAATGATCATACAGCCTGGTTTGAATGAAGAGGAACTTATTATTAAGTTTATGTAGATTTGTGTATTCACAGATTGGACTATTTTTTAAATGAGTATTTTAATTTTAGCATACCAATTCTTTACTTCAATTATTTTCTCTTTCTTTTCCCCCTTCAGATTTTATCTTCTCACAAGTAAGCAATATCGGTGCTTCCATCACTATACCTCTACATCTAAGGAAAGAATCTCCCATCTATACTTGCACGAACTGTGGCCGCCAATATCGTCAAAAATCCTCTAGATATCGACATCAGCGCTACGAGTGTGGAAAAACTGCAAGCTTTCAATGTCCAGTGTGTGGCTACAAAGCAAAACAAAAGAGTAATCTTTTGCAGCATGCTCAAAAATGTCATAGAATTGAATTGCAATGAGCTTAGCTTGAATTAAATATTACAAATAATGCTTTTATTAATTTATTTATATATCATAATACTATGTTTGGCAAAAGTATAATTTTAATTTTGAGGCATTTTCATTATTTGCATTATTAATTATGTTACTGTTAATTTTTTTTTTATTTACATTTACACATCTATGTTATAATGTTTATGTTGATATTAAGTACAATCATTCCTCGACTGGTATTGTTTAAGCCATCTGATAAAAAAGAGTGCTAAGCAAAACTACGCTATTCAAATCACATTTTACATTAATAAATAATGTAAAATTCATAAATACAGTGCCAAGGTCCAAAAAAAAAAAAA
>CABFWB010000351.1:178299-236359 GCA_902151455.1 Timema bartmani | reverse complement strand
AAAAAAAAACGAAAAAAAACCATAATAAATAATCAGTTTATAAAAAAGTAATCAAAACCATAAATATCAATACACTTAAAATGGTGTCATAAAATTTGTATTATGGGGATCCCTATTAGATGTGTGTGTGTGTGTGTGTGTGCGTGCGTGCGTGCGTGGGGCCGTGACACTTTGAAGGCAAACACAAATAACGTTTGTTCTGTTATGCACAAAGCACTTTCAGAGTGCATACTCTCCAAAACCAGTTTTATTAAGTGTTGCTCTAGAACAGTGATTCTCAAATTGTGGTCCGGGCAGAGTGCTAGGTGGTCCGCAGACAGGACCATAAGGAGAAAATAAATATTATTTGAAAGAGTTAAAGAGTACTAGATTGACAGGATAGGTCAACAAAACTTTATGCCACAAGTAGTTACAAGTGAAATGTGCATAAGAAACAATATCTAATAAAAATGCTGACTTTTAGTGCTTGATCAACACATACATTAATAAGAAGGTCTACCCACTTTGGTGGCTGTATGGTCTAAGGCGTTACTCTTGCAATTTTGGTCGGGTGTAATGAGGGTGACTTTCCCTAAATGGTTTTCCACTCTCCCTCCACACAAATTTAGGTACACTTCCTCTAAATTATATCTTTTTTATCCCTTACACCATACAATTGATTGGCACATAGGCATATAACCTAAATGGGTAATATGACACGTTGATAAAAATAAATAAATAATATAATTTGCGGCTCAGGCAAGGAGACAGGTAGGTATATATTAAGGTGGCTGGTCCACAAATGCATTGAACGCTTATCAAGTAGTTTGCTACTGGGGTCAATTTGAGAAACACTGCTCTAGAATATTTTATTAAAGCATAAAAAGTACCTAGAAATATATTTAAATTGAAAATAAAAAATAAACCAATACATGGTATGCAGAGTGCTTAAAATAAAATAAAAATCCATCCATTACTGCTATAATAGGTATTATTATATCTCTATGAGGAAAACCTCTCTTTGCTTTATGAGGTAATGGTATTATATTTGGCAGAAGGTACAGGAAAGGTGGATAGAAAAACATCGGTCCTTCCTTTTTTATGTTTCTATCCACCTTTTCTCCAAATATAATCAGGGCTGGTTCTGGCAGGTGTGCAGTGCGTGCATGTGAGCAGGCAGACAAATCTATAGGGCAGCCACAGAGATCTTTTTATTGTGCATTTTAAATTAAAGGATAAAATTAAAATATTGTTCAATGTATTTTTTTTTTAAAGTGATCAGTGAGAAAATAGCAGACATGGCATTGTTAATCAACACTATTATATTTCTCTCATTCTAATAGATTGATCACTGACCAGTAAATATCAGGCAGGGACAAGTCTTTGAAAGTTTGTTTCTGTCTAGTTCTGACACATCGTGCCACTATATAAGCTATTTAAAATAGTTTCTGTGAGTGTTCTCGTATGAGCTGTATCATAATGATGGACCAAAGCCACGCTGTAGAAGGTTTAACTAGTAACATATGAAGTCATTGAGAAGGAATTGTGTGAAAGTTTAGAATTATCAGGTGTTATTGACAAATTGGCAAATAATAGAGCAAGGAGAGTGCAGTTTTAAATCTATTGGTAGCCTACATTTCGTTACTTATGTATAATATTTTTATAAAGTTTTGTTTTGAGTAAAAAATGAAAAAAATATATCAAATAACCAAGTCGAATAAATACAACACACAATATTTTTTACAGAATATTTTTCATCATGAATTGGATGTTTACACAAACTAATTAGCAACTGTTTTTATATTTATACAATCTATTTATAGAAAAAGTTCACTATTTGGCCAAGAGAGTGTCAGCAGGCACGATACATCAGCTTCTGTCCTCTACTGATGAAAAATAAAAACATGGCCTAATTTATTCTGTGGCTCGATTCATCCTGACTTGCCTATTTGTACTCAGGATCTGCATTGACATGGGAGGCAAAATTTCTGTGGCACGCAGGCATCCAACAACCAAGAACCAGACCTGAATGTAATACACTTACTTCATAAAACGAAAAGAGGTTTGCCTTATGATATGTATTATATATTCACATCCTATGTCCATTTCCTGTGTTTGTGCTTAATGTTATTCCTAAGTGTCATATCATTCTTTACAAATTTCCTTTTTCTCCTTTTGGTATTTTTTTTGTTTCCTCTTTTAGGAAGTTGCGTTACGCATTTCACATTCCCCCCTGGTGAGTTCCAATAGAATGAAATCTAGTTTGGGGATTGGGCGGTAATGATTGATTTTCTTCAAGAGGTAGCCAATATCACTTTATCCAATGACAGCAATGTAGAGTGTGAACTGTGTTCTTTCTTCTTTTGATTGTTAAGGCCACATTGTTTGTTCCCTTTATATGTTTTTGTCCACCTTTCCTGTACTCTCTTGCTTATAAATGAAGGAAATCTGTCAATAATAATTTTCTGAAGAGTGTCGTTGATTTGTACTATAATCAGATCTTTATTAGTGTTTCAACTAGATGGACATTTTGAAAATTTACTAAATTTAATAATGCTTAAATTAATTTTAATAAATACAATTTTTGCACAAACACTTTTTGTTATTTGGGAAGATGTGTTAATTTGTTTTTTTAGTAAATATATATACATATTGGAAATAGTTTTATTTATATTTTTCTTTCCTCTCAAACGCCATACTAATTTTCTTAAATCAGTGTCATTATCTACATGGTTTACTAGACTTTATCACAATAGAATGGATTGTCATTGACAGGCAGATTTGGGTTCAAATCCGGTTGGGTACACAGAGGGTGGGTTTTTTTTCTAAATTGTTTCCCAATCTCCCCCCACACAAATATTGATATACAAAAGTTGAAAAATATGTCATAAGATTATAAATCCAATTAAATTTAAACTAAACTGCCAAAAGATTAAAAGCAAAATATAGTTTTCCAAAGGTAATGCTTTTTTAAATATAGTAGGTCTATATAGGCCTAACTTAAATTTATTATTTATAAAGCCATTTGCGTTGTGTATCTGCTAACTAAACATGTTTTTATATTTAAAAAAAACTTATTTTTTTTCAAGGAACTTTATGTATACTGTCCAATCAAAAAATTTACCAATTATATTTATTTTTACCTATGTTTTATTTATTTCTTAGATATCCATCGACTATTCATAATATATTAATACATATAGGCCTACTATTACATTCCGAAGATATTAAAATTTTTTTAGACATGTGATAATTGGCATCTTATATATATATATATATATATATATATAAAGTCTATTATGAATGTTCTATGATTAGTCAGCATTAAGTAACCTAAATCCATGTATATCCACCAACATAAAAGAATTATTTTTTAGCAAATTAAAGGATTGGCTATTTAAAATATGTATTAATATAGTATGTTAATATTTAACAATCTTTGTATCCTGGTAATATTATGAGATGTTGAAGCATAAATCTATCAATATAGAATTCAATCTTTCATTCAATGAATTCATTGTTCATACAGTTTAGATATAAAATAGAAGCACCTTGCTATTTATAACATGTAGTCTAAACCAGGGTTTTTCAAACTTTCTGCACTACTCATGCCTCACTTGGATATTTATTGTAGTGGTTAAACTCGCTATAGAAATAAATTTCAATAATGATAAAAATATTTTATATATATATAATATGTTTGATTACAATAGTTTCAGACATACTTTTTGTAAACGTTGCTAATTATAAAATGTAATAAACTCTTTTAAAGCTAACCATAATATATTATTTTTACATTTGATGACATGAATATGATTTATGAAAAAAATATAAAAAGGCATTAAATATTATACATAACAAATATAATATAATGTATTTTCCTATCACAGGGATAGTTCCTATCAGCTTGTATAGGTATGAAATGCTGGTGAAGATCATTTGTAGCTGCCAGTTGATTTCTGTAGTCTTAATAGCCATCATTGATAAGCAACCCCTTTCATACAGATATCTATGTGGATGAAAATAGAATAGTATTTTTAATTGCTTAACTTGTCAAAGCAAATATTTTTATACTTATTTTAGCTAAGCAGAACTTAAAGTCGAGAAGGAACAAAACGATTTATTCAAAAATATAATGATGGTGTGTCTCACATAAAATCCCCTCGTCCCTCACAGTTTGTGAAACCCTGTCCTAGACAGTATACAAGCGAGATGACAGTACATAAATTATTTAAGGAAACATGGGTGTTATTACAGTAAGGTTAATGTTATTGGTTCCCCTACAATCTTAAAGTTGATATTTTGATATTTGCTAAGAGTAATCTTGGTTTGCCTTTATTGTGTTGCCCACAAGGCTATTTTGTGTAATTAAAACCAATTCACCTTGGCCAACAGACAGGCAGAAAATAAAATAAGGTAATATGTGTATTTTCATCAAATCATAAGTATTTAATATGATTCAATAAAACTAACCAATTATTTTCTCAATTTCATGTCCTCAAAACTATTTTAAATCCACACAAAAGTATAAAATATTACAACTACCGTAGTAGAGAAACATCTCAGAATGTATGTAACCAATGATAACAAGCATAAAATTAGTTTATTTTAGCACCGAATTTTACTACCCATTCAGGTTATACGCCTATGTACTAATTACACTAATGGTTTAGGGATTATGAAGGTTTAATTGAGAGGAAGTGCACCCACATTTGCGTGGGAGAGTGAAAAACCGTTAAGTAAAAATAACCCTCAGTGCATCCAACCGGGATTGAACCCTGATCTCCCCGTATTCAGCAGTCTAGTCCAACACGAGAGAAGCACATTAGACCACGTGGCCACCAAAGCGATATAAAATTAGTTATTTAGTTATAAAAGCTGGAATGTAGGGAACAGATGTTGCAAAGCATTTTTGATCTTGGTCTAGTTATTTCATTGTTGTAGGCCAACTTAAAATAGTGATAACATTATGAATAGAATAGAAGGTACGATTAATTTATAAAATGATATATACCAGACTTTCATTACTTACATTATCTCTAATAGTGATTCCTTACAGGATCTAAAGCCTATTTGTTAGTTAAATTTTTAAACACCTTATTTATTTATCTTTATTAAATTATGTGTAAAGGCACATTATTTTTGCAGTTAAGTTAAATGATAAACAAAAATATTAGGAGGTAAATTTCCTATAGAACATGTCCTACATTAAAATGTCTATAAAACATACGCATCTTTAAAAAACCAATATAATAAATAGCTATCAGTCAATCATGTACTACTAGCTTGGGTCAGATAAAGCGTGTCTTATTTAAACTAATCTACCTCTAGTAAGTTCTTTTACCAGTTATACTATATTTAGTGCTTCTTACTTGTAAAAGTGCTCATAAGCGTACAAGACTTAAATAAAAACTACAAATATTTATTACCTAAATATATTGTAGATTAATATTAAATGCAAGGTTCCTACGGTCTGGAAAGTCAGGGAATGTCAGGGAAAAAAATAGTCAGGGAAAGTCAGGGAAATGACAATTCATGTCACACTTCAGTTTCATCGGAAATTGTAAAGCCGCAGAAGGAAGGTGTTGCCAAAAGTGAAAGTAGTGTAGTGGCTCGAAGAAACCCTAAAACTTTTATTATGAAAGATAATATAAATAAGGTGGAAGTCATTTGAGCTTTGCAAGTTGTTGACAATAAAATTTATTTCAATTCATGCAATAATTTAAGTACAATTTTTCAGTTTATGTTTCTCGAGTGTTCTGAGTGGCCTGCTCCATTCTTTCATAACTATTTACTGGACTACCTAAAATCATGTAACAACTTTGTAATTTGTTTTGATGAGGCATTGAATAAAGTTATTCAACGAGGGCAAATGGACATTGTATTCAGATTCTGGGACAAGGAAAATCATAAAGTTGTCAGTCATTGCTTGGACAGTGTTTTTTTCGATAGAAGCACCGCTGAAGAATTACTTAAGCATTTCTCTGATGGTATTTCTCCTCTTCCATTCTCTAAGTTTATACAAGTGTCAATGGATGGCCCAAATGTCAATCTAAAGTTTATAACGCTTCTTCAGGAACACATAAAATCTGTCACAGACAATGAAGTATGTATTTTGATAAATCTGGGGACATGTGAGCTTCATGTTGTTTATGGTTCCTTGAGAACAGGAGTGGAACCTGTCAATTAGGATATAAATTTCTTATTGTGTCACACATACTACCTGTTCACTGACTCTACAGCTTTTCCTTCGAAGTTCTGTGGTGTGCAGTGGTTAGAGAATGCAACGTGCTATCAAAGAGCATTACAAATTTGGGACCACATTAAGTTTCACAAAGAAGAAAAGCTTCCTAAAACAAAATCTGTAGGGATACTGAAAAGAGCAGCCTGTGATCCATTCCTGAAGTGTAAACTAGCTTTCTTCAAAACAATTGCAGATGGATTTCAGCTTTTCCTTTTTGATTGGGTTTGATATATTTTGTTATTTTTCCATCATTTTCCCTGAACTGATTGGCAAGATGTCTGCGTTCTTATTCTTTCATGAGAGGTTAGGCAAGGTCGGCTGAAGGGGAGGAGGAGACCGAAATAAATGTAATTAAATTAATATTTCCACATGAATAGTTCCATAAAATTATAGTGGAAATTTTATGAGAAGTTGGTCAGGGAACTTGGGAAAATAGTCAGGGAAAGTCAGGGAAAAGTCAGGGAGAATTTTTTTACAAATACTGTAGGAACCCTGAAATGGCATTGTTTTTAAAGTTTTAGCAGATGTAAAAATGGAAGAAACTGCAAGAAAGAATTTAAGAACATCTTTACTAACACTTTGGCTGGAATAGGTACCTCCAAAAAACCATTCTGAAATATTAAATCCAAAGATTTATTGATAAAGTGAAAAAGTAAATATAAACTTAATGCAATTATTTAATTTGGATAAGAAAGTGAGTTTAAGACTTTTATTCTTCATTTTAGAAAATACAGCAATTACATCAAAATATTTCAAAAAGGTTTAGAAACAAATAAGCTATGACCAATTTATTTTCAGATATAACATGATTTAACTTAGGCAGAATTTCATGAAAATTCTAACTCAGCAGGTAGCAAGCATGCTTTATAGGGCTACTTATCCAACAACACATGTGGCTTGATTTTTATTACCTAGTATAACAAAACTCAGTTTGACTTTAAACCAAAGCTTGGGGAAAGAAGAAAAAACTTTTACGAGACAATGTCTTGTTGGAAATTTGCGTGAATGGAATTGGTGTTGGTGTAGTGCAAAAGCATATATTGTTTGGAAAATAAAGTTAGTAAAATGTTAGCAGTATATTACAAAATGGAAAAAAAATCAGACTACAGTTTAGTGACAGTTTGGATTTTTTTATGTTGAATGAAATAAAATAAATTAATAAAAACTACAAGAACCTACTGGTAATAATCTTTAATCTAAATACTAATTATTATCTGGGGTTTCAGATGACTAGCAATCTTGCAGTATAGGCTTAATATTGGTTTTAAATGTATTTTTTGTTTTGGTGAATCTGTCACACATTCACATGTACACTCCGTCGAGATTGAAAGGTAGCAACTTATTGGCTCAGCCTGCGCTGTATGCTATAACCTCCATACATGACTGCAGAATAGTTTGCCTAGCTACGCCCAAGGCCGGATTTAGAGCCTTAAGTCCTTAAATTATTTCTTAGCTGTTGGGAAGGAGTGATGGGGGAGGAGTTATGTCTTTTTACAATGTCCAAATGGTTTGATCTAATAAATTAATTTTACTTTTTTGTTATCTTCCTGATAAAATCAATTACTCGTTACATACTTAGTTAATTGGGCTTTTTTTTAAGCTGTTAAAGATTTAACCACGCCACACGTTATTTTGGGAGCAGTGCTACCCACATTTATGGGTTTCACATGGTAACATAAAGCAATTCTCCCCCTTTCCAGAATCTTAATTACTTTGAATAGCTAATTATTAATTTATTAATGATTAATTATTATATTCCACACATGTAACGCAAACAGAAAATTATATCTAAATGAGTTTTCTTTATTTGCAAGAAGCTGAGTTAAAAAACTTAAATAATTTAAGGATCCCAATCCTGATTTAATATATCTTATATTATTTCCGGGTAAACAAAAAAATTTATAATATCTTATCTATTGGACATATTTTAGATATAAAAGTGAATTTACATGTTTCGTAAAAGCTATAATGACTGTCTATAACTGTGTGGGACCATAGTTCGATTCCATACTTTATTTAATGTTACCATAATGACCACAATATAACTATAAGTAAAAAGTTTAGATAAATATTTTGATTGAGAAAGTTGTAGTTTATTAAGATTTATGTTGATTATCATTGAATCGTCACTTCTCCTATCACATAGAAAAATAGACGATTGATGTTACATAATTATATAAGTTATACTTGATGAAGGATAGGGAAGGAAAATGCATCACAGAAAAATATAAGTTTAACAAATAAGTTTATTAAAAGTAAACAAAACGATATAGAACTACATGTGAGTGAAAAGATTTTAATTCAATTAATTAATGATAACTGTATTTCGTTATCGAGGTAAAAAAACATTAGGTTGGACAGATAGATATTATTAATACATTGTAGAAAATGAACCAACAGAAGTTAGATAGGACATTTTGTTTAGTTTAATAACTCTAGAAATAGGGATACTTACTCTTACTCGAATGAAGAAGTGTCTGCCACAACTTGGCAACAGTAGAAAGGGGAATTAAGTTTTAGGCAATATACAAAAAGACAATCTAGCCAGGCTAATACCAGACTAATACCTGAGAGGTCTAATCATGAAAAATAGTAAAACAATTGAAAATAAAAACATAACATCAAATCATATATTTTTAGAGTTACTAAGAAGAATATTATTTAAGTTAGCTAGCTTGTATTAACCCGTATGAAGAGTTACGAAAAACAAAAAAATAATATCCTATAAGAGGAGCTTCCATTTTACAAATAATAGATGGCTAAAAATCAGGCATCTACACAGCTTTTCACTATGACCGGTTATTTCCTAATAAGTACTGCCAGAACAATCAACAGTAAATTTATACATTTACCCATTACTAGGGCATACAATAGCTGATACAAACTATCTTTGAACTCTTAGATAAATATGGCGCCTGAGGGGCCGAAAGTAAGCACTATCCTCGCGGGCCACTACTTAGATCTAGTAGTGCTCCCACAGGTTGCACACTGTAAATAGCTACACAAAAAGGGTGCAATTGGGACTTAAACCAGTCACTGGCCTAACTAGGTCCAGGGAGAAAGTGTTAGATGATTTGATTGTAGTCATAAAAAGATAATAAATGAGATCATATCGTTTAGGGTGTCATAAAAATATAACAATGTCTTAAGGACTTAGAAAAGGAAATCAAATTCATGGACTCAGTATACTCATTCACCTGGTCCTATACATATGGAGAGCATAGAGCCCTCGTATTTAAACTTTGCCTTATGGGTATAGGGAAATAATCGTCAGACTATCTGACCCAAGAAACTATGTCTGATGGCCATAGAAAAAAACATCAGACATTCCGACTAGAGAAACTATGTCTGATGCATATAGAAAATAATGTAAGACATCCTGACTAAATAAACCATGTCTGATGGACATAGAAAATAATATTAGACCTTCTGGCATTAAAACTTGTGTCTGATGGACTTAAAATAATAGGAAATAACTCAGACACTCCAACACAATACACTATGTCTTATTGACATAGAAAATAAAGCAAGACATTCTAATACATGAGACTATGTCTGATGGACATAGAAAGCAACATCAGATATTCTGACATGATAATCAATGTCTAATCGACATTTGAAATAAAGCAAAACATTCTAATACATGAAACTATATCTAATGGACATAGAAATCAAGTCAGGTATTTTGACACGATACTCAATGTCTAATCGACATTGAAAATAAAGCAAAACATTCTAATACATGAAACTATGTCTGATGGACATATAAAAGGAGTTTAGAATCTAATGTATATTCTAAACAGAAGATACGGATACTCAAATTCTCAGAAGAGACTTCCTCTGCGATGCGGCGGCGAGACCGACGCCTGACACATCATGGCCATCAGTAGTCTTCGATGCTTAAGTTTTATGGAGTAGTTCTTCCTTCGGTGAATAGATACAATGGAATACAAAAATGTGAGTCACAGGGAATCTGTTATATAACAACAGAACTGCCTCGGAAAATGAACTACATCAGGAGATCTAAGAGGAGGAGGGGGGAAGAGTTGCGAAATAACTTCACTTTCTCACTAGCACTGTCAGAAGGTGGGGCGAGCAGAGACAATTATCTTTCTTTTCTTCGACGTGTGCCCTTCGATCAAGACGTGAAAATACTCATGATGCCGAAAAGGTCCGCTGAGGCAATGTTCCTCGATGCTTGGGCGTTTCCCGGCAACATAAATTCAGAGTGAGTCACCACCTACCACATCTTATTGGAATATATTAGTACTTGCTATCTTGTTATAATTGTCTTAATGGAATTTTAATCGTAGATGTCACATTATATAAATGACATGCTACATCATTTTCTAATAAATTTAATGCATAATGTTAAATGGTATTTTTTATGTCAAATCTGCTTTTTTACTAAATCAATTCTGGAAATCCAAACAATAAAACGGGGCATATCATCTGCAAGTATTAATATAATATCAGAGTGAGGAGGTTTAAATAAATGACAACAAAGAGAAATATTGTTTTTGGTTTACGAGCTTAAAAACACTTTACATGATATCTCTGCTTTTTTAAGGTTTGGAATATAAATATTTTAAAGTAAAAAAAAATTGTAAGTTCTGTACTGTTTTTAAGAATGTCTGTCTGTTGCCAAAGATATCTGGAACTTCATAAACGATTGCGGTGCATTTATTTTTATTCATAAGAATATCTGCTAAGGGAGGATCTCGCATATACACAGTTAGGGTTTGAGTTTCCTTTAAAGATACGGCCGGATTAATTTATATCTGTAAATTGATACAGCCGGATTAATTTATATCTGTAAATTGATACGGCCAGATTAATTTATATCTGTAAATTGGGATCTCTGGAATCACTTAACCGATTGCAGTGCAGTTTTTACTTTTATACTGGATCAGTATCCAGGCAGATTCTAGCATTATTTGTGTATAATAATGTATTTCGGTGTGAGTCCCGGTGAAGTGCCAACCGATTGTTTGTATACTTTTATGGAACCATATAATTACTGTGGTGTAATTTTTATTATTCTGTAGAATATTTATCCAGTCATTTTTTTAGTATAATAATTATAATCAGGTGTTTTGGTGTGAGTCCCGGTGAAATGTTAGTCAGATAACTGTATATATCTATGAAATCACTTAACCGATTGCAATGCTTTTCTTTTTTTGTAGAATATTAATCCAGGCATGTTTACATGTTTTAGCATGATATAATCAGGTTTTGTGTTGTGAGTCTCGATGAAGGACCAGCCAGATATTTGTGCATATCTCTGGAACAGTTAACCGATTCCGATGTAGTTTATTATATTCTGTAGGATATTAACCAGGCAGATTTTAGAATGTTATACTTAGGTTTTGGGGTTCGAGTCCCTGTTAAAGTTTTGAATTGATGTTGTGTATATGTTTTCTTGGATATTTATAACCACATAAGCAATTGCAGTTAAGTTTTTTTTTCAATTATGTAGTATCTATATCCAGGAAGGTTTTAACATTAGTTTAATCAAGTGTTTTTCTGTGAGTTTCTGGAACTGCTGACAGGCCTAGCGATAATGGATTTTGTGGGTCAGGTGGAAGGTGAAATTCCGTTCTTTCATGAAGGGGATAATAATAGTCCAGAGAGAACTATATTAGAATCTTTATAGTTTGTAACATAATACTACATATTTCAACCCCTGCCCTGCCCCCCTCCCCCCACTACTCATCTGGGCTACACGCCTTAGATAATTACTGTGGGATAGTGATGGAAAAGATGCAAATTAAGAGGATGTAACCACATTTGATAGGAGGGAAGTTGGGAAACAATGTAGGAAAACATCCCTCAATATTCCTGGCCAGTATTAGAACCCTGTTTCATTCATCACTGAAAATAGACCATATGAGAAATTTTTTTCCACGTGACTACCGATGCAGTAGAATATAATTTATTTACGATATTTCCTAGAATATTTATTTTACTTTATAATTCTGTTTATTAGAAGATATCAAATATTTAATTTTCTGTGTATTTTGAGCAATATATGGTCTATAATCAATTATTTGGGGGATTTATTTTTAAGTTCAACCAATAATGTTACTACAGTGAGATTATCAACAATTCTCAGACCCGCCTTGGTGGCGTAGCTAGCTAACACGCTAGTTTCATGTATAGCTAGTCTGACGAGGATGGTGAGATCTAGGTACGAATCTTGCACTAGTGAACTGGGGTGGGCGTTTTCCTAAATGGTTTTCCACTCTCCCTCCACGGAAATGCAGGTTCACTTCCTCTAAATTCAATTTTCCCAATTCTTAACCCTTTAGAGTAATTAGTACTTATGCGTACTACCCGAACAGCTCGTTAAATGTGGTGCTAACAAAACTCTCAACAAGAATGTGTATGCTATTCCTTTAAATACTCTTTCCTTTTCCTATTGATTTAAGATTGACTATATGAAGGTTATCTTAGATATAATAAAGTTTTTCCTGGCATTCAAACATATTAATAAATAGTTCATTCTGTGTGTGCTAGCTGGCCGTGAAGGTCCGAGTATAGCATATAATAGTTAAACAGCACTTGTCTAAAAAGAGGGTTGGATCACCTTATTCACTTTATCAAGTAATCCACTAGCAAAATACTGACAGTTTCAAATGCAGTTGACTATCATACATCTTCTAAACATTTATGTCTTACAGTAAGCCAACAGTTATTACTCCTTCCAAGTTAATGGCAAATATAGTAATTATTATTTTGTCTCAAAAGTTTACAAAAATGTTTCGAAACATTTTCTTTATACATATTGATATTTTGAGTCCTAGCTATTAGTTCAAACCCAGCCGATGTCGATGGATTTTTCTTAAACGTTAAAATTACGTAGCACAAATTCATTCGGAGGGGAAGTGAAGCCGTCGGTCTCAAGTCAATTGTGGCATTTAAAAGAAGCCTGGAATTAGTGTGAAAATACATTTCCCGGCAGAATTGGTAAGCCCTCGTGCTAACGCTCATAGAAATTCTCGTGTGCTGATATAATCAGTCGGTGCATAAAGTGCATGTTAAATACCTCAAATAAATAAGATATATAGACTATTAGTTATAAATGACTTATAGGCTAAGGATCTCTCACAGTGAACTAATAACCACAAATAACTTTTTTTGGTTAGTAACTTTTTATATTTTGTATACTAATTTATAAAAAAAAAATTATTTGCTTTGTGTCTTATTTATTGTCCGGGCACTACACATTACTATAATGGTGTAATCAGGAATAATGTAGCGTTACTAGAAAACTTATCTGCATGTGATTAGATTTTATTTGATTGGAGTGGGAAATTATTTAATAAAAATCCCCTTCAGTACACTCGATTGGGATTCATCCAGCAGTCCAGGGCTCTAGATCTTGAAACATTTGAGCTGTAAAAATAACTGACATCAAACTAGTGACCATCCAGGCAGTTCTTCTCCCCAGCCTAACACCTTGCGAGACAGGTATTGTTTGTCAAGTAGGGCAGAGATGACCAACCCGCAACACTAATGGCACACCAAATCATTTTAAGTTCCACACTTAAAGTCACCGTAGATTAAATAAAATAAAATCTATTACATTGAAAAACAAATAAACTGGTTATTTCGGCAAACTTCACTTGTTGATAAAATTTGAATAACTTAGTTTATCGCCTATTCCACCCTCCAAATAGTTTTTTTTTTACTGTCCACTGTCCACGATGGGGAAAGGGGGCAGAAGTCATGTAAGGTTTGAGGTTTTGGGCTATAGTTACACGCACAATGCCAACAGCGTAGAATGTAGATAGTGGTATGACAGAAAATAAAGTTGGCCATCCCTGGACCCCTAATTTTGAAACTTGCGAAAAAAAACTCGCTAGTGAGCAAACTTGCAACTCATGATCTTGCGGTAACCTGGTGGTCTAGGGGTAAGGGGTCAAACTTCTGTGCTGAGGGTCCGGGGTTCAATCCTCGGTTCCGGCACAGATTTATCTGATTGCCAAACCCTTCCTTCACCTCTGACAAGACGTGTATTAATCACATCTTGTGAATGTGAGGAATGCCAGGCCTCTACCGTGGTTCGGATTCCACGTTAAACTGTAGGTCCTCCATTTCATCTCACAATCACCCTACCATTGCACATTAGCGTAAGTGCTTATAACCCGAACGGGTAGTAAGACGCGGTGCTAATAATAATAACATGATCTCGCAAATCGCAGGCTGTACCAAAACAGAGCTAATTTTGAAAGATTGCTACTGTCATGCGAGTCAGTGTGGCATTGTTTCGCTTGCAACTAAGATTTTAATCTGACAACACTGTAAATTCGTGACATACCAAAGGATTGAGGCAATGGGATGCCACAACACGCCACTGTACAAAATACGTAACTGAAAGTAAACACTATTATTGTATTGAGTGCATCATGTAATACAATTTGTCTGGTTTTATTAGTGAACCATCTTCAATATGTTTGCATCTAGGTTTACTGTCTCAAAATTATCTCAGGTTATATAAATATTAGTTAAACATTTATAAAATTCAACTTGTTATTTAGCTCACTTAGTAGCGTGTTTGTCTGAAGCTCAGAAGTTCACAAGATCAAATCTAGCTTGAACATGATATTTTAAATTTTTGTCGGAAAAATAATTAATTGTTAATAATTTGAATTCAGTAAAACATTATTTTATTCTTGCAACTATTTTTAAAACATAAATATACCCTAAAGGCTTTACTATATGATTAATAATTAGCTTGTTTAGCCTTATTTTAAATACTGTAAGAGCATAGTTATTTTAAGGTTTATTCTGGCAAGAGGTTAACCCATGATTGTACATTTCCTTGGAAGTCAAGAGTGTTGGGTTGCAATCGTGCTGAGAATGGCATATATTTCATATAGATTGCATTCTGTTGACAAGCGAGCACAGTGTGACTGATGGACCTTCCTGGCTTGTTGGGCACATCTTTATCAGCAAGTTTCAGTAATAGTAATAACACCTTATTAGGTGATTGGTTGATTAAAAAGTAGGGGCGGAGTTTCACCCCTGTTGAAGAGAAGCCATGCTTGCTGCATGAGAGTCGTCCTCTAGACTAGAACGAGGGAGACTTGCTTTATGTTAGCATTTGAAACCAATAAATGTGGGTAGCACTGCTGCCAAAATAACTTGTGGCGTGGTTAAATCTTTAACAGCTTAAAAAATTAGCCAGCCCATATATTAATGAGAACAAACATAGTTAATCAACTAAGTATGTAACGAGTAATTGATTTTATCAGTAAGAAAACAAAAAAGTAAAATTAATTTATTAGATCAAACCATTTGGACATCGCAAAAAGACATAACTCCTGGGGAGGACTCGTGGGGGTGGGGGGGAATCATTCCTTCCCAACAGTCAAGAAATAATTTAAGGACTTAAGGCTTTCTCTAAATCCGGCCTTGGGCGTAGCTAGGCAAACTATTCTGCAATCATGTGTGGAGGTATAGCATACCGCGTGGGCTGAGCCAATAAGTTTCTACCTTTCAATCTCGACGGAGTGTACATATGGTGTTAAATAAAATCCGCGCAAAAGCTTTCTAAGGTACATGTTAAATAATAAGTTGGAAATATTTTACAGCATTTGCTCTGCAATATTAAGTTTTCAATATACACATAGATGTGAAATACGAGTCTCATAGTCACTTCATTTTTTAAAGGCGGAGGGTGGTGGGCCACACCTCATTCACTTGATCCTGCTTTACCATGTTGGTATCGACTGCCGTTGTTGTAGTTAAGTGAAGATTCCACGAGAACTTTGAGATGCCTAGGATACACTTTGTGAATATGCACCTTCAGGTGTCGCGAAAGGAAATTGTTCACCGGGGTTAGTTTCAGTTACAGGGGCAGCCATGCATACAGCCTTCGATGTCTAATCCACCTTATTTTGTCGTGTTAAACCACTGCCAGACTGCATTAGAGATCTATCGTGTTGGGACTATATCCTATGCCTTACTGTTAGAGGCACATCTTCAAGCAGATCTGGTAAAGCAGTTCCCATAAAGACATACTATCATTTAGCACTCAGCTTGTCAGGTAGCCAATAGAGGCTCACAGCCAATGTCACAGGCAATATCACTGCAAATGTTAATATAACGAATTTGGATACCGCTGGTTCCAAAATGTTGGATTAAGATAAAATTAAAAATTAAAATCCAAGTTGTCCTGATGGATTCCTTTGCTTGTTTCATCAAGAGTAATGATAAGCTACAAATATAAATACATAAACATAATTATTAAAACTAAAAAAATTACTTTTAGCTAGAATTGTATACATCAATTCGATTATGCAAACATCATCATAAAACAATTATTTTACCAACTACCCATTATATTGAGAAAAACAAACTTTATATTATTATTATTATTAGCAGCGGGTCTTACTACCCGTTCGGGTTATACACACTTACGCTAATGTGTCAATGGTAGGGTGATTGTGAGATGAAATGGAGGACCTACAGTTTAACGTGGAATCCGCACCACGGTGGAGGCCTGGCATTTCTCACATTCACAAGTTGTGATTAATACACGTCTTGTCAGAGGTGAAGGAAGGATTTGGCAATCAGATAAATGTGTGCCGGGACCGAGGATTGAACCCTGGACCCTCAGCACTGAAGTCTGACACCTTACCCCTAGACCCCCAGGTCACCTAACAAACTTTATAGTTAAGAAGTTGGTTCTCAAAGAAAAATTTGACTTCCTTTTTTATCTAATAAAAATAATTGGTTAATTGAATTTATTTCTAGTTTTTATTGGATGTAATCTCTTAAGAATGGTCATGAGACAGATTTATCAATGAAATAATTGTTAGCCAAATATGTAATTGCATATTATATAGGATGGCACACAAGTCAGTTTCCCCTTCTCTTATTAATTATTTATTATGTAAGGGGAAACTGACTTTTTCACCATACTGTACATCCAGCCTGTACAATGCCTGTACAAGTTAAATCAAAACTAGATAAATTGAAACTGCTGTAATTTTTTTATAAGAAATAAAGGAAATGCTAATGTTTAGGGTAGTTCATGCCAAAAAACTAGTTAATTTATCTATTCATTTCTTTGTATTTTATTTTAAAATCTGCTTATTCGTTACTGATAGTATTATAAGTAAAATAAAAATATGTTCTACACATTACAACAGTTGGTGAGAACAGAGTAAAATAGATACCTTTCCATTTTACATTCACTCTGAAAGTGCTAGCCGGTGCTTATTTGTTGGCACTTAATTTTAATTAAGTAATTCTAAACCCATGGCCACATAAATATGAAAATTCCAAATATGTGTGAATGAAATGGAAACAAATTGACAGTTTGTCATATTTAAAGTTAAACCTTTTTTTCCAAGCCTTGTAACCCCCTTGATCTATTTGTTTTCAGTGATGACAAATGAGGAGATTAAATAACAAGAGCATTAATTTTATTGCACAAAACATACTATCTAAAACATAGCAACACACAGTGCGGTGAAAAGTTATTTCTTATAGATGGTAAATATACAACCACTGGTGTGCCCCTACTGAAATGGAAACTGTACTGTCAGGAGTCCTTTGCTCAGAGCAAGGACAACACCACAAGCTACAATGAGAACTTTTGTTTACAAGTCTCGGCTCACAACTAGTGTCTTCTGCGCATGCGCATACCCACATTCATGACGGTATGAATGCACATACAACCTCCTGCCACTTTTGTGTCTTTGTCTTGCTGGATGCTCGTTACCTTGAAGATCGCCATGTGTAGTGTTGTGTGCTATATTCATTTATATAGTCTTGTTTTGTAAAGTGTTACTGTGTTCATTTGGACATTCACGTCTATGATATTATTCATAACCTTTCTAACATGTACAGATCAGCAAATTTTTTTTTTTTAGTTAAAGGGGAACCCCCAAAAATATGTACTTATGCTAAAATGTGTTCAATAGATATGTTAATTATATTAACAAACTAGACGAACTCCAAGATTTTTGAGTCACATTGATATTTAGATTTACCTTCTAAATAGTTTGTCCCAAAATTACAAATATTAAAT
Organism: Timema bartmani; assembly: GCA_902151455.1. Taxonomy (NCBI): domain Eukaryota; kingdom Metazoa; phylum Arthropoda; class Insecta; order Phasmatodea; family Timematidae; genus Timema; species Timema bartmani. Next base: position 218,090 of record CABFWB010000351.1, on the reverse strand, counting down.
TTTAAGACGTAAATAAAGCTTAATTTTTAAAGGTTACAATTTAAGTTTGAAACTGAAAATAAATTTATGATTAATGAGTTTAGCCCAGACTACCCCAGAACATGATGCACTTACCTAACTAGGAAATGTTGTATTACCAAGAGTTTGTGATTCAGACAAAACACTCCAATATATATTAAACCAAATTATAGGATATTTCCACAGCAACTAAAGAGAATCCCAGTGATGGGTATGACAGGAACCAATGGTGAGGAAGAAGATTATCGCATGGGAAGGGAGACTGGTACGCTGGTGCACGCATGGCCATTGGTGTGGCTCTCGGATGCAGTGGTATGAGACTTGTGTCATCATATCATAGTTCTGGAATGATCTAGGTCAGTGGTTCCCAACCTGGGAGCGATCGCCCCCAAGTGGGTGATTTGGGTTATCAGGGGGGCAATAAATAAGTGGGAGGCGATTTGGGGGCGATGAGTATTCAAAGGGGGAAAAATTAAAATAGTACTGTACAGTAGAAGTTACTGTCCACTTAATTATTTCCAGATTCCAATTTTAAAATGAAAACATGTACTCCTGTTTTTTAAATGTACGTCAATGATCTTAGTTAGTTATTTCACTTCTTTGTTCTTAAAAAAAATCTTTAAAAAATGTACATTTTAATTTTTTTTCTGTTTTATTTAAGAGTGACTGGATAAAACTGCTTTGGTTATTTTTATATATGGTAATAAAATTGTTTAAAATAATAAAACTGCTTTATTATTTACACTTTACTTCAAATTAAAATTAGGCATACAATGAAAATGAAAAGGGGGCGATAGGTGTTAGTCAACCTTCAGAAAGGGGAGATGGGCCACAAAAGGTTGGAAACCACTGATCTAGGTGAAGCAAGGTCTGGCATTTTCCACCGTGAGCACGCGCTTACAGATGTGATGTCATCTCACCCATACTTAGTAGCAAAGTGACCTATGTAGTGTACTACATATCTAACTATCATGTCATTTTCTTACGTTCAACACACAATAGTAAAAATAAGTAAATTTTCATATTATCTTGTAGTAAAAGGAAAATATAAAATAGTTAATTTGGGAAAGGGATTGGAAAAAGGTGTTTCATAAAATAGTAGAAATAGTTAATTCAATCCTTACCAAAGCATGTTTTGTTTAATAAAAACAGTAAATTGTTCTATTTTATTAGTTGCATTAATTACACTAAACACAGTAAATAATTACATGCATATTTTTTAGTTTACCAAATGGAAAATGTAATAAATTATTTACAATTTTGAATAAACTTATTTCAAACTGATGGAAGACTGTGTTTTGTTAGCTTTATGCATATTCATATACAGACAAAACTTGAGTTTGTCTTGTGAATATATTTAGAATTAATTCATTTTTTCACAGTTTATACACAAATAATACATTAACTCAAAGTTTTATTCATTATATGCGGTAGCACGTATTCATATTATGGGCCCAAATTGTTTTAACTGAAAGAACATTCCGTAATAATATTGGTGTACATTAGGAATCGACCTAAACTTTAACCTCTAAAATATTTATCCAAGAAGATTTATACTAGAAGATATTATCTTCTATGACCGCTGAAGAAAACTATAACATTCCATAATTTTATGGTTCAAACTTCAAAACCTGGAAGTTTAGAATGGAAATGCTGCTTGATGCTGGAAATAGTCTGAAGTTATTACTGAAAGAAAGTAACTTTCATTGAAGCTGTAAGTCCTGAACTCATGACTCAGTAGACAAAGGAACTGACTGAGTAGAAGAAAAAGGATCAAAAATGCAAGTCTCAAATAATCCATAAGCTTCGGACAAAGTTCTTGAATGTGCCAAGGATAAAGAATCTGCATTTTAAATTTGGCTTTTCCTTATGAACACCTACGCAAGAAAAGGTATAGCCAACCAGTTAATTTTACGTACAGTCTTTAATTCAACCCATAAAGTGAAACTCTGGGGGTACATTTTAATCGATTTGATAAATTGATTTGTGAATTACAGTTGATGATCGTTACATTAGAGTTGTTTGCCATCTTTTAATTAGGGTGCTGAACAAATTTAATGTAGTCGTTACTGTTCTCGAGACTCTAGCTGAAAAATTGAGATTGACTTTGCAAAAAATAAATTATTTGATGAGGAACCAAAAAGGTTTTCCGAAGATATTAGAATGGGAATCATAACCTTGCATTACTCTATGACACAAGAAAATCGGAAGGCTACATAGGGTTATAAGAAACTGAATCGATCTGTTTATTAACAAACTAGGCCTAATCAAAACATTCAGCGAAGTCTACGAGAGTAAACATTTGGTAGAAAATGCTGTAAACTCAAGAAGAAATCTTATATACAGTCACTTTACCTCTGTTTATACGATTAATGAAAAGTTTGGGGTATTTTAGTGTTTTAAGAAGAATGAATATCTAGCAACTGTTCATTTTAATGAGCCACTTCAGGTGTGACAAAAGCGATTAATAATTAAATAAATAGTATAGGAAACACTTAAAATCCAAAGGTATATAGTTTGAATTCACTATCAGATATATACCCTCACAAAACAAAGTGAACGCATGAATAGAACACTCATGAACTTGTGCTGTGCACGCTAGTAAGTGCAAATGTTTCAAAATATCTATGGTCATAAGCTGTGATGACATTATTCTATATTTATAATAGAAGCCCAATAGTAGCCTTGAACGGCATAACCCTTGTCAATATTGATCTGGACAACGTCCAAATTTGTCAAAATTACATGTGTTTGGCTGTATTTTGCATGTAGGCATCCCAAAGAGCTACTTCAAGGGAAACTTTACAGTTGTACCCAGAAGTACATTATGGTCGGCTATTGCCCCAGTGGCTACCGGATGAGGAACCCTGCCACAAGAACGATTGTTTTGGCATGTGACATGTTTTTTTTTGATGAAAATGCCACTTGGAGTGGAGCAAAAACGACCACACCCCCATCAGTGAGAGCCCCACTACTTTGTAAAACAGTTATCATTCCACCAGAAGAAAACCTACATTCAAGCGAAGCGAGTCGATGAAGAAATGCCTCCACTTTCAGATGAAAGTGAACTCCATAATAGCTCACGTTTACACGGGAAACCAAGGTATTTGGAAGATTAGTTAGCATTTGCTATGAATTCAGAAAGCTATATAGATGATTTGCCTGATGATTTCGATGATGTCAAGGAAAGACAGTAGAGGAACTGGGTACTAGCTACAGAAGAGGAAATGGATTCCCTCAAGAAAAATGACACAGAGGAAATGACTTCACTATCCCCTAGTACAGTGGTTCTTAACCTGAGGGTAATTACCTCCTTTTGAGTAAAGTGACTATCCAATAGGGGTAACACAAGACAAACGGGCTTTTTATGTATACCTATATTAAACTATCATTTATGCTTCTGGACTAGAACTATCAATTTGATATATAAAAATAATTGTACATAAACAACAATACCAACATTCTCACTAATAATTTACCTGTAAAATTTACAGACATTGTTTTTGTTTTGAATTTTTTTCTCAATAAATATTGTTAGTTCACAACAAGTTTTTTTAAGAAGGGGTAAAGAGAGGTTCTCGGGTAGGTCATAGGGGTGACATGACTGAAAAGGTTAAGAATCACTGCCCTAGTATGAAAGCTAGTTTTTCAACATCAAGAGAGATCAGACTGGAATTGAGGATTGCTATAAGACAAAGTTTGTGATTTAAGGAAGTTAACAGAGGAAAGGTTTTGACTACTGTGAGACCTATGGGTTTGTAGCACGAATGACTACTGTGAGAACAATGCTAAGGCATCATCAATCAAGAAGATTTACACGTATGTCAGATATATATAAATAATGCATTTGTGCATGGAATCGTATCAGATGAAGTCTACATGTATCAACCCCGTTTTTTTTTTAATGATTTGGATCTTGTTTGTAAACTCAATAAATCATTATATGGCATCAAGGAGGCACTCAGAGAATGGAACAATTGCCTTGACTCTTGACTTATATCACTTTCTTTTCAACCAGTGCAGAATGAGCCAGGCCTGTACCTATATGTTGTCAGTGATAACAAGGTCTACCTACTGATTTTTGTTGAAAATTTGATCATCAGTAGTACTCACATACAACTTCTTGAGAAGGTCAAAGCAGTATTCAAGCTAAATTTGACATAAAGATCTAATCTGGGTAACTTACACATATTCCTTGGAATAAAAATTGAAAACAGAAAATCACTATAACACCATTGGAGCCTAAACCCCCAATAGATAATGGAGGATAAACTTCTATAATTATTGGTATAAGGCCGTACAGAGCTCATATACAGTTCGATGCACTTAATGTTATGCAACTGACCTTACATGAGTTATTCTGTAAATTATTTCAACAGATTTCAAAGCTGTGCAACAGAAACTCACTGGTTCTTCACTATCTATAGGGAACTTTACACCTATCACTTTCCTGATGCAGATTGGGCTATCAATTCCAGTCGCAAATCAACATCTGGATTTGTTCTCAAAGTGTATGTTTCAACTGTATTCTGGACAACTAAAAAGCAGCCTACTATTGCCATGAGTACCTGTGAGGCAGAATGTATTTATCTTTCCAATGCCTGTACTGATGTCCTCTGGCTATGCAAACAACTACTGGAACAAGGAATCAACCCTGGAGTTCCCACCATATATGAGGACAACCATCCTGCCATTAAGTGTCTTGAGAAGTGCGAACACAAAAGATTGAAACATATGGATTAAATATAATATTAGACAGGAGTTAGTGTGTGATAAAGATTGAATATGTCCAGAGTGAATTCAAAATTGCTGACATTTTAACCAAAAGTTTAAATGTTACTAAATTAAAACAATTATGTGAATGACTAGGATTGAATGTATCATAAAGCAGTTCAAGATGTTTGAAATCAAGGTTTTGTATTCATAGGCATGTTAAATTGAGGCCAATGTGTTGGTATAGCAATTTAACATTCATTCATTCGGATCTAGGCATATTTTCTGAGTTAATGTTGGTAGTCTCGTTTGTCATCATGACAAATTTTTACTTTGTGCCATGCTTCCTTTTTGTTGCGTTCACATTAATTCTTAATTAATAAAGTGTTTCAATCAATTTAAGTTGTGATGTGTGTTAAGTATTCCATAAATCTGTGCTAGCACAGTTTCATTTATATAAAGAAAGTGATCACACTTCACATTCATAAAGAACAATAGTTTAATTTCGTGACCGAAGATGAGATGACAATAGCTTACAAACTGAATAATAGCAAGCATTGTCTGCATTAATTCCGTTCCTGACCTCTTGAATTACATTCCTATCTCTTAGCACTTTTCCAAGTATTTGAATTCGTCAACTTCTTCAAAACATATGTTGCTGATCATTATGCATCCATTCTTTTAAAATACAGTGTTTTTTCATAGTCATATATTTAATTTTATCCATATTTACTCTTAAACTTATTATTTATAGCACCATACTAAATTTGAATTCGTTTTTTTACCAAGATTTACTAAATTAAATAAATGTTTATCGGCTTTTCATTCCAAGATTAAACTTATTTAATGAAAACCAATAATTTTATTTACCACAAATCTGAGTAATTGCCTATTATTCATCAGCCTTTTAAATCGTTGGAATTAGTATTTTGTACAGAAATTAAAATATTTGTATCTACAAAATTAGTAAAATACAGTTTGAAACTGAAGATAAATATTACCTTAAATATATAAAAATATTTAAAAAAAATCCTTACACATTCCTTACAGATACTTTAATTAATACTGAATGTGATGAGCAAATTCTAAATGAAATGTTGATTTGTATTTTATAGTACTAAATATTTTTTTGTAGACTAAGTATTGAGTTCGACAGACAATAGGTGCTGTACCGATAAAGGGAAAAAAAAGTTAGTCAAAAATTAAATAAGTTTGTAAATTGAAGTACCTATAGATAAAACCAAGTAAAAAATTTAATAAAAAAATCGTGTTTAGAATTTTTTTTAAATTGGGCTTCCTTGTACATTATAGATTAATTCTAGTAATTAAATGCAATCTATATGAAAAACACAATAATAAAATCTGGGTGATAATTACATAAGAAAATTACAATTTAGAAAATGTTTAAAGTGTTGTATGTGACTAGTGGCATACTATCGAATTTGGGGGCCCGGGGCGGGAGTTGCCTGCCCCCCCCGCCCCCCTCATTATTAAACACTCCTTATATTGTGCCTCTACTATTGGCACCACAAAACCTTGAACCCATAAAAACTTTTGGAAAAAAAAGGTCATGTCCAGTCGCGATTTATGAGAGTGATGCCAATCCATACATAATTTTTTCATTTTGTGTTTGTATTTCAATGAAATATAAAATAATAATAATGTTCCTCACAGTTAGAAACTTAAACTAGGTTATATGATTTATTTCTTATGTCATAAAAAAATATATTCTAAGGCCTCTTAGAATTAATGACAATATTCTATGAATAGAATAGGTTGTGAAAAATGTGTATTTAAGTTTTTTATGAAACACATTTTTAATTTTAAATGAAAATTCGTCTCATGGGGTACCCCTCCCCCTTGGTACGCCACTGTATGTGACAATAAATGACCAGGAAATGTGAAAAAATTATTTTATAGACAAAATATGTATTTGTTTAACTTAGAATTTGGTATGATTGGCTGCACATTGTTCTTTTAACTGTGGCTTTTACCCCTAATCTTCCAAAATAAAAACATATATTTTATCAAATATGGTAATAAGTTATGTCAATCAGCACATTTTTGTATGATTTCTCCTTTATTAATTTTTCTCTTAAGATATAAGTTCTATTGATGGATACAAAATATGTTGTTTCAAATCAAACACATATTTATTTTAAAAATAAAATGATAAGTTGAGTTTAGTATAAACATTTAAACAATTTTAGTAAAATTAACAATGTTGAAAGAGTAAACCAACATTAAACATTTTATTATTAAAGAAATAATTGTAATATGACTAAGCTTTTAAATACATACATCACAAATACATTTTGGCACAATTTACTAGGTAAAGTATGTAGGATAAAGACATAAAAATGATTACATAAAGATTGATAATATCACTCAATTAACTTTGAAAGTCTTTAACTAATCTAATGCAGACTTCGATATTTTGTTGCACAAATTTTTGTAATGCATCTCTATTAATATTTAATATGTAACTTAAATTGATTTTCGGTCAAGAACAAAAGTATATTTGTGACCTAGCTCAAAAAATAAATATTATTGCCTTGATCATACATTCAGTGGGTGGGTGAGTATAATTTATTTATTGTTGATTCATAAATATTATTAAAGATTTTATTTATTAATGATGATATATATATACTATGTATGATGAATGGTTTAATTCTGAATGAAAGAGGGCTTTATAATCGTTTAGTTGAATTCAGAAAGAATTACAATATTGATATATTATATTTGGAAGAAGGTATGGGAAAGGTGGATAGAAACATATAAAAGGGATGAACAGAATATGGCTTTTACAATGAAAAGAAGAACACAGTTCACATTTTACATTGCTGCCATTAGACAAAGAGGTAATGGTTGCCTCTTAAAGAAAATCGATCGATCGTCACCGTCCAATCCCCCGACCTAGGTTTCATTCTATCGGAATTCATCAGGGAGAAGTGTGAAACGCGCAACGCAACTTCCTAAAAGAGGAAACAAAAAAAAAAACAACGGGAGAAAATAGAAAATGGTAAAGAATGATAGGACACATAGATAGGAATATTGATATTATAAAACAAACAGATTAAATATATTATTAATTGCTGATTTAAACTATTATAATGTTGGAAATATACTTAACTGAAAATATGTATACCATATGTAAAACATTTCGGATTACATCAAGTGGAAAAACCGACAAGTTCTACATTGATATAGCCTAGAAATGTAAACCCTTTGATGGATTTCGCATTACCTTGTCTTATTTTATTCATCATCTTAAATAATACATGCTATCCTCACTCATGAATATATTTAAAGTGTCAAGCATAACCTGGTAATTTAAAATAATATTTTCTCAAATAGAAGCAATTGTGAATTTAGGAATTGTAATGTAAATAAATGATGACATATTCACACCCCTCTTTGGTACAAACATATTTTTTAGAATACATTATATATATATTTAGTGTGTGTGTGTGTGTGTGTGTGTGTGTGTGTGTGTGTGTGTGTGTGTGTGTGTGTGTGTGTGTGTAAAAACATTTATGATCACACAAAATTGAATTTTTAAATTAGACAAAAGGAAATATTTAGGGACTCTTTCCTATGAAATTATATCTTAAAATGAATTTAATCAATTAAACCAGGAATTATTGAGAAAAAGATCAAGCATTCTAAGCAGTAATCAATTTTTTTTCTCTTAAATTTTCAAGTTGAGTTTGAGCAGCTACTGAAACTTGACTCGAACTCAAATTTTTTGGTACTCGTACACCCCTAACATATTTTCTTAGTAGCCTATATATATTATTTATAGTATAATTATATACACACACACACACACACACACGAGTACAAAGAGTGGCATTATCTGCACATTTAACAACAATAGCTCCAAAAAAATAACAAGAGTTCAGAGTTGCCAATGTCAAACAACCAGTTATTAATGTGCTTTTTTTAAACTCAAATATCATTAATAGTTGTATGTTTTATGTAAATGCATCAAAATTAACATTTTAAACTTTTTTTAATATCCTTATAACACACTTCAATAAACTAAGTCACAAGTTATCAATAATTCTCTAAAGTGTATCCATGAACAAAAAACTACAAGTAAGTCACTTCTTCTGTAGACATTATTAAAGGGGAACACTTTGAAAACTCAACTCATTTCTATTTTCTAAAGAACCAAAATTTGCACTTTTAAACCAAGCAAACTAAATAACTATCACATACGGTATTAAATAAATATTAAGTTATTTAAGTGAAATGTGTATGAAACCACAAGAATAAAAACAACAAAAGTACTAATTATATATATACATTACTTAAGCTAAATACATCAATTTGGCACAAATAATTTTCTTTAATATAGTGGCAGACTTATTATCTGACTTGATTCATTCACAGCAAAACAAATATAAATACTTATATTACTAAACATACAGCTTCCTTAAAAAATTAACTTATAACAAATAGTTTTCATTGTATCAAAAACACAAGTTATATGCCATAATATATAACATTATTACTAGCAAAATTGTAAAGTCAGTAAATCGAAACTTTATGAAAGGAATTTTTAAAAAACATGCTAAATTCTTGGTTATTTAAGCATAATAAATTATAGCAAATATCAATAATCGAATCCATTCATTTCCTTCTTGTTACCAGCTCACATATATTTTGAAATAAAACCTTTAATTGAACAACTACACAAAGATTGCAAATTATAGTGCAGTTTTCTTCTAGATTAATTTTATTAATTTATTTTGTGTTTTGTTAGTTTCTTCATTTTAGAAACCTATTAATGGACAAATTTGAAATTGCTTTTATGAATTATTGTTAGTTTCGATTTATTAGAACAAAACAAAATTTAAACATAAACAAAGTGTATCTATGATGTCTTACATGGTGAAATTAGAATGTACACCATGAAAAAGTAGGTAGTTGAAATACTTAGTCTTGCCTTTTAAACAATTGTCACTTTTGATAGCACTTAACTCATAAAATATGTTCCCTTTTTTAAAATAAGTAATCAACCTTTATTTAAGAAATTTAATAAAATCTCAAGTTTAAACATTTGGTTAGGGAATAAATGCCATTAATTATAACAAATTATAATCTTAAAAATAAGCCATTTCGGTTTGTTTCCATTTAATCAAAAAAAGCCATAGGGAAATGTGCATTTCCTCTTAGGTTTTAATGTGTTATGAGTATGACAACCTTAAAATAATAGCTTACAGTTAATATAAATACCAAAAACATTATCTACCCTAATAAAAAATGTAGTAAATATGACTTACAAAAGTTGGTAACATTAGTATATCCTGACATAGATTAAAAAACACATTTCACTCATATCAATTTTTACATTTTTATAAGTTTTACAAAAAATACTCTCATAAGCTATTAAAAAAATACTACAACACACCTTTGATACCAGAGTTATTCAATGATCAATTTTATTTGAGCTAATTCTTTCCATACACAAAATATGTTAAGGAGATTTTAAAATTTAAAGCACTAGTAATTGAATTTTAAGAATTTGTAAACATATTTAACTAGAGTAATAAAATAAGAACTTTACACTGGATTTCATCTCTGAGGCAACTGCATGGTTACTATTGGGGAACAGAGCTGTCATTCTCTCGTTTTCGTGTGGTCAATCCTCCCTATAAAATAAGACAAGTTTCGCAACACTGGTTAGTCAAGGGTTGCCAGTAGCTCTTTCTCACCCCAACACACCACCTTCCGGCATAACGGAAAGCGAGGAGATTTGGCAACAGTTAACCAAGAAACCAGGAGAGAGTGAAGATAAATCTTTTCTCCATAGGACCTGCAGTTCCCTCATCAATGATATAGGGTGTAGTTGCAAATTCAGATTGGGAAAGATTTATCTATTCTATTAAAAAGAGTAGGCTAGATTATTGGAATATATAACTGGGAATATATTTAAAATATGAGTTGTTTATTACCTCTAGCACATGACAACCTTGATGGCTAATCCACATTTTATCATCTCCTTTAATTATGAAAAACTTGAGTACCTATCTGGTTGTTTTTTAAGAGATTAAAAGAAAACCTATATCTTAACAAAGAGTTAAATCTTTTAACAAAACACATAGGTTCCCAATTACAAATAAACTAAAATAAAAAAAAGACTCTCATACCTAACCCTGTGTTTTGTGTGGATTTTGATACTATCCCCACCATTTTAAAGTAAACGCATACAGATGTAAAATGTCATAGTTTACATTGTAACACTAATTTGCTAAAAGGATATTACATGGTACACTTCACATAATGTAACGTATTGTGAAAGTTTTCCCCTGGGAAACTCTTATATTAAATTAACATTACATTAACACAAATTTAAGTGCAGCATGATGGCTCCCACTTAAAATCACAAGCAGAACTTTATCACTAGTACACTACTATGTGAGTGTTGAGTTGAATGGGACCCTAGCACACAGACGGTATACACCGGACCCACAGCCCCCAGGTAAAAATGGTTGCACTCCATGAGAGCTCTTGAGTCCTTCAAAATGTGTATCACTATGCGCAATGAAGGGACATCAAAATTCTCATCTTAAACATGGCTTCACTAGAGAGAAGACACAAATATTCCTCTCGGGTTACTCAGCCAGCTTCCACAAAGCTAGGTTCAAGTAACAAACCACTCCCTTCTCACAAAAAGCTTACACAGACTGTCCATTTCTAGATGAGAATATATATATGTATATATAAAGAGAGAGAGAGAGAGTTGTGCAAGTAGTTGAAAATTAAAGTTCGAGGGTGAGTTTTCATAGCTGCTCGAACTTGACTTTTACAAATTTGAATTTTACAAAACTTGAAAGACTTGAATACTGGAAGTTTTCGATATTTTTCTCGAAAATTAATAGCTAAATTAGTTTTTTCAATTCCAAGATATAATTTCATATCATATAGTCTATTTCAATATTTCCTTTCGTCTGGTTAAAAATATTGCTCTATTCTACTAGAACTTGATAAAAACTCGTTTTTATTCAAACTCGACTCAAATCGAAGTGAAAAATGCCTACTCATGCGCGCACACACACACATACACACATATACACACATATACACACATAAATATTTGTGTGTGTGTACGCGCGCGATTAGGCATTTTTCACTTCGATTTAAATCGAGTTTGAATGAAAACAAGTTTTTATCAAGTTCGAGTAGTATAGAGTAATATTTGTGCAAGAAATATTTCAAGTTGAATTTCTGTTATTGATCCATGCGTAAACTATAAATAAGAAAAAACTTATTTTTATTAAATTAACTTTGTTTTTAATGTATGGTAACACAAATTCACATTTTTAAATAAATTAAATAGAATTCTACATTTTTTTTAACTAGACGAAAGGAAATATTGAAAGAGACTTTATGATATGAAATTATATCTTAAAATTGAAAAAACTAATTTAACTATTAATTTCTGAGAAAAATATCAAAAATTTCCCGTATTCAAATATTTCAAATTTTGTCAAATTCTTCGAATCAAGTTCGAGCAGCTATGAAAACTCACCTCGAACTTTAATTTTCAACTACTCGCACAACTATATATACATATATAAATTATGTTGTTACTATACTGAGCACATCGATTACAGTTATCAGTAAGAAATTAATAAAGATTATGTATTAATTTTATATTTTTCTTTTTAGTCACAACTTTAGGTAAACTACATAATAATTATTTACTTTATAATCACTCTTACTTTATCATATAATCTAATTACAATTACATAACAAATATCCTGAGAAATACAATACTGATGTGAGATGTTGGTTTACATGCTTTTCTAAATTATGTTTGGAGAAAAAATACCTGGAACATGAGTAATAATCCTGAATCCGTGATGATCATATGGATAAGAATTCATTATTTCGGCTTCAGAAAAATGCCTAAAACAATCCAAAGAGCATAACTATTACCTTTGCTCATATCATAAAGCAAAGAGAGATAAAAGTTATAAATGGTTTTCATGAAAAGTTTTATTTGTAAAACTGTAAACCCAGAACTTTTTGATGACAAACCATACACTAATAGTCTGACATAAGCAGTGACCTAAGTAAGGTACAATATCTTTTAGTGGCTGCAAAAAAAGACCCCATCACTGATTTATGAACTATCTTTCGTTGTCAATGACTTTTTTTCACAGATTTTTTCCAAGTTCACTATTATATACATTCTACCTATATATTAAAGTAAACAATTTTATACTTACTAAATAGTTTGGTTGATATGCGTTTTCTGATGATCTTGTAGATGGTGGCGATGTTTGAATTTCTTAGCACATGAACCACAAGCAAAACGTGGTCTTACTCCACACTCCAGACGAAGATGTCTCATTAAGTTGCACTTGTGTGAGTAAAGACGTCCACAACGGTGGCAGGAAAAAGGTGGTCCCCACAAAATACCTTTTAGCTGTGTGTCCACACTTTCATGAGGCATTTTGAAGTGGTGGTTGATGCGCCGCTGAGGATCTAAACATTATGATAATAAATATTGTCAGTGTGCGGTACTTTTAAAATATACATCAAATGATTTTAATTTTTGTTTGTATACATCTAAACTAAAAGTGTGAAGGATTAACAAATCAGTAATGTGTAGGCCTACAGACGGAACTTGTAGTAGTAAAAACAAGTCAGTGAAACATTAAAGTTTGAACAAAAACATATTGTTTTCAAATATTCTTTGCTAGCTTTATGGGAGTACATAATGAACTATTAACTTACATTAACTCAATATACAGATTTTAAACACTAGTGTATGCAAATAATACTAATACAATATATATAATAAGATTTGAATAACTAAAATTTGGCTATTACATAAGCATAAATAGATTAATACAATTTAAATGAAGGAAATATTTAGTAAATGTTTAGAATGTTTTATTTGCCTCAATTAATGCTGTTTGTGTATTTTTGATCAGCCTCTCACCTACCATTTCTGATGAGCTCCATAGTGTTTGTGTTTTAATCCTAGTCAGGGCCCTTAAGAAGACCACCAGAGAGTACTCAAGTTGTACAGAGTTCAATATAATTATAAATTTATAAGCTATGTTTAGTTCGCTGCATTGTGCAGATTGGTTTGCAAGTCATAGAAAGTTAGACCATATTCTGACTTCGAGCAAAGTGGAACCAAGCAAGTAAAAATTAATTCAGTCAGATTCATATAGGAAGAAAGGTTTCTAACAATTACTAAAAGTTACTAAAACAATATTCATATATTAATACATCAAGTTGTGTGATCCGCAGTTATCATAAATATTTATAATAAAATAGTAACAAAATAGTGAATTTATGATATACTGTATTGGCTCGAATGTAGTGCAATGTTTATCTCCTAAAATGTCCTTCTGAAAACTGTACTTGTATTACACACGCAGCCCATTTACCTTTTATTTTTCATCTATAACACCTTCAAAATTTTAATGTAATATTATTTGCAAGGCCTTACTCTACTCAGCTCAATAAAATATTATTGATAATTTAAACTAGGCAGAGTGCTAATAACCCAATCAGATTAAGTGAATTATAAAATAGCTACTAAGCAATTTATCAAAATTATGATACATTTACTTAAAATTTACATCATTCATTATATGTTAGCATAAGCTGCAGATGTAACCATTTTAATAATGAACAATGGGAAGAGGAGTACAGGAGAAGTGACTTGGGACCATTCCCTGAAATTATAGTTCATATAAAATTTAATCAAAATAAGTACCCAATGTTCGTGGGTTCAAATCCAGCCAGGGTCAACAAATTTTTCTTGAGCGATAAAAAGTTGTAGCACAACTTCCTTGAAAGGGAAAGTAAAGCCGTTGGTCCCATGTTGATTGCGATGTAAAAGAACCCTGAAAGGTATGTGAAAATACCTTTACCAGTAAAATTGGTAGGCCCTTTCATATAAATTCTTGTGTGCTGATATAATTAGTCGGTTCAGAAAGTGCACGTTAATTACCTCAAATAAACAAAAATAAATAAGTGTTTAATTAAAATATAAGTGCATCCCCTCAATACATTAAATGAAAAATGAAACATAAACATATGTTATTTAGTCATAAATAATTAATTATTTCATTATGTATGTGATATTGTAATATATGCTATATGCCAGTGGTATTCAACCTCTTTTGATCACGTACCCCCAGGTATAATTTCTCTTCAACTTTGTACCCTCAAAGCTGTTAGTGCATAATACTTACTTACTTACTTACTTACTTACTTACTTACTTACTTACTTACTTACTTACTTACTTACTTACTTACTTACTTACTTACACTTTGTCATTAGGAACTCCAAATTTCATTACCATATTCACAAAAGTACACCACCTATCCCTATCTTGAGCTAATTCTATCCAATCCATCTCGTTACACCCTATCTTTCTCAAGTCCATCCAAATGTTATCCTCTCATCTGCATCTGAGTCTTCCGAGTGGTCTTTTCCCTCTGGGTAGGCAATTCAACACCTTGAACAAGGTTCTAGATACTCCCATTCGCGCTGCATGACTTTCCCACCATAACCTGCGATATTTTATTACCCTAACAATCTCTGGTGATGAGTACAGTGTATGCAGATCATCATTATGTAGCCTCCTCCACTCCCCACAATCTTCATACATTTTTGGACCAAATATCTTCCTAAGCACCTTGTTTTCGAGCTCCCTAAATTTCTTTTGGTCATTTAAGGTAAGAGGCTATGTTTCACACCCATAGAGAGCATTTTCTGACTGGTTGGTGCATATAATGCAAGTTATTAGCCACATTATATAATCTACATATAAAATAATATATTAAATAATGAATTATAGATTTCTACATGAGAATATGTATATCGACATCAAAGATTTTTACAAAACCCAAAAAATTTGTGTACTCGGAATTTTCGATCTTTTTCTCTAAAATTCATATTTTAATTATGTTTATTCAATTTTAAGATATATCTTCATAGCACATAGAGTCCTTCTATATGTCCTTTTGTCTAATTAAAAAAATTTTTATGAGTTATATTAAATTTATATAAAAATTTGTATTTGTGAGACTATACATTTTTTGACCAAAAAAATGTTACTCTAAAAAAAATTATGTTTTTCCTTATTTATGATTTATGCATGGAAATTCAACTTGAAATATTTCTTGTACAAATATTGCTCTATACTACTCAAACTCTAAACAAAACAGTTTTCATTCAAAAACTCGACTCAAACTCAAATTGAAGTGAAAAATGTCTACTTGCCCCCATTTCTTTCTTTATTTCTTTCTTTCTTTCTTTCTTTCTCTCTCTCTCTCTATATATAGTATGTATACAGTACAGTATATATACAGTAGACTCTCAAATTTTGGGGTAATTGAGGGGAGAGGAAGCACGAATAATAGAAATCACGGGTAATACAAAAAATCCCTTTTTTCCCTATATACCTTATGTACTTGATGAATTAATTAAAGAAGTCCATTATTCATTTGTTTTCTCTCTTAGGGTTGTACTAATTACCGTTACTTTTCAGTGGATGCATTCACTGTGTTTGTATAATGTCATCCTGCTTCTCCAAATTTGTCAGGTCAGCACACATTCCTCAGCCTTCAGTGCCTTGGCTACTGACTAGCTTTATCAACCGAGATAAGCTCTATCTCTTCTTCTTCCTATACCTCCCCATCTATTTCGCTAGTCTCAGCAGCGTCTGTACAACCTTAGACATGCCACTGGCTGACAATAACAGTAGAATGCATTCAGACGGTAGTGTATTATTTGTGACATATTTAAATATAGCCATGGTTAGGCCGCAAACCAGTGGTTTGCCCCTGGTAAATCGAGAGTCTACTGTGTGTGTCTGTCTGTGTGTGTTTTTGTGTGTGTGTGTGTATGTATATATATATATATATATATAAATTTACACAGCCTCTAATGTATATTTGCTTAGCCCGCCTTGAATACCACTGCTACATGCAACAAACACAATCATTCCAATCTATTATGTGTCGGCTGTGAGATCAGGTCATGAATCATTCCATCTCATTTAATAATTGTAATACACCACATTGATTGAGTGCTCTGGTTCTCTCCACATCACTCTACCTCTTGTAAGTGAATCCTTAATATGTGCCAGAGTTTCTTTCATAATGCTAGCATGATTTCTCAGAATATGGACACAGCCAATGCCGGAAGAACCTATTTTGTCTAGAAGAGGACAATTCGTGAACAAAGATAGCAAGTAAGGGCCGGTTTGGGGGAAAAGCAAAAGGAAATTCAAATGCTTTTCACATGCAATATTTAAAAAATTGGATTCCTCTAAAAGCTATTTGGAGCTGTATTTTCAAAATGGTATTGAGTTCAATGTGTTCTTTGCCATTTTTTTAAAATTTGATGCCTCTAGATTCTAGAATACATGTGAAATTCTGTGTTTTTATTGCCAAATGGGTTCACTGCAGTTTAACCCCTAAAATAATAATTTATTTATTTTAAATTGGAGTGGTTTCTACATGCTATTTGGGTTTGATGTATCTATTTTACAAACATAACCTTTTTTTCTTAAAATCTTGGATGTATCAAACAGTAGTTATATATATATATATGTGTGTGTATATATATATATATATAGATATAACCTATTTGAAGCTGTTTTCAAAAAAATGTTATTGGATCTAATATGTCCATTCTCCAAACATAACCAGTTTTTTAAAATTGGATGCCCAAAATTTATTTTGAAACATGTTTCTAAACAGTAATTGAGTTCAAAGTATCCTTCTTCAACAAGAAACCTTTTCTTTTTTAAATTGGATTCCTCTAGAAGCTATTTGTATCAATGTTTTTAGTGAGAATTGGTTTTTACATGGCTTTACCCCTCACAATAACCACAATTCTTTCTTAATTGGATACCTCTAGAAGCTATTTGGATCAATGTTTTTAGTGAGAATTGGTTTTTACATGGCTTTACCCCTCACAATAACCATAATTCTTTCTTAATTGGATACCTCTAGAAGCTATTTAGATTTGTGTATTTAATGGTAATTGATTTCACTATATCCTTAATCATAATATTTTTCTAAAAGTAGATGTCTCTATAAGTTTATCTTGCATTCTGTTTCGATGGTGCATGTAATACTACCCATTTGGGTTATTTACTAACTACACTATAATAAGAATAGAGGGTGTAAAAAAAAGGGGGTGGGGGAATACATTTTTAATTGTATGTAACTAACCGAAGATAAATGTTTAATTCACTAAGCTGAACTATATTTCCTTTTTCAAATCAAAGCGGAGAAAAAGTCCACTAGTGAAAGAATTTAAAGTGGATTATTAGTGAATATTTGTGGGAATAAAAAATTGCTTTAAAGGATAACACTCATCCTTATATCTTTCAAGTAAATATATGTATTTTGACCCATCTTTGTATATATCTTTGCTTAAAATATATAGCTTAAATATTCCAAATGCGATTAATGAAGGATCCAAACTCTAAATGGTTTTTTGACTTTTTTAAAGTTATATTTTTGTTTTATTGTTCAACATATATTTCCCATTTAATTTAATAGGTAAAGACAATTTATATTAGGTAATTTTTATAGTTTAGACAATTTTTCCATGTATTACTTGTTTCAGAGATTTTTCTTTTTATTTCTGGCCATATCCTGTGTCGTATTTTAAAATTATTGGTGAAGTTCATCCTCTATGTGTGTCTTTTCTAACTTTCAAACTCGTGGTATACTTTGTTAACCCTGAAAGGTAGCAATCCTATCTGCATCAGAGTGAAACCATGCAAGGTAAGCTTGATACCTTTTAAGATAAATCAGGGGTGGCATACATTATGACTAAATCTATACACAAATACATGATTTTAGCATCAGGGATCAATTACTGACTTTTGGCTCTTAAAAATAAGACAAAATACAACTGTTCTATTTTAGTCAATTTTACCATATATTATTGAAGTGCAGCAAACAGTGTGTACAGTGGAATTCATATATGCAAACGATATTGAGAAAACTTCGAGCTTTAATAATGTTTTAATTATGAAATGACTGGTATCAAAGTTTCAGTGTTTCATTGTTAGCCTTTGTAAGTCATTTGTAAATATCTTTATATTACAAATAACGTTGCTTTGAATATCCTAGACGCCATGAAAACATTTTATCTTCCTAAAGGTACCAAGTACATTTGAGAAACAATTCAAAAAATATTTTTTTAAATATCTGTCAAACAGTGAATACAGAATTGGAGGTACTAGGTTCAATAAAACAAATAGTTTTTGTTAATGCTTTTAAAACAATTTTAATCATAAATATACACTTTTAATACTTAAAGTAAACATAATCAAAATGTACCATTCCATTTATGTATCGAATTTTAAAAGGGTGAAGGGTTTATTATGATGTATATCACATTTATCATAGAAGTTTTCATCTTGAAATTATTTGAATTAATGAAAATATTTTTTGGTAATATTTTTCAAAGACATTTTAAATAGTTTACCTACTAAGAGAAACTACACAAACTCTACAGAATCCAGCAATTATAATTTTTTTAAATTATATTATAAGTTTAATTTACACCTAGCATACGAGACAGACTGTTTATGTATATATAGAGTAAAAATGTTTCATTATTATGATGTTTTAGCTGTTTTGCTATCGATTATTTTAAATGTGTTTTCACCTGGTAATATCCATAACAGGTTTATTTTTAAATGTATATGTAGGCATTAAAAATGAAATTAAATTATGGAACATTTAATGTAGTGTTGCACATCACACAATAATCAACTATAGTGAAATCTTGCTTTGCTATGTACGGAATTATTCAAATTATCCAAATACTCAACACATTAAACATTAATAAATCTGATGTTTTATGTTGATTAAAAATGTACATATTTATGAATAAAACTAACAAATTAATAATAGATTTCATATAATTTAAAGAATGGTAAGGCCTACTAAGTAAACGAACAAGTTGATGGTTCAACATATTAGTTTTAGGGCTGTTTATGAAACATAGCAGGGATACAGGATTCTGCCTGCTCACGATCTATGCCGTGTATGCCCATAAGATGTCCTGTTAGAGCGTATCTTCTGCGTACTCTTACACCACACAAGCTGCAAGTGAATCTCGGCTCTGTGCCACAGTCATAACGGCGATGACGACTCAGTGTCCGTTTGCGCAAGTATGACTTGCCACAATGCTCACAACGATAATTACAGGATTCCTTGTCTTCACTAGAATTATTTACTGACAGCCATAGGTTTAGTTCAGTATCTTCATATTGTTTATATTGATCTGAAAATATAAACAAACAATTTCATTAGCCTTGTAAAAGTATTATAGAACTATTTCTGAACATAATACATTGCAACTATAATTTAATACGTGTATGTTGTTGTTCAGAGACATCCATTTAAATATAGTTAAAAATGACACTAAAACATAAGAATCACTCTCTTGACCTTTTTCTCTATGACTGATCTAGCCAGGTGCATAACGTACCTAGTGCCATTCATAACTCATCGTTTGAAGAATAGTCTGTGGTGGAGGTATGATAGCAATGATAATAATAACAATAATCCATGTATTTTAAAATTTTAATCATTATAACTCACTGTTGTGGGTTACACAAATTGACCAATTTGTTTTTAATAGCTGAAGCTTAATTTCAATCAAAGACAAGTGAGACTTACGACCAATGACTACAATAATTTATAGTTCATGCGGGTTTTATCAACTGACCTGTTTGTAAAATATTCACAACGAGTACAAAACTAAAGGAAAAATAACGATTTAAACCATTTATAATAAAGTTAGGGTTACACCAAATTGTTGGAAGGTGTATTTTAAACTAGAAAACATAAAAATAACATACCCTCATTTTTTGAAATTATGATGGTTAAGCCCTTTGGCCTTTATACCCTCTATTTTTCATTGCTAACTTCTTAATGTTAGTCAGCACTATTATCATAATCATCACTATTAAAATATAATACCTTTCTAGTATTTTGTAATAATTTACTTACATACTTATTTCATTCTTATAATAAATTAAAACTCTTTAAAAAAACATTCAAACGAAGATAAAATCTTGAACAAATGGACTATTTTGAACTCATGGTTATTTCAGCAGACAACTTATAAATTAATTTGAAATCCGACAGTATATTTAACAGCACATCCAACTCTGTCAAGAGTTTTGAGATTTGAATGTTATTAAAATCATGAAAATATGATACAAAAATTCAAAATGGCCAAAAATTATTCAAATATGACCTGCAAAATACTTTTCTACAACCAGAAGACCATGAACCAAGCTTACATCATGTCTGTGATAAAAATAAAAGCATACTATCTAAATCCGTGCCCCGGTCATTATATCTTTTAATATTTACTGATGTAAGGTTAAAACCGTAGTTTTGTACAATAAATCATTTATATATACCGGTTGTATACATAATATACCCAATATTATACTTACCTTGTAGTATATCAGGGCTTCCTCATAAAAGGAGATGCCTTGAAAAGTCCTAAGCATAGAATTTAAATTTTAAGTTTGAAATTTGTTCACTTACATATTGTATATGCTTTGAATATAACTTTAAATAAATTCAATAAAGAAAACCTTTTTTCGCTTTAAGAGGTACATTTTGTTATATTTGGAACAAGGTACAGGGAAGGTGGTTAAAAATAAATAATAAGAACAAACACATTAAGGCTTTTACAATGAAAAGAAGAACATTAATCACACTTTACATTGCTGCTATTGGACACAGAGGTGGTCTCTTGAAGAAAATCTATCGCTACCCCACAATCCCCCAACCTAGATTTCACTATATCGGAACTCATCAGGAGGGAGAGTGAACCATTCAAAACAACTTCCTAAAAGAGGAAACCAAAAAAATACAAAAGGGAGGAAATGAAATAGGTAAATAATGATAGGATGCTTAGATAGTAACATGTAAAAGAAACAGCTTTGGTAACATAGAGGACAAACACAAGAAATAAAAATGTAAATTGTGAATTGTATTCTTCTTTTAATTGTAAAAACCATATTGTATTCGTTCTTTTTATATGTTTCTTTCCACCTTTCATTGCCAGTTTTCAAGTATAACAAAATATACTTCATTAAGCAAAAAGAAGTTTTATTTCTAGATATACATTATATTGTCACATCCAATGCCCATTTCCTGTGTTTGTCCTTAATGTTATTCGTTCCATTTACATGTTCCTATCAAATTGTCCTATCATTCTTAACCAATTTACTTTTTATCCCTTTTTTGTTTTTTTTGGTTTCCTCTTTTAGGAAGTTGCGTTGCAGGTTTCACACTCCTTCCTAATGAGTTCTGATAGTATGGAATCGACGTCAGGGGATTGTGAGTGGTGATCGATTTTCTCCAAGAGACAGCCATTACCTCTTTGTCCAATAGCAACAATGTAAAGTATGAAATGTGTTCTTCTTTACATTCCTCTTATTTGTTTTTATCCACCTTTTCTTCTACTTTCTTCCAAATATAACAACATTAAAATAAATTCAGCAAATAAAAATAATTAAGTTGTTATTTACTGGTTTTCACCAAATTGGTGCAGATAAATGATGTATGTCAAATGGCAGGTATGATGAGTATGATGAATGTGATTACTTATTAAAGTTTAAAAAACATTGGTATTGGTACAATATTGTGGAATGATATCTTTTTACCACATACCCGTATTCATTAAAACATGTTTGATTATTTCTTTAGAGAAAACAGAATGTAAGGGTAAATATCCTAATGTCTGATAATTTTTCCAAATATCTACATCACACAAACTTACAATATAAATTAAGTTTTGCATCAAAAATCAAAATAGTACAAAAGGTGGTAGCACATCTTAAGTATAAATGATATATATTTGTTGTGTGTTATGAGGTAGTTATCTATGTATTAAAAAGAATATTATACTTTTTTCAAGAGGTAATTAACTGTAAATTGTCATGTTTCAATTAATAAGAGAGTACATTTACAATTTTTTGGTGATTATTGGAGGAAAAGTCGTTGAGCAACTATTCTAGGAGTATAACTAATAGGGTTCCTATAACATAAGATAGCATTAAAACCAAAAAATCAAAGTTATTTGAATCTATTTTAAATAATTTCAAAATAGATTTTAATTTATATAGTTTGAAAATTCCTCTTTTCTAAATAAAGTGTAAAATTTGGAGTTCTAACACATTAATTAAAATATAAACGTAAAGAATATTTGTTCAGTAGAAACAACCACATTTAGTGTAGCTATTTAATAATAGAGCTATCATTTAATAAAACATGATTCCTAAAGTTATAATAAGTAAATTAAATAAAAAAATCTACATTGAATGAATGTATACTATTATGTAAAATACAGACCCAGATGATGGGCGAGAATGTCAGGAATTTTAATAATAAACCTAGAACTATTCTAAAGAGAATTGTCTTGGTGGGAATGACTGTGGCTACAGTTTTGTAAACTATATAAATAAAATCAACGTATTTATTTAATACTAGATTTTTCTTGTCAATTATTTCAAAATGTTAAAACTAAATCTTTTACAATTATTTGAACCTGAAACCCATGAATGAAAACACTATTGCTCTACCTGATTGGTTTATTCAAATTTACATCAATTTCCAAGAGATTTTTCTAATTTAATTTATTTCAATATTCCCAGTATGACTTTCAGTGGTGTAGCTAATATTATATAGTATTATAGTCTTAGCTATTATATCTTGTATTAGCTATAGCCAATGGTTAGTTAATCAATGTCAGATTATTTATGGCACACTAAACAATACATATTTATCAGATCTCCTCCTTTCATTTTAAAACTTAAATAAAAACTAAATATTTTAAAAATAATTTGAGTGCACAAAGTCATAGCTAAAAGTAAATAACAATAATTTTTAGAACGGTCCAAAGTGCTCAAATGGGAAAACCACAAGATTTCCCATGAAAATATTATAATTAAAAAAATTAGTTTTATTGTTTAATGCACCTGGAATGAATTGTGTTATTTTTATGTAAAATAGTTCTTACTGAAGGCTTATGTGAGTAAACTCTTTTAAGTCAGGTAGTAGGGCAGTTACTTGCCTGATTAATTATCTTTATAGAAATATTGTGTCGAGTACTAACATTATCCCCCAATCTCCCCATCCTTTTCCCACCAAAACTTCCCAAAGAACTCTTTGTGCCACACCCCTTGAAAAGAATTAAAATTGCAATATTGCCAAGCATAAGAAACTAATCAAAACTGTTCACAAAATGTTGCATATAAATTTAATAAACTGGCATTTAGAAGTGTAAGATATTTAGTTTAGTATTGTTTATGATATAATTGTTTGTTTATGTGTATAATATTACAAATAATACAGTTTTATTAATATTTTAGCATTGCATATAGATTCAAACAATTTGACAACTCTGACAAGACTAGCATCTTCTCAAGGTTAATAGTGGTACTCCCAGGGTAGGGACAAAGAGGCAGAAATCTTAAAAAATCGATGATAACTAGAAAAAGATACATTTGCCACAAAGTGAGGTAAGTCTCAATAGGGGAAGGGAAATACATAAAAATATTTTCTATGTACAGAAGTGTTTATTTCATTTTAAGACTTCAGTGATAAAATTAATTATTACTTAATGGTTTGGAAATTTATAATAAGACAGTGTAGAAACACTGTACAGTAGTGTAAACCTAAGTATACTCGATCAGTATTAAAACCTTGATACCTTCTCCATCAGCACTATAATCTATTGTGATAGTGACGGCTCAGACCATACGACCAACAAAGCCAGTTGTGAATATAATAATGCCCGCCTCGGTAGCATAGTTAGCTAATGCGCTAGTTTTGTGTTGAGCTAGACTGCCGAGGACAGGGAGATTGAGGTTCGAATCTCGCTCGGGTGAACTAGGGATGTTATTCCCTAAATGGTTTTCCATTCTCCTTCCACAAAAATGCGGGTTCACTTCCTCTATATTCAACCTTCACAATTCCTAACCCATTAGTGTAATTAGTACTTAAGCATATAGCCCAAACGAGTAGTATAATGCAGTGCTAAGTATTTAAGTATTATATAATAATTTTGTTGTTTTTGATTATTGGGTATTCTTTGAAATAGAGGTGAAATTTTTACAATATAAATCTATCTAAAAGTAAATGTGGAAATGGCATATTGCTAACCTAAGAGCACAATAAGTGAGGAATATGTTGACTAAATAAACATACCAAATAGTTTCCAAATTATAGGATTAGCAACCCAAGCAGTTTTGTATTTATGATGCCACCAAGAATATTGTAAAACCACCGTTTGTGTCTCTAGTCAACTACAGCCACACGGAAGACGTCACCTTTCCCAAACACCAAGGAACTTATGTTCAACAAGCTCCACCTTTGATGCTGATTCATAGTAGAAGCACTTCAAGGTGTTGAGCTCTATAAATTTGGTTAGAACATCCACCCTGTGGTCCAACCATATGATGCACGACTCAATAAAGTGTCTTAAAATCCTCCTCAACATCACTATCACCACCATCATCATCAATTGTTTCCAGCTTGTGGCCGAGTCAGTTTAGTAAAATGCCTCTTTCTTCCTATTTTCACATTATTCCTCCTTTCTTTCACCATTTTTAGATTAATTCCACTATTTTACTTTCACTTATACATTTGTTACTATCTGGTCCTAACATATCTTTATTGGTCTTCCTTTCTGTCTTTTCCTACATACACTATCTTAGAATACAGACTTAAATGTCAGACCATTGAGAGAAAGATCTGTTTCCCGACCAATTCTTTCCTTAACATGGTGAATTGTTGTAATTATTATCATAAATGTATATTATATAAAATGTTATAGAGTGTATGGTAATAATATTGGCTATCAGAAGTAGAAGGCCCCATTTTCAATTTAATAAACATAAATAACCATTGTATAGCAATGGTATAGTTGCTGAGTACACAATAAAACAAATACATATCATAGCACAATATTTAGATAAAATTGATTTTTTAGTACAATTTAATTAAGATAATAGAATATTTTTAAGATCAGTGAAAATACTATTTAATGGCTAATCGATATTTAAAATGTCTGAAAAATAAATACGATGTTTGACATTATTCAAAATTGTATTTATAGTAAAATTAACAAACCAGATTAATAAATATACAGTAGTCTCGGAAACTCGACCTAATGTAGACTGATATGGTGTTATTAATGAACTTGCATAAAATGAATGTTTACTAAGTCATGTTTACTAAACAAGGATGAATCACAGTACAGTATTGAATATTATAGTTACAGTTGTAATGTACTGTAGTATTGTACGCTACAGTAACAGTAATATATGTACAGTACAATATATTACATTTTAATATAATGGTGTACATACAATATTGTATTGATTCAAATAAAATGTTACTGAATTGGAAAACTAACAAACACAGCACTTGTAAAAACACCACAGCACAGCTGTTCCACTCGAGTTACACAAACAAACTGAGAGGTTATACAATTAAATGACCTTGGATTGTGATGACTGGCGCCAACAACTGTGTACATGTGCGTGTATCGAGTTACAAGGAATGTTAAGTTAACGAGAGTCGAGTTTCCGAGACTCTACTGTATATTAAAGCCAAGAACAATTCACTGTTGAAATCATAAACAAAAGTTGTCATCAACATTATAAAACTTAAAAAGTTTATGAAAATTTTAAAAATATACAAATGAAATATTATTATGTTATTTTGTCCACCGTGTCAACATATACATTTCATTTATGGGAGATATTTTGGCAATTCATTCCATCATTAGCTTGGAGGTAAAAACAAGGTGAAATCGTTGTGAAATTGAAAACAATAAACTATGTAAACGTCTAACAAGAGTATATAATTTACGGTTCCTTGAAATATGGAGTAAAACCATTCCATTTTTCCATGTAACATTTAAGAAAAACGAAACCATTAGCTGTTTTTCTTAAATGTTACATCCCTTTTATAACATTTTAAGCTTGATAAACATTTTAATCAATTTTTGACTATTTACTTTTATAATATTGATGACAACTTTTTGTTTATGATTTCACCTGTGAACTGTTCATGGTTTCAATATATATTTATTAATCTGGTTCATTCATTTTATTATACATACAATTTTAATTACTATCAAACATCATTCATTGAACAGTACCTCAGGACGATAACCAATATGTTTCCTAAAATTAAAAATTAATTATGTGTATCCATATAATCCAATTTGAAAGGAAGTGGTGGGGCTGCGCAATTTTTACCAGAAATGTTGTATTTTATGGATGAGATCAAATGCAAACCATTATTATCCGGAACCAAGACAATATTCTATTTAGATTAGTGTTCATATACATTAATGATGTTTTAATAGACATTCTACATCTGTGACATGACAATGGCAATGATAACAACTAAATAACAATATTTATTAGTTAATTAACATAAATCATAATCAAAGCATTTATGATAGCAAAAATATCTTATAAAACTATTAATTCTTCAACACATGCATATTAATTATTTGTTAATGAACTAATACTTTGGTTTTGTGATAGTTTGTATTGAAAAACTGTTATGCTTACCATACCTAGAACTCTATTTTTTTATAAAATACTACTTCAAATTTAGTTTTTGGTACTTAATGTTGATATACGTTTGTATTTTTAGTTCTAATATCAAAGCTACCTATATTTATTTTAAAACAATTTCAACTTTAATATTTGAACTGATGTAATTCAAAAGAAAGGATTTAAATTAATATAAGTTTATAATAATACAAACAGAAATTAGAGCTGTAAATAAGCTTTATGATTCAGGTACTAGTGACTTTAAGAGCTTTAGAATTGGAAAGGAAAAAGTAAATTTTAAGTGTATTTTCACTAAAACAAAAAAGTATGCTTTATTTGAATAGTAAATTAATCCTGTGATATATAACAAAACTTTTATTTTCTAAAACAAAGTGTGTTGTTGCTAAAGACAAAGCAATAATGAATAATATCCATAGGCTATAAAACTTGTTACAGTATAAATATATTAAAATATTTTCTGTTATGTTACAATACCATAAATCTACAAAATCTCTGTACATACATTTTAAAACTGTACATGACACTATAAACATGCTAGTGATTTTGATGAGTACGCATATGTAACATAAGATTATGTTTATGCTTAGACTTTTTGTGACATATAGGGCATTCAAACTTGGGTTCAACTCCGCACTCAAAACGTAGATGTCTGTTGAGACTGTGTGGTCGAGCATAAGAATTACCACATCGGGAACACGTGAAGACTCCTTCAGGTCCCACGGGAACTTTACCTCCTGCCGACAGCAGCTTCATGTACAGGTCGTGATGTAGAAGCATTTGACGCTCTGAAGATAATCGACTCTGGTTCTCATCTGAAATGCAAAGTGAAATGGTTAGGTTTGAAACACAGCAGAGTGCAAAATAAACATTTGTATAATTTTTGTGCTGAATGTTCCTTACACATTATTATTTAAGCTAAAAGATACTTTTAATTCAAGTTGGAGTTTTCAAGCAATAACATAATTGTTTCACTATTTTGACTTGAATATGTCTTCTAAATAAGCTCGGGAAAAATTCCATCTAGTTTAATAGGTGAGAAACAGTCAAATTAAATTACATATGAAATTAGCTATCATAAAAACTTGCACAGTTAAAAAATTAAAATTACTTGGCCTAATTTGTAAATGAATTGATATTTGATAAATATAAATCAATAAATGGAACACAAAACAAACTCATTTGTTTGAATTTTAATAATATGTGGGTGTATATCCTGAATGGGCAATAAGACGGGCTTTTTTTTAGCACCCCATTCTACTACTCTCTACTACTGATGCTATAATGACAACGACAATGAAGTGTGATCCCAAAAAAAACTACTTAAATAAGTAGAATTGGTGTTGATAGAGGTGTATCAACTGTGGAGGGGAGTACTTTGAAGGCGAAAAAGCTGAATGAGTTGTAGGTAAGCTTGAAAATATTATTTAGAAAATGTTTGGAAACTTTTTGAATACACCTCGTATTACTGATCCTTGTTTTCAAGTGGCAGGCAACCAGTGCTAAAC
Source organism: Timema bartmani (assembly GCA_902151455.1). Classification (NCBI taxonomy): domain Eukaryota; kingdom Metazoa; phylum Arthropoda; class Insecta; order Phasmatodea; family Timematidae; genus Timema; species Timema bartmani. Next base: position 189,211 of record CABFWB010000351.1, on the reverse strand, counting down.
CCAAAGGAAACCTTCTCAGTGGCAAATATTCCCATAATAGGCCGATAAGACAAGGCCAAAATAACTGTGGACAATAGATTTTGTGTTAGCTGAAGCAAAGCAGAATTTAGATATGCCAATGCCACCAGAGAGGTTGCCTGGCTGATAGTACTTGTATCCTTTATTAATATCATTACTCACTTTTTTATCACCACATCTTACTACCTGTTAGGGCTGTACACACATATATGATAGTTATTCTAATGGTGTAGGGATGAGGAAGGAGGCATTTTAGAGGTAATCTACCCGCATTTGCGTGGAAGGAGAGAGGGAAAGCATTTAGGATAAAACACTCTCAGTAAACCCGACAGGGATTTGAACTCCGATATACTCATCATCAGCAGGCCAGTCCAACAGGAGAGTGATGCCTTAGATCATTTAGCCACTTAAGTGGGATTCATTACACTTAATATTATGCCACTCTATGTTTACCCCCCACCTCCCCCACACACATTTTACTACCAGTCTGGACTCGACAAATTTCATTGCACTAATAGGGTAGAAATGCAGTGACCACAGTACCATAAGCCACATCTCTTATGTGGATAAGATCGTGGCAAGATTACTCAACAGGTGACTGGAACATAAATTTGAAAGTGTGATGGAAGAAGACCAATTTATATTCATAAAAGGAAAAAGATCCAAAGATGCCATCAGGAGGCTTAGAATAATTTCAGAGAGAGTGCTGGAAGTCAAGGAAGAGGTCTACATTGATTTAATTGACTGTCAAAAGATGTTGGATAGAGTGAAGTGGAAGAAACTGATGGAAATACTCGAGAAGATTCCTAGTGCACCAAGAAAATTAAGTTGAGGAACATCATGGCCTAGGAAGCTTTCAACAAGAAGAGGTTACTGCTGACCAGCAAGTTGAGTTTGGAACTGAGGAAGAAACTGATGAAATGCTACATTTGGAGCAGAAACTTGGACTCTTTGGAAGATGGAAAAGAAAAACCTGGAGAGCTTTGAAATGTAGTGTTGGAGAAGACGTGAGAAGATCAGGTAGACAGTCAAGGTGACAAATTAAGAACTCCTAAGAAGAGTGAGTGATAAGAGAACCATTTTTGGTGCGATTCTTCGATATAAAGCAAACTGGATTGGACACAGTCTTAGGAGAAAATGTCTTCTACATGACGTCATAGAAAGAAAAGTTGAGGGAAAGAGTAGCTTAGGAGGAAGGAGGATTCAAATATTAGATGACTTGAAGGAAAGAAGAAGACTCTGGGAGCTCAAGGAGGAAGCAGAGGACAGGGCACATTAGCGGTCTAAGTTCACTGACAAAAGGAATGGACCTGCAGTAAGACAGAACACACAATAGTAATAATAATAATAGGGTAGGGATGAGGCGTATATATGGTATCGAGTACACAAAATCAACAATCTATAGTTAATTGGTTTGATGCTTAAGATGTGTAATGTTCATACTCATGTAATTAATTTGCAGTCAAATGAGTAATAGATGAAACATATTTTATTTGAACAAATTAAGTAGAAATCATGTTGAAAGTGCCATAGCTTTTCATTTAAAATTAAGATGGTTTTTAAATTAATACTAATCTATTAGGTATTGGGTATAAGTATTTAAAATATTTAGGGTTTCACTTTGAAAAACAAAGCAATTATGAGTGTTTTTCAATAATTTCCAACCCATTTCCTTCATTTAGCTTAAGCTAAAAAATAATCAAATGTTTGTCATAAACTCTCAAAGGAACTGTACAAAATTTCCTTAATACTGTTTTTATTCAGTTTTTAACATATAAATAATGTGGGGATAATTTTTTAGATCTTGGCCATTCAATCTCATCTTACCTTTGCTCTCCTGGCGTATGGAGGAACTCATTTCTGAGGTGAGGACACCATTAAGGCAAAGTCCACAACAAATAAATAATGTAATTTGTCATGTTTAGTGATCTGAAGTAATGTATATAACTGAACCACAATCCCCAACGAACAAATGCTGCTTATAGAAGTGTTACAATATAAAAAAATAAAGTAGGCTTAAGAACATGTTTTGAAATGGTATATTAAAAAGTGTATAAAAAGTTCAGAAAAAAATAATTTTAAGAGCCTATAACCACTAATTGGGTTTGAACCTAATAATTATATACTATGTTACATATATAGATAGTCCAAGGAACAAAAAAGGTCTGATTCCCATGTCCAGACTTATATTTTTCTATTAATTGATATTTGGGACAGTCCATCCTGACATCTAAAATTCTAGAATAAAATAGAAAGCTTATTAAAAGTGTTAGCAGTTGTTTGAAGCATCCATCCTTTTATGTTTGATTTGCTAATAGAGTAGAACGTTGATAGTCAGAACATATGGTAATCCAGACGCACCTTAAGTAATAGGCCAAAATACAGACGTATGAAATGTAGAAAATAGGAAGCAACGCTATTTAAAATGAACGTTTTAGCGAGCAAAGCATGCGGTGACTAGTTTAATTAGTGATTTTTTATTTATTTTTTATTATTACCAATCAATGATTAAATTTTTTTATCAAAATATTACACAACCTATCTTTTTGCTTCTTAATCCTCCTCATTGTTAAAAAAAATATTTAAAAAACAATTATTTTACTGTTCCATACCTTATTATATTGTATTATTTTTATCTTGTTTATAAAATTAAATACATACTTGCTAATCTGAACAAATTGATAATCCAAACCACCGCTGTCCCCAATTAGTTCGGATTATCAAGGTTCTATCTTCTGTATATATATATTAGATTTTTTATATGAAATCATTAAATTCAATTTAAAAATGTATAAGTGATATAAGTGATATCCACAAATAAACTGTGGTTGGACTACTCCATGATCAATAGTTATATGAAGTTAAAGTCTAAACACTTTGTATCCTATTTACTATTGCCATTTTTGGGAATAATTTTTTGTTTAGTATATATTATGTAAAAATAATGTTAGATATGCTAAAGGGCATAACCATCATAATTTAAAAAATTGTTGTTGGGTTATTTTTATGTTTTCTAGTTCAATATACATCTTATCACCACTTGGCATAGCCCTAACTTTATTATGACTGGTTTAAATAATCATGTTTCCTTTAGTTTTGTACTCACTGTGAATATTTTACAAACAGGTCAAGTGACATAATCAGCATTAACTATAAATGCAGTCATTGGTCATAAGTCTTATTTGCCTTTGATTGAAAGTATGCTATAGCTATCAGAAACAAATTGCTGTATTGGCGTAGCCCACAGATTAATTCAGGTGTAGCCATCAAAACAAGCATGTAGTGGTATAAGCTAAAGAATGTAACTACCAAACTTGAGTAGGTAATAAATATTTAATAGCTATTGATTGAATTCAATTATTTTCTCATTTGAATAACTGTATCATCAAATACTATGAATATTATTTTTAAATCCTATAGCAAAAACAATTGGGAAAATAATTTTTTATTCATTTGTTTCCAATCTCCTGAAAATTTTGCATCTTGAGGGTTTGGTCCTTTGGCTTTTATACCCTTGAAGTGTAGCATAATGTATGTTATTGTTCACAAAATCAAAATACACTTTATTATAATTACATATTTATATTTAAAAAAAAGAGTAAAAAAATTACTTAAAGTCTTTCTGTCAAAAATGTTGAGCAAAGATACTCATAATAGTTTGACAAGACAAATTTTGGTTGTGATTCATAGGTAAAGATTGCTGTGTGAAAATTTAAGCCTAAAAATTTGGAATATATAGCTTCTGAGCTTAGTGCTGTGTTTTGTATTTTAATTAAATTATGTCAATTACTCAATAGGAACATTTGTTAAGGGTTTCTCTTTGTATAATCAAGCCTTGCCTTGGATATCAAATTGAAAATTAACTATGTGATGAATGAACCTATTGTAGTGCATGGTTGACCAAATAATCAGCTACCTATAGGAACTTTAAGATCTTGCAATAAAATAAAAATTTATTATATTATGAAATATTTAAAAACTAGGCTACCTTTATTAATTTATTTTACACTGAAAACATACTACTTTGTAAAATGTTTTCACTTGGGAACAAAATATTGGCAATGACTATTTATGATAGATTCAGAGTTGTCAATAAATGAAATTAATACTAAAACAAATATGAAAATACAATTATAAACTGATGGCATCTTTAGAGTTAGCAAACAGTGTAGGCTCATTCATAGAGATTGAAGGATTGCATCATCCTGAAAATCAATAATAAAAAAACAAATTAGTTTTATATAAATTTGTTGTTTTAAGATAGGGATGTAGGGAATGCAAGAAAAGACCAGTGTTTTTGCAGTTTTTATAGCAAAAAATTATAGCAGAAAAATTTGTTAAGTAAATAAATAAATCAAATATTTCTTCATTACAAACATATACTTTAATTTTTTTCACATTCTTATATCAAGAGTTGTTGATTCTCTGCCATGAGCCTAGTGAAATTAGATGACAAACTTTTTAAATGAAGAGAAAAATTTGTCATTAAATTTAAAGAGACTCTTGACCGATATTTAAGGATTGGTGATATAACCATGCGAAACAAATTAATATCTATGGTTGTACTGAAGCACTCTTTGATTTATTTTGACCTAAAAAATGTTTTGATATAAAAACTGCAAAAACAAAAACCTTTTCTCGCGTTCCCCACATCCCCACCCTAAGCTTTGTGTGTAACAAACCAAAGAAAATGTTTTTTGAACAGTCTATTTGTCATGCCTTAAAATATGATTTCCCACCCCCTCACCCCTTCTATTAGCCTTAAACTCCTTATTTCTACAACACATGGTTAAAACGTGCTAAAAGGCACCAGCATTTAATACATTATCTACTCCTCTTTCCTATATAAAATAAATTGTAATAATTCTTGGAATGAACTTGTTTTATCAGTGAACTGTAAATATAGATTATAGCAGTCACTTAGAAAATATTATGCTCATATTATTGAAACATATGTGAGCAAATGTGTGTTTGTTATTGTTTGTAAAAATATATTTCTTATACAGGATGTATTTTAATTGGTGTCATATATTCTAAGGGTGTATTCCAATCGACCAAACATTAATAATAAAAGTATGTATAAACATGGGTCTAGAAATACTTAGCTCTAGAGTTATTTAAGATTTTCTTCAACTATGGATTGGTTGTGGGGGACCCATCCTGCTCGGTCACAAGATTTGAACCCAATGGTTTTTTTTTAAATCTCTGTGGACATTTAAATGTATTGTTTTCTCGCCTTCTGTGCCTGTTGTTGAAGTTTTAAGAAAGCTTATCGTTAATAGGTGTGAGAATTTATGTAACACATCAAGTGTATTCAAGAGAGTATGATAAAGCATGGAACGCAGGCTCAGAGGATGCATTGAAGCAGGATAACAATTTTGAACAATTTTTGTTACAAATTGTTCTGTCTTGTTCAAATGCATTAATTCTTCTGTTGAATTGCTTATTAATTGAACACTAAAATTCCCCCTACCTCAGAAACTAAGCGTTTCTAGACCCATGTTAATATGAACTTTGACTAATGTTTCATGGTTTGGAATCTGCCTCTAGAATATTTAACACCAATTAAAATTACATCCTGTATACTAAAAACTATAATATACATAAAAATTCGGAAATAAAACAAGTCTATTGGGAAAGTAATCAAATATAGAAATTTTTTTAAAAAATTTTTACATTTTTACAGACAGCTAGAAAGTAGTAGCAAGTAGTTGTACCAACTTTTTTCTTGGAATTTCAATGTTTTGCCTATTTAAAATAATCTATAGTTGGCAACTGTTAGGTAGGTCAGTCAACTCATTAATTGTATATTCTTAATAGAGCTAATATTGTTCATTTTTATAGTACAGTGGTATTGTGTTGTTACTCTCAAGGATTATAGTTTGATTTTCTAATTATATTAATAGTTTATTAAATCTCTACTTTTAATAGCAGTAAAACCGTATTAAAATGTAGATGTTTATTAGATATTTACAGTACTAATGAAACTAAACATAACATGACATAGAATCTAATCAAACTCTTCAGCATATTAGTTCTATGCAACCTATTATAGTAAGTTGATAGTAAGTAGCTGGTTCAATCACAAGTTGGGGCAAGGATTTTTGTATTAATACATATTAAAATAATTAGCAGACATTATAGGTGTTTGTATCAAGCTTTAATAATAATCTAGGGCCATGTATTTTACCCAATTAATTTAACACATGGGTAGTAATAGCTTAATCATAAAGACATGATAGGGAAATGCACTAAAACTAGAGTGGAGAGACTGCTGCCACTGCAGATACTCATAAATTAACATATTAGATAAAAAGATACAATTTTAACATTTATTTTCTAAATCATAAGTGAATATATGTTATAACATTCAGAATATGCCCTATTACAGCATACTTACACACTGATTCACATAGTTAAATTTCCTTGATTGCTACCATTAATGGAAATAAAAATACTTTGCAGGAGAACATAATCAGACACTGTGGGTTATGTGGGACGAAGGATTCTTGCAAGTGTAAATTCATTATTGAAAGCAGAATTGCTGATTACCAGGAGTTTGGGGTTCAAATCCCGGTTGGGATTGCTGAGAGGAGTTTTACCTAAATGGTTTCCCACTCTTTAAAATGTATTCTTCCTCATCCTTATCCTTTTAGAGTAATTTCATAATTTAAACCCAAACAGGTAGTAAAACGCGATGATAAGTCATCATCATCATCATCAACAACAACTGTTCCCAGCCTGTGGCCAGGTCAGTTAAGTAAAAATACCTCCATCTTCCTCCATTCTTACAGCACTCCTGCTCCTTTGATTTCTTCCATTCTTCCCCTCTCACTTGAATACATTCTGTACTCTTTCTTGGCCTCCCTTGAAGTCTTTTCTCTACATACTTCATTTCCAACATTTTCTTTGGCATCCTCTCTTTTTACATCCTCATTACATGCCCATCCCATCTCAATCTTGCTTCTTCTACTATCTCATGTACTTTCTGTATCCCTACTCTTTCCCGGGTAACTTCATTCCTAATTTTGTTTCTCCTCGTGACAGCTAACATGCTCCTCACAAACTTGTTCCTGCTGTCCTCGTCTAATTATATCCTCTTTACTTCCACCTTTCTCCTCAATCACACTTCCAAGATATTTAACGTTCAATACTTTTCTCTTTCAGCTCTACCCTATCCAACCTTATAGCATTATTAAGTCCTACCCTCTTCCTTGTCATTACCATCACTTAACACTTTGCCAGGTTAAATTTCATTCCACACTCTTTAACATCCTCATTCCATTTTTGTAGTTGTTCCTGTACTTCCTCTCCCCATAACATCAAGTCCATGTACCTTCCTGTACTTTCTCCTCCTATACCATCAAGTCATCAGCAAACATCATGGCTTTCATTCTTTCCTCCCCGAGTTTTCCTGACACTTTGTTCATGACAATACAAGAGTGATGGTAAAAAGGCACTCCCCTGCTTCACTCAATTTTTTATTTGGAACCACTCCGTCCTTTCATTCTCCGTATTAACACAACTCCTGTTATCCTCATAAATGCTTTTCACTCTCATTACAACTCCTCTTTCCATTTCAGCCTCCTCCATCACTTTCCAAACTTTATTTATATCCACAACATCTTATGCCTTCTCCAAATCCATAAATACTATTACCAAGTCTTTCCCATATTCATACCTTCTTTCCATCAGCTGTCCTATGGCAAAGATTAAGTCTATTGTCGAACTCTGTTCCCTAAATCCGTGCTGTTCCTCTCTCCGCCTTCCTTTCATTTTATTTCTTATTCTATTTTCCAGTATCTTCTCATATATTTTTGTACAGTTGCACATCAGCATTATCCGCCTATAATTTGTATACCTCTTCCTGTCTCCTTTCTTGAAAATAGGTATTATAACTCCCCTTTTCCAGTCTTCCGGTACCTTGTTCTGTTTACAAACCACTCTCAGTACCCTATATAATCATTGTATACCTGCTTCACCTGAAGCTCTTATCATTTCCACCATAAGTTCGACCACACCCAATGCTTTTCCTTGTTTCGTCCTCTTTAATACATCCTCCACCTCTTTCCATATTGGACCTATTCCTTCTCTTCTGCTATTTTCTTTCCCTCTCATTCCTTTCCTCTCCCGGGTTGAACATTTTCTCAAAATATCTCATCCATAGTTCCCTTTCTTCCTCTCCTGTTTTCAACATTCTTCCTCCTTTATCTATCATTCTAACTTCTTGTCTTTTTTCTCTCCTCCTGTTTCTTACTTGGCTATGTAACATCTTCTTACTTCCTTCCCCCTCCTGTTTCAGAATTTCCTTTTGTTTTTGCATCCAATCTTGCCAATCAATCAATCAATCAATCAATCCAATTTCGCAATGATAAGTGAATATATAAATCTCTCTCTCTCTCTCTCTCTCTCTCTCTATATATATATATATATATATACACACACACACACATCGATAAACACAAACATGCAAAACCCCCAACACAGCTACATTATAACTATTTACAATTTGATAGTTATCTGGCTGATTCATAACGACCACGTTAAGTCCTTAGTTAAGACAAAAGTTTTCCTATGGATGCATGTACTTGTGGTCGGCAATACCTTTGTCTCCTTTCCTCACTCAGTAGTGCTGATCGCACATGTTAGTTTGCCTCTGCTAAAAACTGTCTAGCAGGCACTTCATTGCGCACTTAGTGGAGCCGTTATTAAGTTTAGTTAGTTAGCCATGTGATCACATAAAAAAATCGAAAACAATCTTATGTGCTGGTAAGGTCAGCAGACATGTAAGACAACATTTAACATGACTGGGGTGTAATTAAATCAGTTTCAATTAATCATATAAGAGAAGTGGGTCCAGGTGTCACTTTGCACCAACCAAAAGAATATCATCCAGTGATTGGCTGGACCTTATGCAAATATCTGATAAAACCAAGAAATGTTTTGAGTAGATATCAAAACTGTGACATGTAAATTGTTCAAAATATATTTTCCGTCAGTTAAGTTGTTTTTTTCCATTCGATTATTTTAGATTGAATTCGTGGGAATATTCACTATTTTACTAATGGGTTATTAGATGTTAGTTACATTTTTTGTTTAGCTGATGCAAGTAATTATTGAATTAAAGCAAACAAATAAAAAAAACATATAAACATTTAAACTATATTATTTAGTTGCAAAAAAAACCTTGGAAAATATTAAAGTTAATAGTATATTTAGTAGCGTTTTTGTGACGAATTTATATTCACGAGTAAACAAAATTATACACTGAAGAAAATTAGATAATGGATTCAAGTATAGGCTACCAATGACCCAAGTANGGTTATTTGGTGTTTATGAAAAATAAAGTCTTAAAATACAATACCTGAATGTGATATATATTAACAGTTTGATGGATTTATAATGTATTTCAGGACAAAACCATAAAAAGGTTCAATAACATGCATTTGATTTGAGTGACTATAATATTACAAAGCATCATTGCTGCGTTTTGTACCTATTAAAATAATTTTATCTTTAATGAAAAATCTATTTCCAAACTATGTAAATGGATTTGTCAGTTTCACCAGTAAGCAAAAGTGAAAATTCAAGGAAAAGTATCTAAAGCCAAGAGGAATAGGTAAGCATCCTAAAAGTTTAGGTTGGGATTATGAACATAGAGCCCCAAATATTTTCACTAGGCCTACTTGTTTTATACTGATACCAAGATGTAGTCTGGAGAAAATAAAACAATATAATAAAGGAAATAGAAATTTTTTGCTGGATTTACTTTTATATAAATTCCAGTAAATTATTTCTATTAATCTTTTTTAGCTATGGTGCTGACAGATTTCTTGAGTTTCCAACTTATAACCAAACAAAAGGAGCTTTCTTAAGCAAGACATTAACAGCCCAGAATATAAGGTTTCATGGGAAATTTTATGAAGAAAAAAATAGAACTTAATAAGACAACTTTATTCCAAAGCATATGTGGGGATAATGTGAATCACACTAACATCACATTGGCTAGTAGTGTACACTCAGTTGCATTTTTACCATTGTAGAGTGTAATGAAATGAAGTTTCATTTCATAATAATTCAAATCAAAAGTTCCCACCTTTAATATATTTCAGAATATAGCACTTAATGCATCCACATGTGTTAGAAAATATTCTCACACACCTGGGTAGTCAATTATTTATTTTTGTTGTTTACAACGACTCTCTGTCGTCAGCTTATATTTTCCATTGCTCAATGTTCCCCCACCCTTATTGCGAATACTTGTGAAACATAACAACACCGAGAACACTTTCGTTCTCTCACCCTCCCTTCTGGAAGCTAATAGAAATATGATGCAAACATGGTGCAACTTAAAGAAAGAAAGAATATTGCAGAACGATTTACTTTGAACTATATACCTGGAAAGAAGGCTCCTTTATTAATTTGGTCCATGAAACATTGATATTTCTAAAGTTCATTCGATTTTAAACCTTGTAATAAAACAGTCCGCAACACGTTAAGCTATCAAGTCTAAGCTACCATAAAAACAAATATAATAATTCTGGGTCAAATTCTTATAAAATCAAATAAAAATAAATTATTTCAGAATAAGTGAATTCACATATAAATAAAATTAAATCCTGACTCTTGTCATCTTCACGCCGGGCTCATAAAGAAGATACTAACAAGTAACTCCACAATGCAGGACTCGACAACAACTCACAACAACTGCCTCCAAAACATCTCCTTACAACAGTGGCATTCAGTGGTTTTTCATATAAATGGGGGTGACCTGGTGGTCTAGGGGTAAGGTGTCAGACTTCTGTGTTGGGGGTCCAGGGCTCAATCCTCGGTCCCGGCACAGATTTATCTGATTGCCAAACCCTTCCTTCACCTCTGACAAGATGTGTATTAA
>CABFWB010000351.1:155915-178100 GCA_902151455.1 Timema bartmani | reverse complement strand
TTTTTTTTTTTTTTTTTTTTTTGCTGAGCTCATTTCATGTCAAATCACCTAATGCCATGTGCACTTACATCTCATCAGATGTCCGTTATTTTTTTCCTGTGTAGGTATATACAAGTAATAGTTAGTTTTTTTGGTGCACAAATGTCCCAGGGTGCCATTTTGAAAAACATTTTTCCTGCTTTCATTTTTGTCCAATTCCGATAATTACTTAAAATATTCATAGCTTTATTATTTATTAACCAATTTTGTTTATTTTTGTTTCAAATTAAAGCTTATGTTTATTACTTTAAAACACAATTCAAACATTTTAGATAAATATGATCGCTAATATTACAACTATGTTTTTATTTTTATTATTTATTTTTTATATGTTGGATTAATTATGGCTTCTAGACCACAAAAATCAAACTTTTCTTATTTTAAATACAATACAAGAATAGCGTAAACTTTCTTGAGAAAAAAAAATTGAAGAGGGAGTTTTTTGTAGTTTATGAATTAAAAATAATTAGAATACATTAACAGCTGGTGTGATATTACTTGTTGTGCTTAAGTTACTTAAAGCAAATAACCATATTTCTATTCTTAAATGTTATATAGGCTATATTTTATAAACATAAGTTGGTTTTTGGTTGTCGGCCATACAAACGTTTGGGATTTGCTATTTTGCCAATCAGGCCCCTCCCAATATTTTTTTAAATTTTCTTTTCAATATTATAAACATAATATGCTGTAAGAACACATTAAGTTTTGAATTTTTTTTAACTAATCAAATTTATTATACATTTTAATAAGCAATCTAAAACTAAACAAACTAAAATAGACATTCTAATACTTGAAGGAGGTATGATGCAAATAAGTGTTGCTCTCGCAAAGCTTAACTGTAAGCATAAATTATCCATACTATTTATAATTAAGAATAATAACTATTGCAAAGTGGTAGTACCTAGTGTAATAGAGTTTTTAAAACTTCTAAAATTGTGTTTTTAAAAATTTCATATTTTCTATTTGTTTACCTGTTTTATTTATAAAAATTATAATTAAAAATATTTACATTATTTACTAAAAAACAAATAAAAATAACTGTAAAATTGAATTTAATACAATAAATAAATATTAACTGATAAATAGATTCAATTAATCATTCAGGTGAACAGACATTTGTCAAGCAGAGTACAAGCCTAGTTTGCCTTTCCTCACATTAAACTAGCCCCCTTAAGGACCAATAATACCTCCACCCCCTTCCTTTATCCCTTGCACAATCTAGAAACAGAAAGGCTGTATTCCATGAGCATAACAATGATGAGTGATGAGTCAACACCACTAAGTGCAGTCTACATTGCAAGTCTGAACATGTATTATTTATTAATTGAATAGAACAATATGATCTGAAAGAAAAGTTAGGTTGTGGTAAACAGTTGGATAGTTCAGTTGAAATTGTTTACAAACCTTCAAGATATTTAGGTGATTCCTTTAGTGCAGAAGTTGGTTGGAATACTAGGCCTAAATAGTGTTTTTATTTAGAGAGCTCAAATTCAAGTTCTTCGTTGCTTAAAGGTCTTATTGATATGTTGATAGTGTGATAAATAGTTTATTTGATTAAATATAATATCAAACCTAGCTGAAATCATTATTTAAATTTAATAATGTATTCATTATTGTGACTTTTGCTAAGTGTAAATTCCTTCAAACACTAGCTTAAAATTTTTTTCATCTAAATATAAAACTGTAGACTTGTTGAATTGGTTCATTCCTTCATGAAGAGTATAACTAAGTAGGCTCAAATTAACAAACATATGCACATTTTTCTAAACTTGTGAACATAATCAAGAAACCATGAAACTTAGAACACACTGTTGTTTTTATACAACTATGCTCTCATCACTTAAATGTTTTCTTCTCAAATTTTGAAGGCAGACAAAGAGTATGTTGGGATTCATTCACTCAACATGGAAAAAAAAAAAAATCTACAAAGCCTTTGGAACCGGTTATACTTTAAGTTTCAAAACAATACCATTATCTTAAACTCATTCCAGAAACAAAAATTTGCATTTCTTGTAGAAAATGGGTGATTTTAAATATTGTGCATACACTTACAAATGAAAAGAGTAGTTAATTAGATAGTGATTATAAACCTGGGCTTCCATCATTTTATCTAGAAAAACTTAATTAAAGCTGTTAACCAATAGGAAGTTCACCTGTTAAAATAACAAAAAGAAGTCAAATAGATAGATCTACATATTTGCAAAATAAATCTCAGAGGATAGCAAATACATTTTTCAGAAGTAACCAGTAAGCTCTAGGAATATATGCTCCCTCTTATAGCTCAAGCTATAAAGAATAATATAAGTAATATCATGTATATTTTTGTTTTTTTGTTTTAGATTGCTTAGTCAAATTTATCATCATCATGTCCCAACGCCATTTTCCCAGGTGTGGTTAGTGATTCCTCTCCATCTAACCCTGTCTTAGTACAGTTAACTCTCATGGATAGTATCGCAATCTTGTCCTTGTTCTTCTGTATCTTTCTTCACTTTCTCTATCCATCACATCTTTTATCTTCAAACTGGTCTCGTCCCAATTACTCCCATTTCAGAATATTGTCTTGCTCTGACTGATTTTAGACCAAAGTATGTGACTGTCTCATTCCACACATCGAGCTTCTCCTCTACTTCTTCCACATCCTCTCCCCAGATCATTATGTTATCGGTGAAGATTTAAGCATCGGTAACCCATTTACTTATTTGTTTGATTTTCCTTGTTATTCCCTTCATTACTAAGATGAACAGTATTGATGACAGGGAGCTAGATACATGTCTAGTTTCAAACCACTTGCTGTTTCCATTTCCAATTTGCACACAACTCTTGCACTTCCTGCACTTCCTGATCTTTTGGATTAGTCCCGTTGATACATTTCTTCTTTCCAGACACTCTCAAATTTTGTGTCTTGGTATAATGTCATAGGACTTTTCTATGTCTCAGAAGACAATGGTAGCATTCTTGTCCTTCTCCCAGTACTTCTCTAGTAACATTCTTGTGTCCAAAATCAGGTCAGTGGTTCTCCTATTCTTCCTGAATCCATGTTGTTCCTCTTCTAATTGTGATTCTATGTGTACCCTTATTCTTTTTTCAATGGTCTTCAATGTTTATAAGAAATTTAATTAATCGTTTTTTTTTCCAAACTTAATGTGTTGTCACAGCATATGATCTTTGTAATATTGAAAATACATTAAATAATTGGGACTCGTTTGATCAGCAATATAGCAAATAAGCCCAGCTCAAACTTTTTTTATGACTGATTTTCAACCAAAATACCTTCTAATGTTTTTAAACTAAGACATATTGTATTCAAGGATAAAAACATGATCATTTGCTACATATAAATTAAGCACAATAAGTAATCTAACACCAGTCGTTAATGTATTCGAACAAATTGTAGTTATTTTATAATTCTTAAACCACAAAACAACACCCTTTTCATTTATTTTTTGTCCAAGAAAAATCATGCAATTCTTGTATTGTATTTAAAATATGAAAAGTTTGATATCTGTGGTTTGGCAATCATAATCAATCTAACATCTGAACAATAAATAATAAAGATTAAAATTAAAACATAGTTGTTATACTGTAGATAATACTTATCTAAAATGTTTAAATTATGTTTTGTAAATTAATAATGAAGCTATGAATATTTTAAGTAATTACAACTCGCTTCAGAACAAAACTGAAAATGTATGTTTTTCAAAATGGCACTCTGGGGCCATTTGTGCACCGAAAAGTCGGAAAAAATAATTTAGCTATAAATGGACACAGATGTCCTTACATCTCAGATTTCCTTTATTTTTCCTCGTGTAAATATAGCTATATATTTGTGTGTGTGTGGAATAACCCTCTGGCGAGTAGCATTTTGCATAATTTGTTGAACCATAACTATAAGTACCAACTGTTTTATTTTATTTTAATTGAAAACACATATCTGCTTTGTTTCAAATGCTCGAAGAGTGAATTTGTGAGGAGTGTATATATAAAAGTTAATGATATTTCTTAGTAATAATTATAAAATATAGAGTTCAATAAGTGAAAACATAGCTTTAAAAGATTGTTTTATTTAAAGTTCCATAATTAATGGTTAAATTACTTATATACAATACCATAAAAATACATTTTTCAAAAATATCTTTTTTTTAATACAAATATAGCAGCTTTATTTAGTGTCAAAAGTTGCATGACATGTTTATAAAAAAACATATTTTTTAATGGTTTAAGTCTAAAATATATTTTATAAAACATCTAAGTCTTTTCTTAAAAATTTAATGTACTTTTATTTTCTTTGTACCAATCACCAATACAACAAATTGTTTGTATTTAATGAACACAGATTAAATCAAAACATTGAAAGTGTTTTTTATAACTATATTAAAATAAATTAATGTTTGAGTTAAAGATTGGAATGTTTACGGATTATATGTGTCTTAAGGTGAAATTTGTGTTTGACTCTATACTCGCAATGTGGACATTTCCACTGTGGTGCAATGCCACATTCTGACCGTTGGTGCCTATAGAGAGATTCCTTCCATTGGTAGGCCTTATCACAGTTTGGACAAGGAAACATTACTTTTTCTGTATGGCCAAACCCTGAGGATATTTGACTTAATGTTTCAAATGAAAGGATGGATTGAAAATCACTTTCAGGTTGAATATCCCATTGTAGGCCTAAAACAAACAAAATAAACACAAATTAAGTTACAAACTATTTGAAACATGGAATTAATACCATAATAAACTAAATAAAATGAACATAAAATTCTATTGTGTAATGTTTCAAAGTTAATTTTTGTATAGCATTGTTGAAAATGAATTATTTATGTTAGTTTCCAACCAGTCGCCTATTTCACAATCGGATTAGTTTTAGAACTAATGTTTACTAACATATTACTATAGTAATTATTATTGCTAATAAATTGTGTTTCACAATAATTCTTGAATCTTCATAAGTTTCACCATTTAGTCTAATATTATTGGTTATTAGTCAACTGTTAGATTTTATAGTTTTGTTTGTTGAATGTTTAGCTTGTTTATTGATTGGACAGTTTGTTAGAAATAGCAAATAAGACCAAAAATAAACTTTTTAACTTGATTCAGGTAATATTCATAGTGAAAATTACAATGCCTTAGCTTAGTTTTGTAAATAATAATGATGTTCAAACATACATATGGGGTTCCCTTATTTTAATGTTCAAATATTCAATAATTCTCTAACCCAATATTCACACAGGTTCAATATATTGTTTCCATAATATAATAATGTGTTGGTAAAAATAAAATGTTAAAAACATTTTTACTTTGGACAAACATAAAAACATATGTGGTTCAAGCAAAAGTTGTAATCAAACTGTACCAAACATTATACCGGTAGCCCTTGAAGGTTTTGTCTTGATCTTGGATTATGTTTTCTTGGTTATTTGGCTGAATCTCTCTTTCCTCTTGTTCTCTTATTTTGGCAATGTTACAAAAGGCTGTGCATGCTTTAAAAATGTTTGATGAAAATTAATAGTTTACTTTCTCAAGTAGTTTAAAACTGAGAATTTCTCTTTTAGAATTCCTAAGGAGTTTTAAATGTATCTGCATTTACATTTTTTAAGCTTGGTTAAATCGTGTGATTGCTGGTTATTCCAGGTTCAGGAAAGCTGGATATACCAGCTAGTTTAATTCGGTGAGATAAATTGATATTTCTAAGAATTATATCATAGTGTATACTCAGAGGCCATTTCGAATTTACATAGTCAAATTGATATCTGCTCCACACAATTCAGGCAATGATTTCTATGTCTATCAATGAATGCTATTTCGTACTCTTTTGGAAAATCAGTCTTTAGTATTAAGTGAATTAGATCAAAAATAATCTAAAATAAGTAAAAGTATACAAATATTGGGATCATTTATTTTAACTTACAAAAGTCATTAAAACAAACATTTAAATAACAACAAATAACATTCTGGCTGTATCTTCATCTGATACAAGTAATACAATTGGGTCAACATTTGTTAAATTAAAATATTAAAATTGTCTTATTGTATTTTTGAGATGTGGGTGTGATTTAATGTTTTAAACTATATTTGTATCAATTTAAATAGATAAAGTGATAATTTAAGTGGAGTTTTAGAAAACTTAATGCACAAATTAACGAATAAAACAATTTACCATACACTATAAAATCTTAATGTTCAATATTAGAACAACCTATCTATGTGTGTTTCATGCTGTTTGAAATATATTTAGATTTTGAGTTAATTTTAAGAACCTTATTGTAGCTCATAAATATTTTACTACTGTTTATTAATTGATAGATTATCACCTTGATATTTTTCGATCGATAAATATGAACCAAATAACCATTTGTTTAATGTTTAGACACCCCCAAGGGAAATGTAAAGCCTCTATAAATAAAATAAACATGTAACAATACATATTGAGGGAAATCATATTGATTTATTTAATATTTAATATATTCCCCAACTGAAGATAGTTTAATAATTTTTAATATCACTTTATTTGCAATCTAACTATTATAGCTGAAAATACATGTAACTGAATATACAGTGCTACATAAAATAAAATTTCAACATTCCTACTGTTGTATAAATCGTCTCCATTTTTAAATGGGGCTGCCTGGCTATGCTCTGTACCAAGTGAAGCAGGGCACATTGGGCTAATGAAAAAATTACTATTAAAACCAATGTGGGAAACCACCGCTTGCAGGAATCAAACACTAATATCTGTGTTAACTAACAGAAATATGTAAACAATTAACAGAAATACACCTTAAATAACTAACACAAATCAGTACTTGACACTAGAGTTAAAAATATCACAAAATAGTCTTAAACACCCATAACCGACTTCAATACCATTAGCGCCAATTTATTTTGGTTGTGAACATCAATGCTAACTCAATCATGAAAACTTGTATTGATAAGTTTATCTAAATGTGTTTAAGTGGCAATTATGAGTAGAATAATTTATTCTTAAAATTATAAACACTCATGGCATCAAAATAAACAAAGGAGCCAAAATCAAAAACCCAAATTAAAGGAGTTCAAGTAGGTTATTATTTGTATTCAATGTCTGTCCTTGAGTAACAGCAAAGTCTGTCATTTTTTTTTATCAATGTTGCCAAAAGCATTGGTTAAGCTGTGCAGTGACATTCTTGAATTTATGATTTGCTGGGTTTATGTTGTCTATGGTATAGTTGGGTAACTAGCATTGTGTATTGGTATCTACATAAAATAAAGTATTTATAAAACTAAATTTATTAAATAGTAAGCAACACAACTGGTACAACTACGAATGTACGTAAATAGATTTGTATGAATCTAAAGTAAAAACACTTTTCATACTTATTTAATCTAGGGCATTAGGAACTCAAAATTATTTTTTTAGCACTGCATCTTACTACCTGACTCAAAAGTTCATTGTCGCACTTGCAAAAGTATACCACCTATCCGAATCTTGAGCTAGTTCTATCCAGTTCACCTCATTACACCCCAATCTCCCTCAGGTCTATTCTAATGTTATCCTCCCATCTGTGTCTAAGTCTTCTCAATGGTCTCTTCCCATTAGGTTTACCAGTAAATACCTTAGACACGGTTTTAGATTCTTTCATTCCCGCTGCATGCTCTGCCCACCCTAATCTGTGAGATTTGATTATCCTAACAATGTCTTGTGATGAGTAAAGAGTATTTAACTCATCATTATGTAACCTCCTCAATATTCATCCCCTCCTCTTTCTAAGTACCTTGGTTTTGAACATCCTAAATTTCTTTTCATCATTTAAGGTAAGAGACCATGTTTCACAACCATAAAGAACAACCGGTAAAGTTATTGTTTTGTATATTCTGGGTTTTACATTCTTTGAAAACAGGTGATATGCTAACAACTTACTGACTGAGTAATAGCATGCATTACCCGACTGTATTGTTTCCTAATTTACACTCTAATATTGTTATTGCTAATTTAAGTTGTAACTAAATGTTTAAACTCATTAACTCTGTCAAATGATATATTGTTCGCAGTAACTTCTAAATTCTCATACCCAATCTGTGTTCTCTGTGTAATCATATACTTAGTCTTTTGAGGTTGCAGCTAGAAGGGGGTCCAATAATAATAGTATAACAACACCACAGAAAGAATGACGATGACAAAGCTGTTGAAAACTGTTGTATCTATATCCAACAATATGTAATTTTAAGGAAATTTATCATAATTTGTCTTGAAAGAGGATGGGAGACTAGAGTGTGGGAAAAAATCCAGCCCAGGATCACCTGGTTAGAATTTGAAAATGGACCTTCATCTCTAAAGTTAGATGTACAAGTACTGAGATAAATTTTCAATTAGTGTTTAATTTAAAAAGCTAATAAACCAAGAATAGTAAAAATAAAAATAATTTTGAGTTTTATGAAATTAAATAAAGATTAATTGATTAAATAGCCAAGCTATTGTATTTGTTAGTTGTGGTTAAAGCCGCAACTAATCATCATATTCTTTAAATTGAAAAATAACACTCGGACATGAGAATCAAAGGTACGATGTTCGATTCTCATATTAAAGTGTAATTTTTCAATTTAGAAAATATAAAAACAAAATCAAGTTTCCATAAACATCTGTAAAATGGCAGACAAATTTACATTCCTAGTGTATGGACTTCAATACATTATTATTCTAATTCATATCCATAGAACATCTTTTTAAACTAGAAACATGATTTTATTTGTACCAAATCTCACTACCCATTTGAGCTATCCAAAACCTTTCATTTTTGGGTTAAGGAGGAGGAAGGTAGAATTTTATAGGAAATATACCCAAATTTGAGTGAGAAGAGTGGAAAAACATTTAAAAAAATCACACTCAACATACTTGGCCAGGAATAAAATCTCAAACTACTCACCATTTGCAAACCAGACCAGATAAGTTTGACGCCACTGTTGTCCACCAATATGGGTAAACAAGAATAAATATCAAGTATTTATTAATAAAGTTGTCTAAGGATTAAAGACGATATTTATGGTGTCCTTGGGAATGTTATTTCTTTGTTGCTTTTGTTTGGGCCAGTAGCGTACCCACGGGGGGGTTTGAAGGGGCTCGAGTCCCCCTACCGTAGTTTGGGGATGCCCCAAGATTTACACAGATCCGAAGAGAAAATAAAATCGAGGGGTATGACCAGTTAAACATAGTGAGCAGAGAAAATATCCAGTGCCACACAAAATAGTCCTAATTAATGTTTTTGCAGTCTAAGAAATGGCCTAAGTCATGAAGATTGCGGCAGGTTACAAATCTCCCAGTTTCACACATGGTTCCATTGAGGAGTTTTCACATTTAACACACATTTAACTATAATAAATAAATAAATAATCGGTGATATTTGTGACAGTAGGCCTATGGGATGATTAAGCTTACTTTAATTTAGGCCTATTTTTTTTTAGGTTATCACGTTTATAATAGTAAAAATATAAATGACCAAGTTAAAAAATACTAATTAAAAATCTCCCAAAAAAGCTTATATATATATATATATAATGGTAAAAAAAAATCCTCCAGTGGTTGGAAGTACTTCCCCACAAAACCCCCTTGAGAACCCATACTTCGCAATCCTGTGTATGCTACAGGTTTGGGCCCAACTTACTATTAATTCGTGAAATTGTTATTTTAATTATTAAGGGTGTTCTTGAATAGAATCATCTGGATTCAAATTTGTACTGTTTGCTTAAATGACCCAAAATTAACTAAATGTCTATTTTTTTAATGTTGTGATTTCATAGAAAGCAGCATAGTGAAATGAAGTAACATACAATTTAATATTCATGTTAATAATATGTGTAAAAATTGTGTTAAGCCAAAGTATTTATCCGTGTGTATTCAAATATTTATATATGTTACGGGTAAAGCCAGAAATAAAAACAAACCTAGGATTGCCTGGGTAAAACTCACTTTAACCAGCAAGCAACAAGCAAGAAATGAAATAAACAATGTTATGAGCATCGGACTTCCCCCAGGTAAAGTGCAAACTATCCACTCGCCTTTTGGTAAAGCTAATTACTTGGTTTTTTACGAGTTTTGAGCATGTACAGCAGCTGATCAGTTAACAATGTCTGCCGAGAGTGAAGCATATGTTGTTTTAGGAGAGTGTTTTTATGAGAAATTCCAAGGAATCAGTTTTTTCAAAAGACTTGAATATTTTCTCCATAAGTTATGAGAAATACCCGGAGTTTCTAAAATCTGTGAAATATGCAAAAATATCCATTTCTAAGAAATCTATGGACTATCATCGTTTGAAATGGTTAGATGTGTTTACAGTTGGGGGAATTGAGAAGCTTATTGCTCCTGTTCCTCAAGGTCAGTCTAATACAAGATATTTTGTGACAAACAAGGAAATATTTGACATGCTGTACAACACAAATTTCTTTATTGGACATTCTGGTAGCACAGGATGGTGCATGAAGTTAATAAATTCTACAAACATGTAACACAAGATGTAGTTAAAACTTTGCATAGCGTATCATAAGAAACTTAAGTCACAGAAGAAGGGATAAGTTGTAATGAGTTGAATAGTAGCAGACAAGTGGATCTAATTGTGACAGAGCTTTTAAATGTATAATGGTCTACCAAGATCATTTTACCAAGTTTGTGCAATTACGCCTATTAGAATCAAAAACTACAGAAAAGGTAGCTAAAAATCTTATTGATTTTTTTTTACATATTTGAGGCCCCTTAAATTTAGCAGTCAACAATGGACGAGAGTTTGATAATTATAATATAGTAAATAAATTATATTATATTTGGGATAGTCTTAAAACTAACCATGGCAAACCACACAACAGCTAGTCTCAGAGTAACGTCTAAAGGGCTAATCAAGATGGGCAAAACATGCTTATGGCATGGATGACTGTAGAAACTAAAACAGGGGATATGAACGGCTAAAATTTGTTCAACTTATGAAGTGCAGAGCTTTATCACATTGAAATAAAGTGTCCTCCTTACCAAGCTATGTTTGGCTGTGATATTAAAGAATCAAATAGCCAAAGCTATTATTTATGATTTTAGAGAGGAATACTCGATCTAGATATCATATTCTGAAAATTGAAAAATGACACCTGGACACGGGAATCAAACCCGGGATTTTTGGCTTAGTACGCCAATGCTCTAACCACTGAGCTATCCAGGAATCGTCCCGTGCTCAGGATCATTTTTCACTCATATTTTAAGGCAGAATCTATTACGAACGTGGCAGAATTAAGCCAACTACCAAGTTGAAGGTGGTTGCGTTATCTGATAGCTCGTGATCTTAATAAAATCACACATTTGTAGCCGATGATTTCTGCACGTCCATCATGGAGTCTGCCTTAAAATATGAGTGAAGATTGACCCTTGGCACTGGACGATTCCTGGATAGCTCAGTGGTTAGAGCATTGGCGTACTAAGCCAAAGGTCCTGGGTTCGATTCCCATGTCCAGGTGTAATTTTTCAATTTTCAGAATGTAATATTAAAGTCATTTTAGCTTCATCCTGCTTAACTGAAGAACAAGTAGCCTGACTGAATATTATTTTAAGAGAGTATTTCACCATCAAATTCATTCTTAATTTCTCATTTCATTATAGTATTAATTCTGTCAACATGTTTTATAATTTTTATAAAATAAATAAAATATAATGTTTCTCTTTTCATTCATAATATCCTTTGTTCAAAATAAATCTCACTTTTACTCCAGCAGGTATGGATAAAACGCAGATTACCCACATACAACTACAACTTTTGTTTTATTTGAGCTTTAACCAAAACCTTTGGATAAGGCGGACTTTACTCGGACAAAGAAAGGTTTAGGCTATTTCCAGCTCAACCCATAACCTATTTATAAACTAAATGTGTAATGCCATTTAATGAGAAAATAACATTATAATGTGCACATTTTGATATGGTTTGTACATGATTGCCACAGGGAGTCAGTGTAAAGTGTAAATTAGATTGGGAAAAGTAATAAATATATTTGAAGTTGGCTTCATAGCTTGTATTGTATGTCTTTGTAAATTTATTATGTTGACTATTTTTTTTAAAGTGGTTGCTAAACCAAAATATATCTTATTTTACTTAAATAAACCAAAATCCCTATTGGTTTTAGTACGAATTTTAAATGGGGATGAAACCAACTTCATATATTTCTTATCAATTAAGATTAATGGATAAAACCTTCACAGCCCCTTTTGAACTTTTTATTTACTAACAAGCATTTATATAACATTGAATTTTTGCTAGAAACAACAATGATTTAGTGACTAATAAATACACTTTAGTTTTTTGAGAAACTAAACATGTTTAATTTGTCGACTATTCATCAACAAATGTTCAAATACTAGTTTGTCATTTAAATTTAGCATGTGATTGTAAATTACGGGAATAAACTTTAGGATACTTTATGCAGATAGAGTTGCGTAGATGGACCATTAGGTTGAACCTGTGCTTGAACATTTTCCCACAATTCTTGCAAGAATGTGTAGGCTCTTGGCCACACTCGATGCGTAGGTGTCGTTTTAATGAATGGTACAGTTGGTATCCTTTATTGCAGTTTGGACATGTGAACACGTTTTTGTTCGATGCAGGAAACAGCTGGTTATCTTGTTTTGGTTGCTGCTCCCATAGCTCAGCATATTCACCAATTAGTCCTAAAATTTAAAAATATATCACTATATGAAATTAATATCAAGCTTATTTTTTATTTGACTTCAATGAGAACATGAAAAGTTTTTTTGGTCATTTTTAGTTTGGCATGCTTAACAGTCTATCTGGTGGTATATTAGTTAAATTAGAAGTGGATTAGCGGTTACTTTCAAACAATATCATGCAAGTGCATAGGCTCCCGGTGATTTTGATATTAAGAGTAGAACACAGTCCAATAAATTTAGAATAATAGATATCCACAAGCAGAATACAGTGATTTATTTGTAGATTTATTGTTTCACAAGTATTAACCAGAATGTTTGAAATCTTTGAAGGTTGAGTGCTGTAGTTTTTTGTTCAAACGGCAAATACTTTATCTTAAAAGCTTGTAGGAAAATAGGGTTTGAACACATTCAACTTCCCTTTCTCTATCAGACAAATCAAGATCATTTATCTACAATTATCTTTGACATAGAAGGCACTGACACAAACATGCTAAGGTAATTAAAAATCTGAAAAGGATCACAATATGATGACAATAAAGGTTTGGCTCAAGCTTACATGAACAAAAAAAAAGTAAAGATTATTGCTTTCAGATTGACCGATACCATCATGGTGACATTGGTACCATTAGTGACACAAATTCTATACAGTATAATAATATCTAAAATCTAGTGGTGGGTGATACCTACTTTTCTCGATTCCAATACCTTGCTCGATACCATCAATTCTCCTTGATACTCCATACCCTATTCGATACCATTCAACTTGAAATTAAATAAATCCTCGTTTTATAAGCATAAAAAGTAGGCCAAAAGAAAAATATTTAATTTGAAAATTTTTAACTCAAAGTTTTTTAAAAACTAAAAAGCTTTTATGTTTTAACTGTTGTAAATTTTATTTTATTTTATTTTTAATCATTTCACAATATCTATTAAATTAATTTAATAATTTTCTTAAGTGAAAAGATATTTAGAATAAAAGTTATATTGGCGACACTGGTTATGAAGACTATCGAGATTGAAGGTGACAATGCTTACACTAGTTAAAGTCGATAATTAAAAAATTAATATTTTATGTGGATTATTTCAAAATCATTCGAATAATGATAGTCTAGCGACGAAATAAGATGAATCTGCAGGCTAGCCAATTTATTTGCTCACCACTCCCTTGTCAAAGTGCTGAGGAAAATCGTCCTTATGAAGTGAATATTTACTCTACTATTTCAATACAAAATAAGTATTCTCCTTAGGTTCATAAGCTGCAAATGACTGGCTTGTTTATATTGAGGTTAGAGCTGGGCGAACAGAATAATAGGACAAAGCAAAACTACAAGTAACTAATGTCTAGCCACTGACTTTCAAAATCAATTGTTTGAGGAGTCAATCATATTGAATACTGAAGAGTGGTATTGAGATTTTGAGTGTATAATATCGAATATTGCAATACTAGTCAATACCATGAGTATCGAGGGTATCGAGAATTGGAATCGGCACCTACTAAAAACTAACCAATTTGAAAAAATTAACTTCATTTCAATGCATTTAGCATCATAGCTTAGAAAAAACAAGATGAATGATTGCAACAAGGGTGTAGCTGTAATCAGTCAACATCTCAGTAATTTTACATATATTGCTGGCAATGTGTATAATTCAATGACAGCTACCACACTAATAATGTTTTGGACTTGTTCTCAATCCCGGCATATTTTAGTAATAATTATTGATTTAAACTTTTTTTTTTAAATGCAGCCACATGGTCTAAGGTGCTACTCTAGAAATAGACTAGATTGCCCAAGACTGGGGTATCAGAGTTCGATTCCAGTCAGGTGTATTGAGGGTGGTTTTCCCTAAATGGTTTCCCAATCTCTCTCCACGAAAATTCGGATACACTTCCTCTAAATTGAACCTTGCTCCTTCCTAAAACATTAGCATAATTAATACATAAACGTACAACCAAAATGGGAAGTAAGACGTGGTGCTAAAAATATAAAATAAAATAAAAAGTGTTAACTTAGTATGGTCATCTAATGATCTTCTTTGGTACACAACCTGGCATATTGTTTCAAACATGGAAGTGTTAGGTAATGATCTACACAAGGGAAACCAAGGGTCAAACCCACTCAAGTAAACTAGGATTAGTTTCTCCACTTTGTGGCTTACCATTCTATACCCAAATGAATTCTGACAAATTTACTTGAAAATGAGTTTTCATAATTTTCTTTTCTTAATATAGTCGGCTTATGTAACTAATAGTAATCAACAACTTGTATTTTAAAAAGCTCCATTAAAATTTTAAACTGCCATTTAATAAGAGTATAAAGACACCCTTTGTAACACTTCAGAAAAGATAAGTATCTGGCTATGGCCTGGATGTATGAAATTTGTTATATCTCAGCAAATACGATACCCATGTGTGTATTTGCATCTTATACTTAGGAGAAGAAGCACACATATTTTTTTAGTAAACAATGATACCATTTTACTTTATTATTAATATCACTTTAGTTGATTCAATTTATCAAAGGTTACAGCTACAGATCACATGTTTTGACATGTGAATATATGAAGGTAGTTTTAGTAGCTTTTGTAACTGTCTGATAATGTCCTTCCTTCTGTGCTCTAGCTAGACATGTAATAATTTACACTTCATACTCTATTGTTTTAAAAAACTTTACATAAAATGATAGGGGTTCTCGCATTGGATAAAGTTTCCACTATATTGAACAGTGTAGATAAAATTATCTTTTTCAGTGTGGGTTTGACTTATTGTATTTATGATTAGTAGGGTTACAGTTAGAATG
Source organism: Timema bartmani (assembly GCA_902151455.1). Lineage (NCBI taxonomy): Eukaryota > Metazoa > Arthropoda > Insecta > Phasmatodea > Timematidae > Timema > Timema bartmani. The sequence goes on along the minus strand of CABFWB010000351.1, from coordinate 162,593 downwards.
GACCTGAAAGAGATATGGTGTAATGAGGTGGACTGGATAGAACTAGCTCAAGATAGGAATAGGGTGTAGTGGGGTGGACTGGATAGAACTAGCTCAAGATAGGGGTAGGGTGTATTGGGATGCACTGGACAGAAATAGCTCAATATAGGGATATGGTGTAGTGGGGTGGACTGGATAAAACTAGCTCAAGATAGAGATAGGGTGTAGTGAGGTGGACTGGATAGAACTAACTCAAGATAGGGATAGGGTGTAGTGGGGTGGACTAGATAGAACTAGCTCAAGATAGAGATAGGGTGTAGTGAGGTGGACTGGACAGAACTAACTCAAGATAGGGATAGGGTGTAGTGAGGGGCACTGGATAAAACTAGCTCAAGATAGGGATATGGTGTAGTGGGGTGGACTGGATAGAACTAACTCAAGATAGGGATATGGTGTAGTGGGGTGGACTGGATAGAACTAGCTCAAGATAGGGATATGGTGTAGTGGGGTGGACTGGACAGAACTAGCTCAATATAGAGATAGGGTGTAGTGAGGTGGATTGGATAGAACTAACTCAAGATAGGGATATGGTGTAGTGGGGTGGACTGGATAGAACTAGCTCAAGATAGGGATAGGGTGTAGTGGGGTGGACTGGACAGAATTAGCTCAATATATGGATAAGGTGTAGCGAGGGGGGCTGGATAGAACTAGCTCTAGATAGGGGTAGGGTGTAGTGAGGGGCACTGGACAGAATTAGCTCTAGATAGGGGTAGGGTGTAATGGGATGGACTGAACAGAATTAGCTCAATATACGGATAGCGTGTAGCGAAGGGGACTGGATAGAAGTAGCTCAATATAGAGATAGGGTGTAGTGGGGTGGACTGGACAGAATTAGCTCAATATATGGATAAGGTGTAGCGAGGGGGGCTGTATAGAACTAGCTCTAAATAGGGATAGGTGGCGTGCTTTTGTAAGTGTGGCAGTGTCGAGTGTGCCGAGTTGCTAATGCATAGAGTAAGTAAGTAAAGGTTATAGTAAGGTTAAGGTCTTGATTGGACAGTTTACAATGTTAAGACATTTTAATATGATAATTAGTTAATTAAAGAAGTTTGTTCAAGGATGTATAGTAATTAATTTTTATCATATTGTATGATTATAATTATTCTCACATGACAACACATACTAAAATCCTGAACTTCATACATGAATCCTCAGAGCTCAGAGTGGTGAAAATATAGCAGCTAGATTTATACTTTAGGCATGGCAGAGCAACATATATACAAATAAATATTGAGTTAAAATATTGTTTCATCACCTGGTAAAAAAAATAAACAATCAAATATTAGATTCAAAACTGCATAGTGTTACCACTCACAAAAAACTATTTCTCTGCCAAGATTAAAAAAAAGTTAGAAAATATACCTATATTATATTATCAACGATTTAAATTACATATATATTTAATATTTAATTTAACAATTACTATCTCAAATAATTAGATTTACATAATATTATATTTAAATTATAAATGTATTCAGTTTAGGCACTAGGTAATTTATTTTATTGGATTGATCACTAAATAATTGATAGTAATTTTAATAATAATGATGATGATGATTATAGAATTCAGTTTTAAATTTTCTTTTATTAAGTGCTAGCCAAAAGGCAAAACCTCTAACAGACTAGCACTTTAAAAAATACAAAAGAACACATGGCTTTCAAATTAAAATATATATCATATTTTGTATACAATACAAATAAATTTAATAATTAATCATAATAAATAGAAAAAAAACAAGAAAAAAAAGATTTTATATTAAATAGTTATTCAGTGAACAGCCCACAATAAACAAATGGAAAGTAATTAATTATAAGGATGTTCCTTAAATAGCTCTATTATTTTGATTCTTCTTTTGAGATCACGAGAGTATAAAAGAATATCCACATTTTCAAGGGCAGATTGGCAAGAATGTGTACTATTTTTTTTCCATCACGGCATCTTACTATCTGTTCAGGTAAAAACATATATGATAATTACTCTAATGTGGTAGGGACGAGTAAGGAAGTATTTTAGAGGTAATCTACCTAAATTTCCGTGGAAGCAGACCAGCAGGCCAGTTTAACACGAGAGTGACGGCTTAGACCGTTTTGCCACTGAAGCGGGTAGTGTGTATTATTGAAAATGCAACAAGGGTATTCTGATAGATTATTTTCGGAAATACAATTTGGAGCCTTTTTAACATTATAAAAAGGTTTAAAAATAATTAATTCATCCTAGCCAGTAGCAACAAATGTGTGCCAAACACTTTCCAATCTGAGAGAGTCAATTTATGTGATGGTTCCACCCCACACTAGCATATTCAATGTTGGACCTGACCAAACTTAAGATACAGTCAGATTTATAGAATGAGGAGGTGATATAGTTAATCAGGCCAAGTAATTTCCGCGAGTGTGAGAATATCTCACTGGCAAGTTAATAATAATAATAAAAAAAGTTGTTTAGCTGGTGAAAGCTATGGGTTTTAGTTAGTTTTATATTCATTAATATAATTCCAGTTTCAATTGACCATCATATTACATAATTTCTGGCCTCTTGGTCTAGTGGCCAGCATTCCTGGCTAAAACTAATCTGGAGGTCTCAGGTTTGATTCCCGGCAGTACCATAGGTAATACTTAACACTGCGTTTTACTACCCATTTGGGTTATATGCTTAGTATCATAGGTATTTTTCCCAAAGGGGAACTGTCCTATGGTCACCATGGGCTGGTTAATTAGGCTTAAGTTAGGTTTAAGACTTCTACTGTTACCACATAATCATTATCATTACATCATCTCATCAAGCAAAGTAACCACACATTCATGGTGTCCCAACTTAAGAAGACAGTTACTTATCCGCCACTTTCAGTAGAAGACCAGGAATGTTTAGCCGACAAACCCTAATGGATTACGCTAAAAGAAAATTACCACACCATTTATGTCAATTTATAAATATAAATAATAAGCTGGTATATAGTTTGAGATCATCAGCAAACAGTAACTAGTTTGAAGATTGTATATACTTAGCGATGTTGTCAATAAACACATCAAATATAAGAGGGACTAAATTTGACCCCTGAGGCCTAATACAAAGCGCTAAGAAAGAGTAGGAGTTACTAAAATATATTTTGAAGTTAAATATATATTTTTCGAAATAGCTCCTTAACCAATAGCCCACAATAATGGCAGCATGGTCTAAATAAGTGGTGTTCACCTTTATTTTTTGCTCGCGTATGTACCCCCAAAAAAAGTTTTTCTAACTTTGTATTCCCATTGGATTTTACAAGATACCCACTAAGTATAGCCTACCAGGGAAATAAATAAATGCAGAATACAAAGGTGGATTTATTGCTTTATTTAAATCAATGGAAAATTATATTGGGGTTTAAAACAATATTATAATAATATAATAATAATAATAATAATAATAATAATAATAATAATAATAATAATAATAATATTAAATAAATAATAAATAATAAATAATAATAAATAATAATAAATTATTAATAATATTAAAATACAAAAGAAGGGCCATTATTTATTTAATGATTACAAATAGCTATTCAGTGAGATGCCTGGTCTAGTTTTCTCGAAGTTAAAAGTTCAATCCGAGGACAAGAGTTAGTGAGTAAAAGGAAGATTCATACAAGTCCTCTCCTTAGTTTTTATTGATGTCATTACAGAGAAGTCTTGTTCACACAAATAATTAGATGGAAATGGAAGACGCTTTGAAATAGCAATGTCACTTAAGTCCTTGAACTCATGGTGAGCTGCTGTACAGAAATTGCAAATTGATGTAGTCTTGAATGTTGCTTTTCGAAAGCAATCAGAAGAAATTTCAATCAAATCTTCTTTAAATTTGATGGAAGTTCAGATGAAGTGACTGTTGTAATATCAAAAGGATGTTCTACCCCATCATTTGTTTTTTCCTCTTTCTCAATATATGGAAAGTATTTCAGAAATGCACACAGCATAATAACGCTTAGTAGAGTTTGTACACAAATTATAAACATTTTGGCTTACCCCTTAGGGTGGCTTCGTGTACCACAGATTGAATATCACAGGTCTAAAGCATAACTCTTTGAGTTAGACTGGACTGCTGATGACAGGAAGATCAGAGTTCAAACCCTGGTAAGGTGTACTAAACATAGCTTTTTTCTAAATGGTTTCTCACTCACCCTTAATGCGAATATGGGTACATTTCCTATAAAATTAATAATAATAATAATAATAATAATAATAATAATAATAATAATAATAATAATAATAATAATAATAATAATATTTAGCACCGCGTCTTACTACCCGTTCGTGTTATACGCTTAAGTACTAATTACGCTAATGGATTAGGGATTGGAAAGGTTGAATTTAAAGGAAGTGAAACCGCATTTGCGTGGAGGGAGAGTGGAAAACCATTTAGGAAAAACCACCCTCAGTTCACCCGACCGAGATTCAAACCTCGTTCTCCCCATCCTCGGCGGTCGTGCTCAACACGACTAGCACGTTAGCCAACTACGCCACCGAGGCGGGTCCTATAAAATTCTTCCTCCCTTATTCCTATTCTATTAGTGCAATAAATATAGCCCAAATTGATATGGTAGGGCCAAAATAATTTACATAGGAAATCAATAGGCCAGAATTACTAAGTTTTGAGAGAATAATACTGTGCTAACACGAATTGAAGCTTGAGTAAAATAAGTGTCATCAATATGACCTTGAGTAGAGACCTGAGTAGTAAGAACAATAAAATATTATGATACTAGTCTAGTTATAGTTTACAAAATCATGTTGATTTTCAAATAGTTTGTTTTTAAAATAGGGGAATGAATACTCAGGTATCATATTCTCAATACAGTAATGCCCCTGTATCTACTGGTTTGGTATCCGCAGTTTCAGTTATCTGTATTTTACCAAAATTAAAAAGTTTATAATTTCCAAACCACGCACCAAGTGAGTATATCCTTGAATTATCTTCCTTTGTCCCCGTACCCATGATCCCTCACAGAACTTACCTCAATTCTGTTTCTAGTGCTCTCGTTGTTCACATTAGTTGCTGCATTACCGCAGTATTTGTGCTCAGAAAGCACTTATTTACCACAATAATGGCCCCAAAGTGTAAGATTAGTGATGCCGGTAGTGCTTCTAAGCCAAGAGAACCCATGATGTCCTTTCCATTACTAAGAAAGTAACCAAGAGTAGACTAAGATATTTTTTAACAAATAAAACTTTGTTTGGTATTATCTGTGGTTTCACATAACCGCGATAGGTTTTGGAACGTATTGACCACTGATACGAGGACACTACTGTACTTTGGATCAAATATTTAGTATAGAAATAGTTACATAGCTACAAATATTAGTTTTAGCTCCTTTTTTATATTTGGCTATTGGTATCAATTGACAGGCTAGTACTGAAAAAAATAAGCTAAAAATGAATTGAAGATATTAGCACAACCTTTAACAGCTTGTGATTCCATCCACTCCAGCACACCTGTATGAACTTAGTTTTTCAAGACAGTCAATGGAGTAATGTAGTTATGATACAAGGATACAGTAATTTCAATAACAGAACAAAGTATACCTACTTTGTACAACGAAATTATACACCGAGTTAAAATAGTTTCCAAATTCATTTGCTATTACAAGAGGAACAGTGATAATTTTTACAATGGTTTCAAAATCATATGGGGAGACTGCTCACACAATTATTTTAACATAATTTAAAGAATCTTTGAGTTTGCTCTTGAGTCTAGTTTATGACTATTCAAATGGCTCTATCAAAGGGATGGTTTCTCTAACTAATTTATAATAGTGCAAAAAAGGTGAGTAAAATCTTCTATTTTTATCTTTATAGTTGCTTAAAATATAATTTTTTTCCTCAAATAAATAATATTTAAGTGTGGAAGAAAACCGGTTTGAAAACTTAGAGGAATTTCTGGTAACTCTAGGAACATGAGTGCTTATTATCCTTTGAACTATTTTACTAAAATTCTCAGTAGCTATTTTACCAACAATAGCTGAGTAAACACACTACCAATCTATGGGTGCCAGATGATAATAATGATAGTGATACATTATATTATATAACCATAATTTTCCTAGAATAAATTCCCTAAACTTTTCCATTTTGAAAGGCATCCCCTGGAGCTTATTGACTTCACGATTTTTCAAATTATGTTAAATATACAGGTATCATTAATTGTATTTATATAAATAAACAAGCATAGTTATTTCCTTTTTTTCATGTGTATATAATTTTAAAGACATTAAATTAATGGTTGTTTACTTTTGATACAGTCTTGTAAACTCTTCTCACTTGAGCAGATTCAAATGGCAAGTTGCGATGTGTGACACTAAGTGATGTTTGTGTTTGAACTTCCAGACGCATTGTGGACAACTGTATTGTGGTTCGGTACCACACTCTAGTTTTATGTGACGCCTGAGAGATTGTATCCAGCGATATTCCTTTTTGCAATGTGGGCATGTGAAGACAGCTCCTTGCATATTTCGGGCTAAAAACAAATCGTGGTCTCCTGAAGACTTGTAGCCTAGTGGAACACAAGTAAAACTGAGAGTTACTAACGATTAGGTATTTCATATCCATGAGAATGTGAAAAAAAAAAAAAAAAAAAAATAAAAAAAAAAAAAAAAAAAGAAAGAT
>CABFWB010000351.1:60211-152457 GCA_902151455.1 Timema bartmani | reverse complement strand
TATATATATATATATATATATATAACTATTTTGTATCATTCTTATATATATATATATATATTTATAACTATTTTGTATCATTCTTTTCCCAGTGACACTGAACTCCTTCCTGTAATATAAATCAATGTATGCTGTTGGAGAATATAATGCTTAGTTTATATATACACACACACTTATATGCTAAGTTATATATAGACGCTTAGTTATATATATATATATGTGTGTGTGTGTATGTGAAATCATCATTATGATTTCAACTGTGAATAATTGTTCTTGGTTTTATTTATTAATCTGGTCCATTCATGTTACTATACATTTGTGCTTTTAATTCTAATTATTGTAAAACATAATTTATTGAACAGTGCTTCAGGACGATAACCCAAAGTTTTCTAAAATCACTAAAAATGTCTTACTTTAGATAAACACGTTGATATTTTTTAAATGTCTTTAAAAACTTAACTTTTATTCCACTAACCTGATTCTTTCACTATTGTTTAGTATAAAACAATTCAAAGTTTAAACTATTTGAAGCAAATTATGACTTAATTTATTGTACACTCCTCAAAGAGAATGATGGAAATGAAGTGTATGTAGGAAAAAGACCTCAACAGAGACAAAGAAATAGTTGGAAGGAGCAGATAACAGCAAATGTGCAAGTGAGGGTAGAAGAATGGAAGCGATTAAAGTAGGAAGAATGATGGAAGCATAGAGGAAGATGGAGGCATTTTTGTAAACTGACCCGGCTACAGGTTGTAAACAGTTGATGATGATGATGATGATGATGTACACTCCTCATTACTTAACACAAGTTCAATGCATTTTCACAAAATATTATTCATGTTATATTTATTGTTAAAATACTGATGAGTCTTGGATATCATATTTAGGTAAAAGAAACCAAAAACAACACCATTTTTTGTGCTTCTTATATTTTTGGCTGAAAGAGACACTTAGCTACCATTTTGCAAACACATGTTAAATGAAACCCATACATACACATTTTTTTACCTTGCAGAACAAAAATCTCTCATAAAACCTCACAGCAAATTCAAGTTTAATTTGATTTATTTTTGTAAAAAGACAACAGTGATCAGTTCCTAATAATCTGACTCATGTAAGTATATCAATAATTATTTGAATAGTTTAATAAACAATTATAAAAGGGTCTGGATATCCAAAACCCCACTTCCAGTAGTACACAGGCAGTATTACCTCATCCATACCCCAATTTGTTCACATCTCTCCAGTTTCACAAAATTTTGGCATAGCTCAATCAATAAGCGATTACCAAAGAAATATTATTTAAATAAACACTATGCCCTTGGTGTAATTAATTCATTTTCATACTGAGAAAATCAATAAGTAGACTGTACTAAAGTGGCTGCAGAGGAATTGTGGATGAAGATCTTGAGAACTTGAACTGCTGGAAGCTAATGGTCCTCCTCCAGAATGGTTTGTTTATGGCTGTCTCTAGAATAGTGTTCCTCTAGTATTTATATACTCTCTTCCTCCATACTAACTACATACTCCATACTCCCCCTCCTTGCCCTTTTTTTTTTCTAGCTATCCAAACCTGTATTTGAATAGCCCCCTTCTCAGCCTTCTACATACTTGATATGTACTAGGACTTCAAAAAGTAAACCAATACTATCCATAAAACACACAAAACTGTTAAAGTACTGATATATCCATCAATCACTCAAGTATGAATGGAATATTTGATATTCCAACTGCACTCGAGTGATTGATGGATATTTATCAATACTTTAACAGTACAAGAGTTCAAACTGTAAGTCATCAAAGGAGCTACACATTCACAGATTCAAGTATAAGTGGGGATAAAGGTCGTCATGAAAACATTACTGGCTGCATAATATAAAGGAAGCAAAATTAAGTGGGAAAGGGTGAGTGATCTTGGCGGGAGAGAATTAGGTGAATTGTCCGAATCATGTGGCAACTAAAACTGGTTCCAAAATCCTAACAGGCTTCAAACAATGATACATTTTGACTCACAGTTACAAATCAGTATTTACTTTAATAGCATATTCTTAATGTAGTGAGCTATGCATTTATTTGGTAGTAAAATATCTCCCCCCCTTCCGCCTTCTTCCCCCTAGCAAAGATGTTGCACCTCATAGTTTGAGAATACGTCCTCTAGAAGCTATATTTATGGACAAACCCTGACTAATCTTGTCCTACAAAAGGGAAGATATTCTATATCTTAAAGTCCATCCTTACATCATTGGCCTATTGCTAAGCCAAGATCACATATCTTTAGTGAAAGCAAATTATTTGAAAAGAGAAAACGCCTTTTCTGCTGATGTTCCTCAAAATGGTGCAACCAAACTACTGTCTCAGGGAAGAGTTATATCTTAAAGACATAAAGTTGAACATGCATGATGCAAAATTATAGACGTAAAAAAACCACAAAAATATGGCCAAAATTCAAGAAATAAATCATACCAGATTTTGGAAACACATATGTGAAATTTTAAAAAGAGACATTAATATAATGTGAGAGAAACCAATCAGATGGAATAAAATAGATTAGTTAGAACAAAAGTTGTTAGTAAAGTGTATATCATATTTAACAAGCTGTAAGATATATAAGAAGAGCAATATAGAAATTTACGAATTGAAAGTCATAAAGAAATGACAGTCATAAAATGAAAATATAGCTTGAAGAGCGCATGTTAATTTACAACACATTAAAACATATTAAAACAAGAAATTGAATAAGTTATGTATTGATTCCTTGTAAAGGATAGTTCAAAGGATTGAAGATCTATTTATAACCCACTTATAATATATTTTGGTATGTTGATGATGTTTGACAAAATAATTTAATATTTGATATTAGTTGTAATAAAAACCAGTTTAAAATCATAGTGGGAAAACTAGTGTTACAAGGTGGTAAAAATAAATTTGTAATTTTTTTTAAAGTTTAAGATAAATTACTATAGTTAATAAATTTGAGAAATATTGATTTTAAGAATTTATGATTTCTCTTATCATAAATCCCTTTCTCCTTGGGTCAGAAGGTTGTGTAAGCTGCCATTTTCTGACTATAGATACAACCACTGAGCAATGAACACAGCTTACTCTATAAGGGTATTAAGTGTGTTGTCAAATAGCGGTAACAGATGATTTCCACATGTCCATCACAGAATCTGCCTTATACTATGAATGAAAAATTACTCTGAATACGAGGCAAATCCTGGATGCCTCCATATAAGTGCATTGGGGCACTAAAACAAAGGTCCCAGGTTTGATTCCTGTGTCCAGGTATCATTTATCAACTAATTTAACTGAACTGTGGTAAAATCTATATTATGATTATAGGAATGATTCATATAATACGTCATTGTTTTTATTAATCTAAATTTACTTTTATTAAATTTAGTTTTGTTTAAATAGTTATTATGTTCCCATACCACACTATAATCCTTCTCATTTATAGCAATGTCACTCATATCATATACCACTTGTCTTCTTTCCACATGCAATATTTAGTAATGAGCTCACCTATCTGCAGTCTTCTCACTTTATAAGATGTTATTGTGCTCTAGGCCTAATATTTAACTTATTTATGTCAGTTTGTTTAGAATGGTAGTTGATTGTATTCACTTGTAACAAAATGCTGAACATTAGATGATCTGGACTACCAAAAAGGAGTAATGGAACATTGATTTCAGCTAAGACTTATTATTATTATTATTATTATTATTATTATTATTATTATTATTATTATTATTATTTAGCCCCGCGTCTTACTACCCGTTCGGGTTTTACGCTTAATTACTAATTACACTAATGGGTTAGGAATTGAGAAGGTTGAATATACATATAGTGAACCCGCATTTGCGTGGAGGGAGAGTGGAAAACCATTTAGGAAAAACCCCCGCTAGTTCACCCGACCGAGACCCGACCAGCAGACTGTGTTTACATGTGTGTTAAAACAAATTATTGGTGCCCCTATTATAACATAATATGTCATTGTTTGATCAAAGATTAATTGAGCTAATTTTTAAGTTATTGAAAATTTTGAAAAATAATCATTATATCATAGTAAATATGTTTGTCTGATGAGAGTGTAATTTATTGTTTTTCAATAAATGTCTTGTGTTGGCATGCAGAGGGTAATGGTAACAATTTTTGATAAAGTCATTAGATAGAACAAAAAAATCAATATTAGTTTTGAGCTGCCTTTCATTATATAATAGACCCACTGTTAGACTAAATACATTGGTTTCACTAAGGGGTGTCACCAAAGTGATTGCCTATACAATTTTATGTAGTGAATTGGCAGAAATTTATTATTAAAAATAAATATCTCTCTGGTGTTTTTATAGTCATTGATTTTGTCAAATCTTCTGGTATTTTTGTCACAATATTTTGAGTATATTGCAATATGCATTTGTTTATAGCTTCTACATTATTTGGGTTGTTAGTGATTATGAAAACCTAATTCATTAATGTACATCACGTAACAGTAAAGTTTAACGAGTTAAAATGAACATAATTTGTATGTAGTTGTTAAATATTTTTACTTCGAATTCTATTGTTTTCCTACCAAATTGTCACTTTAACCATATGAAACCATGTAAATTTAAATATATTTTGACTGTGTATATGATATTGAAATTTAAAGGTGTGCATGGGGGTGATGCCATGAGTTACCGCACTGGATGATACCAACCTTAGTTACTCCACTGACTAAATAAATTACCAATGAAAAGTTGTTTTGAAAGCTACTATTGCCTAAGGTTTACATTGTGTTGTTGCCATATTCTAAGTGAAAAAACTCAAAGCAACAATAAAATACTGTGTGCATACAAAATCAAGGTTGTCAACTCAAAGTTTCAACTTGCAGTGCTTCCCCAGCTAGACACTAAAGTCTGTTCAGAGTAGGAATTGTTTTCTGAAAGGCCTTTTTCCCAACCAGAAATCTATTATATAGTAGGATATTGGTAGGAAAAAAGACCTTTCAGAGAGTAACTCCTACCGTGAATGGAGTATATAAAACTTTGACAGACTTATTATAATCATTGCCTTCAAATTCTTCCAGCATCTTTGGCAATAGCTTAAGATGTTTATTTAGGCAAAAACAAACATAAAGGTTTATTTTTCTCAATATTGCAATGCCTAGTGGTAATGTATGTATTATTGTAATCACAGCAATTATAACTTTATATAAAAAAATTACAAAGACGTTCAAGTATTAAAAACTTTTATTTATATTCTTTTGTGTTCTGAGATATATTATAGCTACATAAATATTTTATGTTAACAAATATTGTCATCATTAATTTTTTGATAGTGAGCAAATTTATAAATTTGTAAAAATGAAGTATCTACTTTTCAACCATGCCAGTCTCAATACAATAACTTTTTATGCTGCTGGCTGATAAATATATATTATATATTAATAAATATTATGTATTAATAAAATATATATATATTTATCAGCCAGTATTATATATATATATATATATATATATGGAGTGTATGGTAAACAATCTATTATAAGAAAATATCTAAGTTAAATCAAAATTGATTGATTTTTTTAAATGTTAGTTTACCAATGTATCTGAGATATGGTTGGCTAGTGTTTGAAGCACAACACCTCAATATTCATAAACATCTTCAAAACTCATTTAAAAAATAGTGAGGTACAGTTTTAGTTAATTTGAATATGCATCAACGCAAAAAGTGCATTCACAGTTTAGGTGAGATGGTTAGTTATTTTGTAGTCAAATTTACTGTATCACTTAACAAGGATTTTAAAACACAGGAAGCATGTGAAAATGACAATACAGCTTAACCATCTTGTCCAAAATACGGTCGTTGATGACATTTACTCGACTTTTTGACCCGATTTATGTTTTGTTTACTAATAATAGACCTAGAAAACTATCAAACTTTTATATTAGAGACCCGCTTCAGTGACCAAACAGTCTAAGGCGTCACTCACGTGTTAAACTGGCCTACTGCAGACGGAGAGATTGTGGTTTGTATTCTGGTCAGGTCTAATGGGGTGATTTTTCCTAAATGGTTTTCCATTCTCCTTCCAGGCAAATGTGGGTAGATTACCTCAAAAAAGTTTCCTTCCTCATCCCTACCACAAAGTAATGATCATATATGCATATAGCCTAAAAAGATAATAAGATGCAGTGATAAAATAAGTTTATTTATAACAAAATTAGATTTATCAATTTTGACCTACTCTAATGATCTTAAATGGTACTGTTGTTCTCCCGTCAAATTTTCGATTAAGTATCCCTAAGCTATATTTAATCATTTTCTAAATAATATCTCATCATAGAATAAAGAAAACCTAGTAATATTTAAAATTGTGTTTAAACTTGTTTTCACTGTTTGTATAATAACATTTACATATTTCTAATAAGATTCATCAATTTTTGTTGAATTATATTTTGACCAACATAACTATTCAAATTGTCTTGATATTATTTTGTGAAAGTGGAAAAATATTATATACATTTAAAACAATAATTATTTGATCATTTCCAACCACTACACTAACAATGACAGTTCCTAGTCGATGTACTATCCTTGGTAGGAGAAATAATGTTTACATGCCATATGATTAATCATTTTACCAACTAATATGATTGTAAACTTACTAATCACATTTGTTCAAGTTCAACTAATCATTGCAATTGTGTGCAACATAAATCAATTTTATATATATTGGTAATCACATTTGTTCAAGTTCAACTAATCATTGCAATTGTGTGCAATATAAATCAATTTTATATATATTAGTAAAAAAAATTTTTAAGCCTAAATGTAGAGGACCTGTATTGATTTAATAACTTTCCCAGGAAATTATTTTTTAAATTTGTTGAATATGACAATGTACTTATGTAACAGGCAATAAGTCTTTACAATTATTAAAATTAAGATAAAAACACTTTTATAAATTGAAAGACTTGGTGCAAGACTGGTCATGTCTAAAACAACACTTTTCAGGAGAAGAAAAAAAAAATGTTTAAAAACATTATATGTTCAAACAAGATAGCCAAATCAATCTTACTAACTATTTTATAACTGGTGACTAATATATATATATATAATTGTCCTTATATTAAATTTACCTAACATTTACTAATGCTCAAATTTAAACTTAAAATCCAAATATGACCTATTATTGCAACATTTTATTACACTGCAATGTAATATATTAATTATGTCTTGTTAAATGTAATTTTGATATTTTTTTTCATGATTATATCGTACAAATAATGAAATTGTAAAAGTATATTAGGTTGAACAAATCAAATAAGAAATATTAGATTTTGAAAAAATGATATTTTGCCATAAAATGTAAAGGAGTAGGCTATGAAGTTTTATGTGTGGAAAGCTATTTTAGAATTAATAATGGTTTTCTTCTATTAAAGTGGTACTATAATTTGGCATAACAAGTATTCATGGATAGACAAACCACTTGTTCTTGCTTCCAACACTTAAACAATCAAATTTGTTTCTCACATATTTTATGTTATGTTGGAACTTGGAGGTGTACAACAGATTTCTGAAAAAAACGAACAAAAAAACTTGCCAATATTTTTTTAAATAGTAATTGATTTTCAAAAAATATGGTATTTGACCAGTTCTTGCACCATACCATTCAACTATACTATTCTACATTTATAACAAGTGAGCAAGTTGACTAATTAAAAATGTGAACTAGTTCAAATTCCTGTTCTGTAAAAATAGCAATGACCAAACTTAGGTTTCCTTTTTGAGAAAAAGAAAATAGTAAGACCAATAAACTCAAGTAAATCAGTCAACTCTCAAGATTTATCAGTATGATAATTTTTCAGTTGTAAAGTATTATAGTAATTTATTATTTTAGTTTTAGTTGCCTAAACATGCATAAATAGATTCATAATAAATGTATAACCAGATAAAACACAATTTGACAAATTTTTAAATATTCACTCATATTTAAAATTGAACTTGCCTGTAGAAAGCTGTAGGCAAAATGGGTACATTTAATAATTACTTTGTAGATTTAGCAACATGTATGATTGATAATATAAATACTGTGAACAAATTTTTTTACAAATAAGTACAATATCTTCTACTTGTGCTTAAACAGTCAACATTCCACAATTTGTTACTACTTACAATAATATGTAGCAAAATAATTTTATTGATCTTACCATGTATACAATTTATTTAAAATAGTTTATCACGATCCTAACAAATAATTAATGCAGTGCACAGATCTCTAAAACATCAAAAGAATGAAACAAACTGAAAAAGTTAAAAAACAAGTAGAATAATTACAAATAAAAAATAATTTAGATGCTTTTTTGTTTTGTTTTGTTAGCTCCGGATAATAACTCAATATAAACATTGTTTGTAACAAAATTATAATCATACAACATTATTTACTTTAATTGCTTTTTTTTTGTTTTAAATGGTTTGGTGGGTAAGGTTTGGTGAATGCTTGCAATGTGTGACATCATATGGTATCGATGTTTGAACTTGTTCAGGCAATACGGACATGTGTGAATTGGCTCATGACCACATTCAAATTTGCTGTGGCGGACGAGTGACTTGAACCAGCGATAGTTCTTGTTACAGCGCTCACATGAAAAACCATATGATTCTTGTTTCGCTATTTGAAATATACTGCTGTGATATAAAGACATGGTTGATTCACCTGTAGAAAAATGAAGAAACTATTATATCTCTATTACTTTATGAAACATGTAAAAATAATGTTATAAAAATGCCCTTGTTACATTTATCATCTAAATAGATGTATATAGATATACTCTCCTTACTCTCAACTTTAGAATGTTTTCTAAAAAGGTTGTATACAAAGTTAAAAAAAACTGGAACATGAGAGATTGAGAATGGTAATTGAAATAAAACCAAATTTTTCTATTCAATTATTTAGTAATATACATAAAAACAGAAATACACATATATAAAGTGAAATACATAAAAGTACAAACAAACACAAAAAGTTATATACATAGTTCTAGAAGACTTGCACCAGTGTTAGCAAGGAAAGAGGATTGTAAAGGCACATTGATTAATCACATGTGGACCACACTCTTTTCTACAATATTCAAATCTTGACCCCAATCCAGTATATTGTGAGTCTGACACCTAAGACTGTATGGAAGCCATTAATCCCTCACATACTCTTTAAACACAATTTAATTGAAATTATAATTAGTAGCAGTAATGTTTACCCCCAACATTGCTTCACCAATGAATGTTGCAACGCATATATTTCCGATAAGTGATTGCCTTCTCATATTTTGAACATTAATCACACTCGTCAAGTGACATAAGTGAACTTTATTAATCACATGAACTGTTTCCAATAATGTTGTCCTCTAAAGTATTGGCACTATTGCCATGAAATTAGCTACCTGTACACATTAATTTGTGAATGTGAGACAGTAATTAAATGAGTGGGACATTATGATGAAGAAAATTCACATAACATATCGAAATGAGTCTACTGTGATTCTTGAAACATAGCAAACACTGTTTTAAATTGAAAGATAATGTACATGAGTGTTTCACAAATAAATATGTAAACAGTAGTTTATTTATTATCATAAGTGAAGTGTAAAGTATATATCCAGGCCATATATTAAAATTCAAAGTGAAAAAATAAGTACCATATTTGCTAAAGTGAGCTAGATACATCATAAGTAAGGCAAGTGGACCTTTATAATACATTAAAACAAATATGATCTTTTAGAATAAAAAGACTCTTTGATGATTATTACATATACACACAATCTAAATGAATGTTTGTAATATACATCATCATCAACTGTGTCTAGCTCACTTTAGTAAAATGCTTCCATCTTCCTCGATTATTAAACCATTCTTCCCCTCTCACTTTCACACTTTCTGATATCTTCTCCTCCCACCTCTTTCTTGGCCTCTCTTGCGGTCTATTTTCTACATACTTCATTTCCATCATTTCCTTTGGAATCCTTTCCTTCTCCATCCTCATTACATCTCCATACCACCTGTCTTACATCTTCTACTATCTCATGTACACTACCTGTAACACCACTATTTTGCTATATATGTTACTGTAAAAGTCCAAAGACCGGTATATCCTAGCATTTACCAATATCTGATTGTAAAAGTCCGAATTATCTTAGAAAATGTTTTCATTTTGAGTTTTAATCATCTCTAAAGTCAGGGGGAGAGGGGATCCCCAGTGTTAGCTTTGACCAGCATTCAAAAGTAAACCAATAACTTGGGTTAACCTAACCTAACCAAGCCTGATCCAACCTTTAGGTCAGGTTAGATTAGGCTTGGTTAGGTTAGAACTGGGGATCCTCTCTCCTACCTGACTCTCGAGATGGTTAAAACTCAAAATGAAAACATTTTTTAAGATATTTCAGAATTTTTCCATCAGATATTGATAAATGTTAGGATATACCGATAAATGCTGAGATTTACCAGTCTTTGTACTTTTACAGGAACATATACATAAATAACTATATTACAGTTAAATATAGCATTATATTAATATCATGGTGATATTTTTTAACCAAATACTTCACTGAAGCTCTATTTTTTGAAAATGATGATTAGTTATTGTAATGTCTTGTAATAATTGATAATAATTTTTATGTTTTTTAAACATATTGTCATAAACTTTAATTCTAATTTCAACAATAAAAGCTTTTTAAATAACAATTAGGTCAAACAAACACACATTAGCTCTGCCGGTAGAGTGTCTGTCTACTGAGCTAAGGGTCCCGGGTTCGATTTCCAGCATGACCAAAACATATATAATTGGTAAAATGTGGATTTACCCTTTCACAGTGATAAATTAACGGCCGGAGGAGACTGGATGTTGTGCCTGTCCTAGTCATGAGTTAGATTATAGGGCATTTGAGGCTATGACAGGCCTAGCAAGCTGGTAGTAGAAAATATATGGCTTGAAGAAAAAACTGACTCAGGCCACAGGCTGGAACCATTAATGGATGTAAAAAAATAGGTCATGCTAGGTCTTTAATCACGGTGGTCACTACACTTTTTAAACCATTAAACATAATCTAAGTCACTCTTGTGTGTGTGTCTGTGTGTTCCTTCAAATGATGTCTGTGTTTGAACACACGACCACAAATTTGACAGGAATATTTGCCATCTTGTCCACACTCCAGTCGCATGTGTCTCGAGAGAGATGTCATCCAGCGATATACTTTGCCACATTTGGGGCATGAAAACACCGATGTGTCTAGTAGCTTTTTGACACATTGGACATTTGAGGATGAACCATCTCCCCACACTTGAAGACCTTCAATGGATCTAGTTGAATTCATATGTCCTAAAAATGAAAAAATGAAAAAAAAAATTAGTTTGAAAACACTGCATAAGTGCCAAGAATTGCATGCTAAATGGCACTAGTCCTCAGCAACATATTTGGATGATGGAACTGACGTGAATGCATCTATATGCTAAATGGCACTAGTCCTCAGCAACATAGTTGGATGATGGAACTGACGTCACTGCATCTACATGCTTAAATGACACTAGTCCTCAGCGTCATAGTTGGATGATGGAACTGATGTCACTGCATCTATATGCTAAATGACACTAGTCCTTAGCGTCATAGTTGGATGATGGAACTGACGTGAATGCATCTACATGCTAAATGACACTAGTCCTCAGCGTCATAGTTGGATGATGGAACTGACGTCACTGCATCTACATGCTAAATGACACTAGTCCTCAGCGTCATAGTTGGATGATGGAACTGATGTCACTGCATCTATATGCTTCGACCAATGTCACTATTATGGGGTGATGCTATTGGTTTAAAGGAGTATGAAAGTCCATGCAAGAACTCTCTTTGAGACCTTGTTTTAAACTGAAATAATATTTAAAAAAATTTTGAAACCACATACGACAGATGGAATAGGGAAAAGAGGTATGAACCATTTCAGAATGTGTTCATGACAAACACATTTCTGAAATGTATGATAAGAAATAATACATACATTATATTATTATAGCTTGTTGATTACAATATGTTTTTGAGCTGTATCAAGCAGCCAATGATAACAATAATAAGTTCTAAGTTCATATGTTAAATAGAATAGTTTATAAAATTTACCATTGAGAGCTATATTTTACTATGAAATGAACTAGTGTATGAAATAATAACTATAAAACGTGATTGAACAGTTTGACCAACTCTGTAGTCTAGTGGTCAGAGTCTACAGATCCAGAGGTCCAGGGTTTGATCTATGGCGCTTCCAGACTTTCTCTGTGAAGCAGTGGGTCTGGAACAAGGTCAAAATGAGCCTTGTGAAGACAAATGAGGTGCTACTTGAATAAATAAGTAGTATCTCCGGTATAGAAAACTGAGATTAGCAGCCGAAGGGTTCGTTGTGCTCTATCTGTAAATCGTGGCACTATCATCGCTAACTTTGGTGGTTACTTAGTCGGTATAGCTAACTTGAGGGCTCACGCCATGGAGATTTTGGAAATTGAACAGTTAAAAAAAAAGAAAAAAAGAACATTGAATATTTTTTTTTTCTTCTTATTAAATTTTGTTATAATTTTAGATATGTGAGGTGAAATGAATAATTTTTAAGAATTAATAGCCAGACCTATTATTATGCTGTTAGTGGGAATTACTCCATCTAGATATCATATTCTGAAAATTTTTAGTTAACGAGGTTGAATTAAATAAAAAAAAAATTAAAGTTGATAAACCAAAGTTTTGTTAGATATATATTCCCAACATAAATATACTAGGTGAGACTATCCTCTCATTTTAAAATGCACATAAAGGTAAGAAAAATACCTCGTGTTACATGTTAATTTTGGCCAACAATTGGTGATCCATTTTCTTCTTGAACTCCACATGTTATTTATTTTGATACTTGTTAAAATTTACCTGCTTACAACCAACATTAGTGAAAATAAACTCTTCCACCACCAATGTAAACCAACCCTAATGATTACATCTTATGCCTAGCTGCTTCAATCCAACAATTACAACAGAAAATGAATCTAACATTTTAGTTGTATTTTATGTGGCTTACATATATGGTCTCATGGTATAAGGTGCCACTCTCGTAATAAAGTGGGTTGTCAATACCGGTAAGGTCTTTAATGGGTATATTGTGGATAGTTTTTCATAATTGGTTTCCCACCCTCCTTTCATGCAAATAAGGGTCCATTTTCTAAATTTACACCTTCCTCATACATATATGCTTAGTGTGGATATGAGGATAGACTGGACAGGGCATGGTGTACACACACAGACACTTGTTTGCCAAGTCACGTTGGTACCGCTCATCTTTAGGTCAGAATCCCTGGATCATAAAATAATTATGACCTTTAGAAAGTTGTAATAGAGACTAGGAAAGTGGAGGCCATGGGAATGAAGTTTGTGAGAAGCATGTTAGTTGTCACGAGGAGAAACCAGATTAGGAATAAAGTTATCTGGGAAAGAGTTGGGATACAGGGAGTACATGAGATAGTAGAGGAAGCAAGACTGAGATGGTATGGGCATGTAATGAGGATGGAAAAAAATAGGAAGCCAAAGAAAATGTTGATAATTAAGTATGCAGGAAAAGACTACAAGAAAGAGATGGGAGGAGCAGATAACAAAAGTTGTGCAAGTGAGAGGAGAAGAATGGTGGGAGGATAAAGGGAAATGTAGGCATTTTATTAAATTGACTATGCTACAATCTGGAAATAGTTGATGATGAGGAGGAGGAGGGGGAAGTTGTATGTGTAAATTGAAGTAAGAGAGTACTGATACTGTTAGATCACTGTTGTTAAAAAAAAATCTTCAATAATTGTCACAAGACTATGCAGGCTGTGGAATTAAGAAAAGCTGATGTAAAAGTAAAGTTTTGACTTTAAAACTCTATTCACATTTATAAATATTATTTAAATTTGAATCCAAACTCCAATGTTTGTTTCTATCATTATAACTTACAAACATGTATCCAAACACAAACGTATAGAGTATATTTGTTATATTCAAACTTGAGCAATTTATGAATGTTTCTGCAGTGGGTTTAAACATGAGGGTTGCTGCTTGGATGTGACCAGTAAAAGAGGAAATGGGGGAGAGTGATTGAAAGGGAAGTAAGAGGGGTCATTTGGATGGATACTGTTTTTTGATTAGCAACTTACTGATCATAAATAGGCTTAAATTTAACTTATCAATTTACTTTCTTATTTTATACTCAAAACTGTAATTTCACATAGCTTATGTCGATAATTTTAACATATTATATTTTAACCAAGTGTTTCATCTAATCATTATATTTCAATTTCTAATCTAATATTAAGGCTTATTGTGTATTAATAGGATTACTGTAATTGTCTCTTTCTCAATTATTGTAAGTGGTGATCCTAACTATACTTTTAATATTTAACTTCAAATTTCTATTAAATTTCTATAATATTTTTTAACTTATAAACTGTTTCACATTAACCTATTTTCAACTTATCTAATATTCTCACAAGCTCGTTCCTTACACAATATCCTCAAATAAAATTACTTTTAAGTATAAAATTATATATAAAAATTGACAGATAAATCAAAATACCACAACTATATTCATATGCAGTAAATATTCACAGAATTATGGTAGTTAAAATCTCACTGATTCTTTTCTTGGCATAAATATTAGATTATAAATTAAACACAAATGATAAAATATGCTAGTTTCAGTATTCATTTTTGTACTCATTAGCTTAACAGTTAAACACTCAAAAATACAGAATAAAATTAAAACAAAAATTATTATTCCCATAATTCAGTTCAAAGTTATACTGTGGCTGTCGAGGGGTATCTGCAACGCTTGCATATCCAGCCCTAGGTTAGTGCGTGGTTATTTCCCCTGCTTACCTTCTTCTGCCTCTATGCCCCACCACAAGCCATGGGGTTCAGAGTGTTTGGCAGCGCCTGATGCCTAACAAGTAGCCTCATGAAAACCTTCCATTCCAAACAGCAAAATTGGTGTCCGTAAAAATAACAAAGTCTGAAATATGTTGAATATATAACCCTCTGAGTTGTGTTATATTTTGCTGTAGTAAACTAAAATTAAATTTGTGTAGAACTGTTGGGGGTGCTGCAGCTTTGTAGCTCTTGTGGACTTTACTAAGTACATTTTAATTCAGGGTGCATAGTAATTTTAAGACGACAGGTTAAAAAAAAACACTTAATTAGTTCTATTTTTAAAATGTAGCCAACATCATGGTTGATAAAATCTTACTCTAAGAATAGTTACAAGAATGTACAGGGAGTATAACACTATACAACTTTTCATATTAACCCACACCAAAAGGTACACACAAAATGTAGGGCTACTGTTGGAGTCACTGACTAAGCTACACGATCTAACCACTGCACCAATCACGAAGGGCGCTGCAGTAGCGCGAGTATCAAGAGTTAACCAATCACGCACTTTCACTTTCACAGTTGTTTTTCTCCTTCAAAATCGACCGCGTCGTTCTGTGCTCACGCTAACCTTTGTTTGTGTTAATTAGCCCATTAAGTGTATTTGTAGATAGTGTTTTCGTCTCGGACGTTGACTATTGTGTACCCAACCTTAACCTTTGCTAACATGTTATGGGCCCAGGTTCATTGCGATAATTTTCGTGTGACCAATCGAAGATCGCGAAGCACGTAACTCTAACGCACATTGCGCCATATTGATTCTCGAAAACTCGTTAGTACGTCGCGAAGATGAACGCGACCGGCGTAAAGTTCGAAGTGTTAAATAAAGAGAATTACGAAACATGGAAGATACAGATGCGTGAAGTTCTCATAAAGAATGATGCATGGGGCTATGTGAGTGGAACAATCGTGAAACCAGAAGCGGTTACAGCCGAGCCGGCGACGATTGAAGCCGAACGACGGTGGAGAGAAGCCGACCTGAAGGCACAATCTGACATAGTGCTCGCCATGAACCCGTCGGAAATTAAACAGACTAAGGGCTGCGAGACCTCACGGGAAATTTGGGAAAAATTAGAGGGAATATACCAGTCCAAAGGGCCGGCACGGAAGGCTGCCTTGTTGAATAATTTGATGTCCTTGAAGTTACAAGATGGCGGCGACATGCATGAACACTCTCGATGTTTTTTCGACATGGTGGATAGGTTGGCAGAACTGGAGGTTGACATTAATCAAGAGCTGTTGGCAGTCATGTTTTTGCGCAGTCTACCGGAGAGCTACGAAAACTTTCGTTGCGCCATGTCGTCACGTGACGCATTACCGCCTCTGGAGACGCTTCGAATCAAAGTTGCGGAGGAATTCGACGCGCGCAAGGAAACGAGCCGGAATTCAGCACAAAACGCGATGTACGCGGGAAAGTCGGCCGGAAATAATAAACGGGAAAAACACAGATGGGAGAAATTGGACAGAGACTATGGTGCGAAAAAGGACTCGAAAATGAAGTGTTTTAAGTGCAATGCGATCGGACACCGGGCGAAAAACTGTCATAAGACAAGGAAGTCGAACGAACAATCCGTTAAAAACGTCGAAAGCGTGTGCCTAGCCGCGACAGACATGTCCAACAACGGTGCATTTCGAATCGGAAATAATGCGGATCGCGTCAGCTGGTGTTTCGACAGCGGGTGCACGTCTCACATGTGTGGGAATATCGAGTCGTTTGCACAGATCAGTCGGAACTTTGATCACGGAAAGCTAAATCTCGCGAACGGAACATGCACAGATATCAAAGGAATCGGTACCGTGTCAATCGGGACGAGCGCGAGTGGTAATAAAAAGGTGATCGAATTCAAAGACACCTTGTTTGTACCGGACCTACGCGCCAACCTTGTTTCGGTCGGGAAGGTTACCGACAAGGGATACAAAGTGATTTTTAGTGAGACGAAGGCTGAGGTCATCGATCAGGATGACAACGTTCTGCTTATCGCGAAACGGGAAAACGGACTATATTATTTCCCAGAATTGACAGACCAGGAATGCAGGAAAATCTCAGGCCCAGATGACGCCGCACTTACTCCAATGAAGAATTCCATTGAGGATTGGCATGCTCGCATGGGACATCTTAATGTCAAATCACTTCGCGAGGCCATCAAGGCTGGATCGATTCAAGGAATCAACGTCGAGGGCATCAACAATGATTTTCAATGCAGTGTTTGTCTCCAAGGGAAGATGTGTCGCACTCCATTTCCAAAGGTTTCGGAGAGAGTGTCAGTACTGGGTGAGCTCATACATTCTGACATCTGCGGTCCAATGCGAGTAGCCTCACATGGAAAGAAGCTCTACTTTGCTACTTTCATAGATGATTCTTCGGGATGGTGTGAGGTGAGATTCATCGAGCATAAGAACCAAGTGATGGACGAATTCGATAGTTTCAGGGCACTTGTGAGCACCCAACAGGGAAAGGCGGTTAAGTGCTTACAGTCGGATAATGGACGCGAATATGTCAACAAGCAGTTTGACGAGCTGCTCCAAAGGCATGGCATCTTGAGGCGTTTGACCGTACCTCACAACCCGCAGCAAAATGGAGTTGCTGAGAGGAGAAACAGGACACTGATGGAGATGGCACGCTGCCTTCTAATTCAGTCCGGGCTGCCACCGACTTTTTGGGCGGAGGCCGTCAACACCGCAAACTTCATACGCAATAGGTCACCAACGAGTAAACTAAAGGGAAGAACCCCGTACGAGGTTTGGTTCGGGAAGCCACCGGACGTGTCCAGCTTTAGGATCTTTGGGAGCGAAGTCTTCGTCATGGACAGAACGCCGGGCAAGGGGAAGCTGGAAGTACGATCGAAGAAAGGCATCTTCGTGGGGTATAGCTCAGAGTCAAAGGCGTACAGGGTATGGCTACCGGAGCAGAGGAAGATCGAGGTATCCAGAGACGCGATCTTCATGGACAGGACTCCGATCCAGTCAACGAAGAGGTGGGAGGACTTCCTACCGCAGGACGACAAGCGCCCAAATTTGTCAAGTTCATCAGTTGACGTTAACGCAACAGAGAATGAAGATCAACACGTCATGATCAACCTTTCTAACGGTAGAGAATCACATCATCCGATCGAGGAGCCATTACCAGAGGCACGTCCTGACGAGTACGAAGACGCCGAGGGCTTTCAAGGTTTTCCCCCAGATGAACCATTGAATGCTGTAAGAAGAGGTCCAGGAAGGCCAAGGGTATTGCGGACCGGACGTCCCGGAAGACCCCCCAGAATCTATGCAATGGCGAATCATGTAGTCAAGGATGACTTCGCTTTTCTGAGTGAAGTTCCAGTTGCTCGAGCATTGACAAGTAAGGACTCAACCGAATGGATTATGGCTATGGCTAATGAAGTGGAGTCAATTCTTGCAAAAGACACGTGGGATCTGGTGGACAGGTCAAAAGCGTCAAGGGTGATCGGCAGTCGGTTTGTGCTACGAAATAAGTATGGCACAAACGGCGTTCTGGAGAAGCGCAAAGCCAGGATAGTGGCGAAGGGATATGCTCAACTGTACGGCAGGGACTTCCATGAGACGTATGCGCCAGTTGCACGCCTAGATTCAATACGGTTGGTCATTTCATTTGCAGCCCAGAACAATATGCACATACGACAGTATGATGTGGAAACAGCGTATTTGAACGGGGCACTGGATGAGGAGGTATACATGAAGGTACCAGATCGATTTGAAGAAGTCCTAGAGCACATAGTGAGCAAGAAAGGATACATGGATCAGACTGTCAGCAGGGCGAGGGCCACACTCGACAAGTTAGCAGCAGGTAACATGGTCTGCTACGTAAAGAAGGCTCTGTACGGCCTAAAACAAGCTGGTCGTGCCTGGAACAGACGTCTAGATGGAGAGTTACGTACCATGGGCGCGAAACCCACCAATGGGGACCCGTGTGTTTATATAAGACGTTGGAATGAAGAGATCATGATCATCATCATCTATGTCGACGACATTCTGATAATATGTCGTGACCCCGAAGAAACCTCCCGTTTTGGAGACAGACTTGGAAAGATGTTTGAGATGAAGGATCTGAGTGATCTAAAGCGCTGTTTGGGGATGGATTTCTCCAGAATCGGCGACGGGATATTTGTAAGTCAAAAGACGTAAATAAAAGACATCCTTCAACGCTTCGGTATGTCAGATTGCAAGCCTGTTTCAACCCCACTAGACGTTGGAACGAAGTTGGCAAAGGGT
The DNA here is from genome assembly GCA_902151455.1 of Timema bartmani. NCBI lineage: Eukaryota > Metazoa > Arthropoda > Insecta > Phasmatodea > Timematidae > Timema > Timema bartmani. The sequence continues at coordinate 133,271 of CABFWB010000351.1, read as the reverse complement.
GGGGCATGGTCAACTTCGGATGGTGAGAGACCCCCATACCGAGAACTAGTTGGTTGCTTACTGTATTTGTCAGTGGCTACACGTCCGGACATAGCTCATGCAGCAAGTGTGTTAGGTCAATTTAATGACTGTTTCAACAGTACTCATTGGGGTGCAGCAAAGAGGGTACTTCGGTACCTCAAGGGCACTGCTAACCAGGGAATCTCATACAAGTGTGGGGAAAGCTTGTTGACGGGCTACGTAGATGCCGACTGGGGAGGATCACTTGACGACCGGCGTTCCTTTACAGGATATGTTTTCGTCATGAATGGCGGTGCGATTGCCTGGGATTCGAGGAAGCAACAGACTGTCGCGTTATCTACCACGGAGGCCGAATACATGGCCCTGAGTGAAGCAGCCAAGGAAGCCGTGCACCTTCAGCGTTTCCTGCTCGAGCTTGGAAAGGAGGGATTTGGACCAATTAAACTGCTCAATGACAACGTTGGGGCACAGAGACTGGCGACCAATCCCGTCTTCCATGCATGAACCAAACACATTGACATTCGTCACCACTTTATACGGGAGACTGTTGAGTCAGGTAAACTGGTGCTGGGACACGTGGCATCGGAGGAGATGCCAGCCGATGTATTAACCAAGGCTTTGACGAAATCAAAGCATGGGCACTGTGTCGAACTCCTGGGACTGATCGGGGCACCCGATGAACTTTCAGTTGTTATCTCGAGGGGAAGTGTTGGAGTCACTGACTAAGCTACACGATCTAACCACTGCACCAATCACGAAAGGCGCTGCAGTAGCGCGAGTATCAAGAGTTAACCAACCACGCACTTTCACTTTCACAGTTGTTTTTCTCCTTCAAAACCGACCGCGTCGTTCTGTGCTCACGCTAACCTTTTTTGTGTTAACTAGCCCACTAAGTGTATTTGTAGATAGTGTTTTCATCTCGGACGTTGACTCTTGTGTACCCGACCTTAACCTTTGCTAACAGCTACCAATTATGCCTAACATATCCAAAATTTTGTATCTTTACAGTATTTATCAAAATATATCAAACTCGCTCTTTTCCCACATTAATCTTATTATGTCAATAAAGTATTATTCTTAAACCATTATTGTTTTTTATTTTATCTTATACAGATTTAAAATAAAAATTCATTTTCTTTTAAACGAGATTTGCATGTTACAGAAAGAAATCTAGCCAATTGACTTATGTTCATGAACAAAGTCCACAGTTAATATGTTTTATTTAATAGTTCACATCTTTTTTATTCTATTTCCTAACAATATTTATAATTGATAACAAAAATATTCTTTTATGTATAAGTGTGTGATAATGACCATTGTGCATCCATCCTTTAGCTAATTGCACTCTAAGGGGTGAATCAGTACGCTTGAAATATAATTCAGACACCATCAAAAATAGCTTCAACTCTTTGAGTCGAGGTCGATGCTGTTTTAAAGTACACTTAGCTCCCAAGTGCCCTTGGCTGGATTATTCATACGCAGCATATTTATTCCTAGAAAACTCATATCAGATCCTATTTATTAATAAATAACTATAATGGTTGTTAAATTTAAATTTAATATTTGAAAATAAATAAATTTAACAACTTTTAAATTCTAATATGGATAGTAAGGTGTGTAATAAACTAAGGTTTTGCCTTGGCTGAGTTTGTTAAAAATTTAATACAAAAGTAAATTGTAGGACTCTTTATCATAGTATGTTTTAGTGTGAGGAGGAAAGAAAGTACACGTGGTAACAAATACATAAGTTACATTTCCTTTTAAGTACAGCAACAAATCTAAGCTGTTAGTTCATAAGTAACAAACCAAATACATTACATGTCCATCATTTATAAAATACATGTGTAAATCATTTTAACCCATAACATTTAAAAAGATTTAAACCAATGATACAAATTAAAAACTTACTGTAGAATTATTACAAATTAAGTTGTTGATTAGTACTCAAATTTTAACCCACAACATTGGTCACACAAAGTGAACGTCAGGTTTATCCAGTCTGCTTTCCCGCCAATGGGGAGGTTCAAGTCCAAGATTAATGTGCCTAATGAGAGTGTATTTTTTCTAAGGATGTCCAACTCTCCCTCCATGCAAATGCGCATACATTTCCTCTCAATTTTACCTTGCTCATCCCTTTCCTATTAGCGTAATCAGAATGTGTATACCATGAACAAGGAGGAAATAAACAATAAAAATTATTTGATCCATTTGGTGTTCAGAGCCCGTCTTAAAACAGACGGCAATGATACTTAACTATGGTACATGAGCGTTGATAAATATATAATTGATTAAAAAAAATCATTCATGAATAAATATACTATTAGAGGCAAAAGGGAACCAAGGCCGTAGCCAGCCAATAATTTCAGGGAAGGTTTGGCGGGCATATCTCCCCAATTGCCAGAAGCTAAAAATAATTTTAATTGATACACAGTTCTAGAAGCTATCTGAAGTGTTTTTTATGGCAACATAACCCCCTAACTGCCGAAGGCTAGGAAAAATTCTGAATATTAAACATTTCTAGAAGCTCTCTGAAGTGCTTTTTATGGTAACATAGCCCCCTAATTTGTATTTGTACCTTAATTTTGATATTGTTTGAACCATAAATAAAGCTATATATCTATATTTGAAAAACATTTTAATAGTTAATAAGGAATGAATTATATATATATGGTTCATAAGATTTGGGGGGTGGGGGGGGGGGCCCCCCCCNGACCACCCGCCCGACTACGGCCTTGAAGGGAACTCATAACTTATAATTTGATAAAACTCACATGGGATATTTTTGTAAGGTTGATTTTTTTTCTGAGTAAATTGTCAAAGTCAAAGGCTTACTGTTTTGGCCTGGTATTCTTGTAAACAGGCTGAAAATATAAGCTATTAATACAAGTTTTGCAATAAGAGAAATTTCAAAATTTTTATATTTGTTTACAAATGATTTATTTCAATCCCTAATTGTAAAATTTGTTAGGTTTTCAAATATGGATGCTTCATGATCCTCACAATTCCCTTAAAGAATATAAGATAACAGATATTGCATATTTACAGTAGCTTCCAGTGTGAATTTTATCCATTTATTTTAAATAGCTTTAACAATACTGTTAAAAATACTTCATTTATTTATTAAATATTTATTCATTAGCTGTTAATTTCCTCCAACAATTGTTTAGTGATATTTTCTCTTTACATTTGTACAGTGTATTAACAATGACTGAAATTATCTTTGTCATATAATTAATATGAAGTTACATTTGCATAAACTTTTACTTTATTTTGTGCATGGCTCTAATATGCATTGACAGGTCATACTTGTGTTTAAACCTACGCTCACATATCACACATATCTCCCTTGGCTCTTGTCCACACTCTCTTTTCAAATGCCTCTGCAGTGACTTGGAGTAAAGATACACCTTCCCACACTGGGGACATGAATAAAGCGCTCTGTTGCTATCCATCTGCACAAATGGCAAACTTGATGGCACTGATATTTTTTCATCGAGACCCAGTAGTCTTTGTAATACTAGAACAAACAAAAATTATCTAGTTATATTAAATAACACTTTAATTTCTTACAACTTTACATTTATTATAAATAGTAATTAAATGAATAAATAAACATTCACATACTGAATTGAACATCTTTGATTAGCTAAATTTTAACAGAATTCAGAAAAAGAGTAATATGACTTTGCTTATGTATTCTATATTTCATCTAATCATATTAAAATATTCAAATTGAATAGAAGAATAGTATCAACATATTTTTTCTTGTGTTTTAATTAGTTATACATCCAACTATTTTAAACAAAGGAAAAATCGCCAAATGGCTATTTTAAATTATTGATTTAATTATTGAATCAAATGAATAGTAGAATATGAAATTGAACATCAGTAAATAATTAATTAATAAATGATTGGTACAGCACTAGTGCCTAAATCAAAAGTATTATATAAGAGTTTTAAGTTCGGCTAGGACTCTCAAGGTATGAATCAAAATTATTGTGATAACATACCTATCTTTGATAATTTACTAAATAACATTGTCATCATACATTATGAATAAATTATATTTAAATACTTCAACACACTCACTAAAAGAGTTGGATATTGAAAATAAGACAGAAGGGCAAGGCCTACACACTTACCAGAAAACTGTAAGCCTCAAAATTCACAATTAAAACACAACAAAACACATAATTATGAAATTTTCAGGGCACACCAGTCCCCTTATTCAGCAGAAAAGAGTAAAACACCAACTGAACTATGACAGCATGATTAGAGGTAAAAGATGGTCATGTAGAAACTGTTGTTACCTGTTTCTTGATTGGATTCTGCAGTTGCCTGTTCAAACTTGTGTCTTGACTCTTGGTAGATAGCTAGAATGTGGTATTTACTGTTTATTACATTTAATTATTGAATTATTAAATTATCAGTTATTATTTATTATTATTGCTTATTAAGAAATTACTTACTGGCGTGAAGAAGAAGAAAAGAAGAGAAGGTTGTCTAAGGTTGAGACCAGAAGGGTGCCTGTATTTGGTTATATACTGGTGAGCAAGTTCCCACTTACAAAGCTGGGAAGCAATGAAACTATTGTAGAGGGCTCATATTACTCTAGTACTATAACACGAGTCAAATTCTGCATTATGTGTTTGGTCATGAAGTGCTATTGTTTTATCAAGGTCATTATGGTAGATATCTAAACAGTGAACATTTATTCATTGTGAGTATTCCTGTGGTGAGACCAATGTATTCAGCAATGCGGTAGTTGCATTGTAGCTAGTATATAAGATTTTCTGTGGAGCAGTCATAGTGGCTTTTCATGTACATTTGTGCAAGTCTGCTGTTGAATGAGGTGAAAAGTTGGTGAATTTTGCAGGTACTGCATCTAGGTTTGTTGCAAGGATAAGAACCTTCGGCCTGATGTTGTTTGTGGCTGGGTCAGGCAATTTAGGGTGAACCAGAATGTTGCGAAGATTAGAGGGTGCCTTTGAATGTGATTCTTGGAGCACTGTTGAGAAGATTTTGTGTGTTAGGTGATGAGGTTAGGATATTGTAGCTTGTGTTCAGGATATCTCTAATTTGCTTAGTCCTTCATAATACTGGGTGGTGAGTGATATGTCATTGGAAGATTGTTTCTTGAGTGGCTCTTGATTGGATAGGACTCTGTTCAAGATATGGTTGGTTTGGACCCAGGTAGAGCTGGCTAGGATGTTCCTTCAACCCAACAACTTTCATTTTCTGGGAAAACACTACCTACAAATAAAGGGCACAGCTATGGGTATATGCATGGCTCTCTAATACCAAAATCTTTACATGGGACTACTAGAAAAACGCTTTTTACAATTTCAGCCCATCAAACCCTATGTATGCCTGCATTACATTGATTAGATTTTAATGATCTGGCCTTACTCTGAAGCATCCTTGGACATCTTTCTATATAATCTCAACAATTGTAGCCACTTAAATTTCAACCACAATAAATCACAGCACGATCTCACCTTCCTTGACAGTAATATATTCCTTTAAAACAACCAAATTCGCACCACTGTACATATAAAATTCACCAATTACTAACAACACCTCCACTATCATAGCCGCCATCCTTCATAAACAAAATTATCTCTACCATTCAGCCTAACCACCCGAGTCAAATAGATATGTTCAGAACCCGATGATCTTACTGAATATTGTGAACAACTCTACACAGCTTTCCATGGCAGAGGTTACCCCAAGCCTTTAATAGACAACCAACTCTTCAGAGATGACAATGACCCTCTAAAAAAAGGTTGAAGACATCTCTCTCACAACAAAATACCATCCTGGTCCACACCGAATAAACACCATCCTTAAAAGTGGTTACAAGTTTCTAACCAGTTTCACCCATAACCAAAACCTTCTTAGTTCACCCCCAAGAGTCACTTTCAAATGGCCACCCAATCTCCACAATATTCTAGTCCATCCCAAACTTCCTGACCCCAAAGGAATCCGAGAAGAAAAACCGACTACCAAAGGTTCATACCCCTGCGGTAGCACCCGTTGCAGCACATGTGGAATCCACCAACCAGCTACATCCTTCAACAGCAAAGTAACCAAATTGGAATACAAAATTCCTGGTCATTACAATTGCAAAACAAATAACTTGATATATCAACTACAGTGCAAGTTATGTAATGCAGAATATATAGATCTTACTACAGGTTCTCTCAGACAGTGAATGAATAATCATTGTTTTGACACAAACCACAAAGACCCAAACAAGCCTGTACCCATTCATGCTGGTACCCACAAACACGACTTTCAAACCTGATACACCACCAAAATATTACGAGCATTTCCCAAACAGTGCCACAGTTCTCAACTCAGTCGGAACTGGCCCTCCAATGGATTACCAAATCAAGATTATCACCAGGCCTTAAAAGAAGATAATGTCAGATATATATATCTGACATAATCTGACAGATATATATATATTATTAGTATTATCTTTTACCAATTAAGTTTTAAATATTTATATTTTAACTTATATTAATTATAAGGGATAGCTACAGCCAAAGGTTTGAGAAATTTATTTTTATTTTTACTCCCACAACAGTTCGCACAGTGTTTTTCTAGCAGTTTCCTTTTTGAATCCAAAATGGAGCAATTTAGTGTTTGTTAAAAGTTTACTCCCTCTTCTCTTTTTGTTTGATAAAGGCAACAATGCCGAAATAGTGCTCGATTTGTGTTTAAATGTGTGTTTGACTATTTCTACTATAGAAGATTGAAAAGAAAAAGAAGATGTCACCTTTTTGCAATGGGTTATTCCTACATTTATCCTCTTTCTTGAGGTGGGCTTTCTTAGTTAAATTTACACTATTAGTTTATTTTTCCTTTTTAATTATTTTTATCAATTTCGATTATTATAAAATTATTATGTTTAAGTAGTAAATCAGTAGGCTCAAGCCTCTTAACACAAGATGAGGGTTATCATCACCTGGTATCAAACTTAGAGATACTTCAGAATCTTTTGTACTACAAACAATTTCACATAAGAAACTCTGACCCGACTGGGATTTGAGCTGACAAAGCTACACAGTTGGCTAGTCAACGCATTGAGGCATAGTGTCTTAGAGGGCTCGGTCACAGCATGGAGCTGATGATGAATTAAAGTTTATATAAAACTTTCGTAATTAATACTACTACTACAAACTTAATGACATTCTACAAACTTTAATTTCTGTGTAATTTATAAAATCCTATTTACATTTGAAAACTGTAATAGCTAATTTATAAGTGGTAAATTATTATTATTAATATTATTATGATTATTATTATTATCATCATCATCACCGCATATTACTACCCATTCGGGTTGTACGCACTTACGCTAATGTGTAATTGTAGGGTGATTGGGAGACAGAATGAAAGATCTACAGCTTAACGTGGGATCCGAACCACGGTGGAGGCTATAAATAGTAAATGTTTTCAAAATAGTTTTAGGGTTAAAAATAAAATGGCTTTTTCAAACATGTTATAAATTTATTCAGCCTTTATTTATGAACCAAAGAGTAGCACATAAGTTTAATATGTTTGAATGATTTTAACTATATCTACCTACCATAAACTGAAAAGAAAGACATTTACAAAACTTGCATTAGTTAAATAGTTGCCCTAATTTACCATAAAAAGAACTCCAAGTAGCTTCTAAAGGTATTTAATATTAATTCAATTTCTTGGGCTCCTGTGGTTAGGGAGCTGTGCTTCATAAGCCTCCCTTTTCCTTCGAAATTTCCCTCTGGCTACACCCTTGATTGTATGCTCTTTCCTCCCCCTCCCACCTTTTCCCTGATTAAATTTCTAGATATGCCATTGGCTAGAAGATAATATAAGTTCAACTGTCATTATGTATAGGGAACAATGCCAGGCAAATGTTGTGCACTCTTTAGGGTTCGTTGACAAAGTCCGTTCACTCGTGGTGTTAAACAACAAGCCCGGATGTTCTCCCAATGAGAAAGTGTAGTTAAGAGGGAATTGCCTGTATTGGATCTACTCGCCCAAAACTGCTACAAGGTACCTCCATGTGGCAGTTCCTAGGCTATGTTCTTCCTTGCTCGGCTGGGCATTGGTCCCGACGGACATGTCAGGGGGGGTAAGCGACTGAATCCTTGTAGCGTCATCTGTATGGGGGTGGGCAAATCTAGAGCCATCACCCACTGTACACTAAGAGGTTGGAAGTGTGTACTCGGCCGGAATTGACCAGGTATAGCTGGTCAACCACGAGTTTTTACCTGAGCAACTTGGGTGTATGTATTGGGAAACCGGTGTTATACCTAAGATTGTGTTTCTGGCTTCCTCTCACGATGCCAGTGTCGTAATTAAGGAAGGGCCAACTTCTCCCGCCAAGGACCAGGAAATGACAGTAAATGGCGGAGTTGATTATTTCCTACCTACCCTGAGAAAGCTTTCAACTGATGGGGCAACTTGTGAATATGTGGAATGCCAGGCCTCCATTGTGGTTATAATAATGATAATGATAATGATAATAATAACAATAATAGTGATAATGATAATTATAATTATAATGATTATGATAATGATGATAGTATAAATAATAATAATATTATTCTGAAAATTGAAAAATTACACCTGGACATGGGACATTATTATTAATAATAATAAAAATTATAGTAATAATAACAATTATGATAATGAAAATAATATATAATAATAATAATAATAATAATAATAATAATAATAATAATAATAATAATAATAATAATAATAATAATAACAACGACGACAGGGTGGGGCTAGAGGGTTTGTGCTGTGGTGTGGCTTAAGGGTATTCTCAAAGGCGATAGATGTTCCACAGAGTGGCGTTTGGGTGGTTTACCTGACCGAGGCGAGCCTCGGCTTGTCTTTGAGTGGGGTTAAGGTAGATGGAACCATTTGGATCGAGTGTAAATCCATGTCAGATCTGGTTCTCACTAAGTCTGGCATAAGATTTAGCTTGTTAAGAATCAAATGAGAGACCTCTGCGGGCTAGTCGACCCGAATCCTGTGTCATTATGTGAATAGAGGTCATTTTTGTTAAGCAGACCAAGTCTAATATTCTAATTCATTTCAAAATACTAAACATGTTTCAATAGTTAGCAAAAATGTGGCATTATTCATGAAACTTCTAGAGCCTTTTATCTGCATTTCAATGGATTAGTTGAAGATTCGATTGAAAGCTTAAAAAAAAAAAGTTATGAAAGTGAGAAGATCTTTATTTAAAAATGATATAATACAGAGCTAAAATATTTATATAACAGTGCTAAACTTTTTAAAACATCAAAAGGCAAATATTAATAATAAATAATTTAAATTTAGTTATTTAATTTGTATGTAAATACCTATCAAATTAATTCAAGTTACAGTTAACTAATGATTGGTTGTTTGACAACATATTCAGTCAAGTAATTCATTATTACTTACATAATCCTTGTTTATAAATTTTAATAATTATGTTTGTGTTGTTTGTCTGTATGAGTAATTAGTTCATTTTGAAATATTTTAAATGTGATAATGTATATTCCAACTTTAAAAGGTAGGTAAGGAATTTAAAGAACATAATGATTGTGTTCTTTAAAATAATTAATAGGTAAGATGAAAATTAATGGATTGATTTACCAACTAAGCTATTTACATTGATACATTTTTGGAGCATCTCACACTTGAATTCTTCATAATTACATAATAGTTATATGTAATAATATCCCCAAATATGATTTGATTAATATTATGGCCACATTTTTATATCAAAGTTTGTACTTAGACTAAATAAAGCTTTTTGAAAATAATGATTAGTTATTAATTACTGCCTGATATAAATTGATTGTCATATTTATTAAACTTTACATGTAACTTCAAATGATCATAATGGATTACAAACACAAACTAGCGACCATAATTCAGTCAATCTAGCACATATAAACAATGACTTTTGGGGTAATTGTGTTGCTATATCATTACATAGTATTTAAATTTCTCTCATGCACTTCTATGTGGTCCATCAAGTGATGCTTGTGTTTGAACCGCCGACCACAAACTTGACAGGGATATTTTCGTTCTTGTCCACACTCCAGTCGCATATGTCGAGAGAGAGATGTCATCCAACGATATACTTTGCCACATTTGGGGCAGGGGAAATCATTAGATTGATCTGTGTCCAGTAGCTTTGGGATGTATCGAACATTTAGGGATGAATCATTTCCCCAAACATGAAGGCCTTCAATAAATTCAATTGCACCCACAGGTCCTAAAATAATAGGAAGGTAAATAATTAATTCAATGAACATTTCAAAAAATGGAAATGCGTTTTTATATTACCATAATTTTTCAATAATGACATGAGGTAAACTTTTAGTTGAACATGATTATTTTAAAATCTACATATGAAGAAATACTTTAAACATGATTATCTTACAATAAATAGTACAAATATATATAGTTCTAACATCATATCCAATGAGAGGAGACCAGTGGGAAGACTTAGATGCAGGCGAGAGAATAACATTAGGATAGAAACATCCACCTTTCCTGTACCTTCTTCCAAATATAATACAACTACCAAAAAAAGCGAAAAGAGGTTTTCTTCAAAGAGATATATTAGAATATAACTGGAAGAGATAGTGTGTAACTAAGTGGACTTGTTAGAACTAGTTCAAGATGGGCATAGGGTATAATAATGCATGCGCATGTTCTCCCACCCTTCCTTGTTGTCGTGATGTCAGCTTTGGGGGGGTCAGGTAGCTGATGAAGGGACGACTTGAGGAAAACCAGGCAAATATACCACCTATTTGATGTGTTTAAATGTTTTAAAAATTAGGAATCATGCCAAGTTTAGCAGAAATATTAAATATCTTAGTTTTCTGAATGATGAACTTAATAAAATAAGAGGGAGCACAAATTTAATCTAAAAACTTTTAATTAATTTTCTCTGACTTTACTACCGCATATAATATTACAACATTTGATGCTTTATAGATAAATTGTACAAACATTTATTAAAATATTATGTATAATAATAATAATAATTAATAATAATAATAATAATAATAATAATAATAATAATAATAATAATAATAATAATAATAAGCTTCACTACGGGGTCTTCAACACTTATAATCGCCGTCAATCAAAATCAAAATCCAAAATCATGTAGAAGCTATTTTTAAATAAATGTCTTTTTGTCACCATGTATTTTTACCCTTTTGAGTCATATGCATATTTAACCAAGCAAATATGCTAGGGGTGAAGATGGTTGAATTTAGAGGAAGTGTACCCTTATTTGCGTGGAGGGAGAGTGGAAAACCATTTAGGACAGGGCCCCCTTCCCACATCCAGGATTTGACAACTGAAGTGGGTATTGTATATTAATTAATTTTGTTAGTATTTTTGTGTAAGATCCCACTATTTTATTAGCATTAGTAGACCTGTATTTATCAACAAAAATAATGTGAGCCTCATCTTTTTACCTGTTCTGGAAGTCCACATATTTATACTAATAAGGTAGGAACTGACTTGGAGGGAGGGGAGGATGGATAACCATTTAGGAACAACAACGTAACTAAACCCTGTTGGTATTTGAACCCCAATCTCCCCATCACCAACAAACCAAACTAGATAAGAATGTTGACTCTGTAGCCTACATGTTCCTGATGATGCCGGTGGATAGATTTTTTTTTTATATTCTTTTTTATAAAAGTGGGCAAAAAGATCAGATTAAACTGCAAATTTATTATTAAAGTTTAGCAATATTGTAGCATGTATTTTATTAATAGGAATTTTCTCTACTTTGTCGTTTTAATTTGTGTTTATTAATTTTTTTTTGTTTTTCTGCCATTGTTACAATTTGTATTTTTTAGTTATCAGTATTTTGAAATATTGGACATGCAGTATAATAATTCGTATTTCCAACAATTATATATATATTAAGACTATCTATTAAGACAATATTATTATGCTTATAATGAGCAAACTTTACATGGTTTTCCTTCATGCAATATTTCAACAATATTAAATTATTGTTCTAGATCGGGAGTTCTCAACTGGGGGCCCACGAAGTTTCTTTGGAAAGTAATCTACTGTAGTAAAATTTAGAGTTTTTATCCGAGAAACAGAAAATTTTGATTAACGGGGGAGTAAATTCATGAAAGCGCCAAATAATTTCTTCCTTATGTTTGCTGTATTATATCAACTTCAAAGATAATATTTTGTGTAGGAAAATTTGTTTAGTATGTAATTAAACATGTTTAAATTGTCACTTATTATTTCATTCACAATTAAATAGCTTTTCTCATTTTTGCATAGATTAACAAAAATTAGCTGACATGTTACGATCCACCACTAGAGTCGGGGGTTCAACTGTGAGTGACTGTGACCTGGCATGTTTAAGTTGTTAACTCCTGTTATAAATGTACCAAGTGATTGATTAGTTTGACATGCATAGGTGATAACATGGACTTAGCCTAATCATCAAGCAAATCTACTGTTTGCTATTGATCGGGGAGGTCGGGATAAGATTCTCATCTGAGTGTGATAATGTTGGGTTTTCATAAATGGTTTCTTCCTCCCTTCATATTTAAATGAGGGTATATTTCTTCTAAATTTTACATTTCTCATATCTATATTATTTTGTGTAAATAAATGCCTACAGCCCAGATGGACGTGAAGCAAAAATAAGAATGTAAAATTTCTAAATTGATATTTTATATTATTTTTAAGAGTCTTGTTAAAATATTTAAAACAATTTAATATTTTTTCCTTCATTCATATCTATTTTTAATTTTTATATTTACAAAATTGTTTCTTCATTAAATTAGACTATTTCTTCAAAGCTAATTATAACATTTCCATCCAGCCACAATCTGTTCTGATCATTTTGCTGAAGAAGATTTCCAGAAGTCTTTGCAATGTTGTATTTTACTATATTCTCCACAAAAATGCAGAAATATAAAACCATTTGGAAGAAATGAGTCATTAATTATTAGTAAACTTCCCGTAAATGAATTTTTACCAGAAAAACAAGTATGCAGTGTATATTGTCAGGTAAACACGCCTTAAATATCCATTTTAAACAAAATCTTTAAAATTACTTTTAAACAATATTGAAATTTAAACAAATCAATTTTCAGAAAATTACTCTTAATTTAAGAGCTAGCGTCAGAATTAATATCCTGAGGTATAGCCATATTAAATATTAATTTAAAGTTTGAATCAAATTTATTAAATATTTTAGGATAAAGACCCAGGGACATACATAATTGTAAATTACACTTTTTTTTTAGTTTGGGGCATATTAAATGGAAAGATTCATCAAAATTTCAAGTTTGAAAATTTTCAAGATTGCATGAGAAAGGAAAAACAGTAATTTCCAATCAGAGATTTAAAAAATAATTCAAAAGAGATGATAGATGTGGCCATAATATTGCAGTTATAAAATAGGTGTTTATAATGAAAAAGGAATATATGTTTACTTAATAATGATTTAACATATTTTAAATGTATTTTGCTTTTCTTGGTTACATATTATATTTTGTGTTTTGTTTTTTTTCTGTTGTAAATAACAGTAGTTTTTGTTGTGGTTTATTCGTTCAAGTCAAGGATTTTGTTTGAAACTCATAATTTAATTTAATATTGATGGAGTTTTTGAAACAAATGTTCTTTAACATGTGCATCATAATATTATGAGTAGTAAAATATTAATGAATTGTTTTTATTTCCTTGTTTAATGAGTTTAACAAGTTTGTTCACTTTGCACAATAATATTAAAATATATGTAATTTCATTTTTTCACGCCCAAATTATTCTTGCTATAAATATTCTAAAAGATCTCTACATACTTATACATTATTATGTAGTGATTTATATAAGGCATATTGTTGAAACCTAAAGTTTACTCTAAAACATGCCACAACGCCAATGCTCGCAGTAAAGCGAGTCCCCCTAAGCTGACGTCATGCACAGAAATGGACGAGTTTTAGGAGCCGGACGGTTTCAACTTACTTCCTCCCACCATGGGTTGAGATACTAGTAACTGGTGGGGTGTCTTTGTGACGAAGTTGGCGTGATTATTAGTTTTTAATTTTCCGCCACGGACATACTCTGATGCTCTCGGTAGTGTTGCCATGGGTTTCTGTAGATTTAAAATTCTGTCTGTAGTTGATTTTCTGACCCAACATAAAAATATAGTCACGATCCTTTTGTCATAAAGTTTATTTTAATATTTTCAAGAAAGGAGACAGGAAGAGGTGTACACATTATAGGGGGTTAACTCTGATGTGCCAGTGTACTAAAATATATGAGAAGATACTGGAAAAGAGAATAAGAAATAAAATGAAAGGAAGCTGGAGAGAGGAACAGCACGGATTTAGGAAACAGATCTTTGCCATACGACAGCTGATGGAAAGAAGGTATGAATTTGGGAAAGAACTGGTAGTTACCCGCCTCAGTGGCGTAGTTAGTTAAAAGCCCTAGTTTTGTGTTGAGCTAGACTGCCGAGGACGGGGAGATCGAGGTTGGAATCTCACTCGGGTGAATTGGGGGTGGTTTTTCCTAAAGGGTTTTCCACTCTCCCTCCACGGAAATGCGGATTAACTTTCTCTATATTCAACCTTCCCAATTCCTAACCCATTCGCCTATTTAGTACTTAAGCATATAACCTGAACAGGTAGTAAGACGCGGTGCTAAGTATTATTATTATTGTAGTAAAACTGGTAGTGGTATTTATGGATGTGGAAAAGACATATAATAGATAGCATGTGTTATAAATATAAAAATCTTGAGTAACAAGCATATTATTATTCTATTGTATAATTAAACAAAACACAAAGTGGTTTGAGCCTACTTTTATCAGTAAATCTTTTGCATGGAAAAATTCTAGTCTTTATCTAGAAAAAAATATCACTTAAATGCAAAGTATTTTACTATTGATCCTTAGTTGACTTGTTATTAAAGCCATTAATAGTGCATTGTTTTATTGTTGTTTTGTTCATCACCATGTATTTATATCTCTTCAGGCTATACACAATTTATTCTCATTGCAATACAATACAATATAATATGGTACAGTTTAATATTAACTAAACAATTTTAAAGTACTAGTGAACTCTGTTGCAGGTCATTTACTTACACACACAAATTCTCTATTGCTATGAAAGCAATATGGAATTTGAAATGTTACCCAGTAGCTAGAAAACTTTGATCATGATGGTGATGATGATGATGATGATAATAATAATAATAATAATAATAATAATAATGATGATGATGATGATGATGATGATAATAATAATAATAATAATAATAGTAATGGTGTGTCTGGGCTACATAAATTTGTAGCTCAATCTGCGGAAAGATTACCCAGTACTAACGTGCCGTTGCCCAGGGAACGCTCAAATCTACTAATCATACATCCTTTTCATGGAGCCTCTTTTCATGTCCTGATGAGATGAAAGTGAATATGATGGGGTGGAGCCAATGAAGCTCCTAACTTAACTTAACCCTAATTAACCAAACCCTGGTGACCATAAGAATCCTCTTTCGAGAAAAATCACCCAGTATCAGTTGAGAATCGAACCAAGGACCTTAAGTCAGCAGCCAGGCGCTCTGACCACTATACCACAAGGCCGGTTAGAAACCTTTAATTTATCAATACAAAGCTACTTCTATTCACTGTGTGACTGAAAAGTACACTGAGAAATCATTCCTACACCGAATGTACTTGTATTTTGAGAATCAAACCAATGGTGTGTTAGCATATGAGTAAATAAACTAAAAATGATTAGGTAAACAAGTTTTATTACATCCAGATGATTTTAATGGTGTACAAAAAAAAATCATAAAAATTCACAACATGCCATTTAATTAATTGATTTAAATTAGTTGGACATGGGGATTGAAACCAAGACCCTTAGCTTAGTGCATCACTGAACTATTCAGGACTCGTCCTAAGTGCGAGATCGTTTTTCACCCATAGTTTATGGTCAAGTCTGTGATGGACATTGTAATCATGGCACTGTTTGTATGGAGGAGACCACAATTCAATTAATTTAAATTACAGTAGAGTCTCGGAAAATTGACACTCGATAACTTGAAATTTCGTGTAACTCGACACTCGCACGTGTACATAGTCTTTGGCGCCAGTCATCACAATCCAAGGTCATTTAACTGTATAACTTCTAAGTTTGTTTGTGTAACTTGAGTGGAACAGTCTTGCTGTGGTGTTTTTATAGGTGCTGTGTTTGTTAGTTTTCCAGTTCAGTAACGTGTTATTTTAATCAATACAATATTATACGTACAGTACTGTACTGCATTTATGTATATAACACGTATGTATGCAGACCATTATATTAACACATAATATATTGTACTGTACATATATTACTGTTACTGTACCGTACAATACTAAAGTACAATACAGCTGTACCTATAATATTTGATACTGTACTGTTTAGCAAACATGCATCTTATGCAAGTTCATTCATAAAACTCGACACCATATCAGTCCACATTAGGTCGAGTTTCCGAGACTCTACTGTAATTGAAAAATGACACATAGATATCTAAGTGGTCATGGGCACAATAAGCCAAAGGTCCTGGATTCGATTTTTGTGTCCAGGTGTCATTTTAAAACTAACTTACACTAATTGAATTGTGGTCTTCTCCATAAGTAAAGTGCCGTAATTACAATGATTTACAGCCTATGTGTTAATATTCATTGAAATGTGGCTTTAGTTACAAACTTGTATTGTATACTTAGGAGAACAACAACCATCTGTGACTATAACAGTTCTCTTGAGTCACAGATGGCTGTGGTATTTGATGGCTAGCGATATCTATTGATCGCTCATATGTAGCCAATAATTTCCACACATCCATCACAGACTGCCTTAAACTGTGAGTGAAGAATCACCCTGAGAACAGGACAATCCTGGATAGCTCAGAGGTAGAGCATTGGTAAACTAAGCCAAAGGTCCTGGGTTCAATTCCTGTCACTAAACTAATTTAAACTAATTTAATCGTTGTATCCTCAATTTGTACAGTGCTGTAATTACAATGATTTGCAGCATGTGTGTTGATATTCAAGATCATTTGTTGACAACACATCTAACTAAAACCCAAGTATAAAATAATTTAAATGTGGAATTTCGGTTGAAACCACTAATTATAATAATAACTAATATAAATAGAATTATGATGAATATGTTATATTTTATCAAGGAAATAGAAACAGGGAATACATTTTATAATCTTTTACAAATAGTCTATTCTAGGATATCCCTAGATAAGAGTGTGAATAGATATATAGGTGAGATAATGTGGGAATATGTATTTGCTTCTAAACTAAGATGGTATGTCAGGAAGTGCATTATTATCTGGCATTAACTTTCATAATTCGAGCAATATATAGTGATAACAATATAACGAGTGTTAATTACATTGCTTAGATGAAATATAATTGGATCTCTTCTTCACACAAACAAATATGCAACAAGCTTGATTATAATATAATTATTTATTTATTTAAGTGATGTGGTTTATTAAAATGAATATTTAATATATGTTGATTAGGGGGCTAATGACTAAATTTGAGCCCAAAGATACATAGTACACTACTACTGCATGGTCCCAGCTGTTAATGAACCAGGAATGTGATAAAACATTAAATTAAAACCTTTATTTGATCTACTGTGTCTTACTAATAGCTATGCATAGTAAAAATGTTTCAAATAATCGCTTATAATATTTTACATTTTTTTCTCTCGCAAAAGCTGGTCCTTTACCTCGGCCTCTTACCTTTAAAATGGTTACTATATGACGTGAAAAATATGTCTTGCAATATGGTAGTTATATTTTAAAATAGATCTCATCAAACTAAACTTATTTTCTTTGTTGTTTTGTTATGATTATTTTAAGATTGTGGAATGTGTTTTGATTGATAATTATTTTTAGCACTATGTCTTATTACCTTCTGAGGTTATATGCACGGCCATCTTAAAAGCACTATAGGCCTCCGGGCAAAGCAGTGCACTGGGTTCCTACCTATACAACCACTCGCAGGGGAAAAAAATGGTAAATTATCGATAAAATTAAACTTATATTTATTGCTACCTCCAACAAAATCAGTGTAAGCATTAAAAAACATAATGTACAGCAAAAATTAATCAACATAAACGTTTGAACAATATAACATGAACCTTGAACTCGAAAAACAAAAATTTCAACATAAAAATGGTACCCATTTGGTAAATAATACAGACTAGGTTGGCACAGTATGAAATTACAGTATAATCTCGGAAACTCGACCTAATGTGAACTGAGATGATGTCGAGTTATTGAAATGTCGAGTTTTATGAATGAACTTGCATAAGATGCATGTTTACTATGTCATGTTTACTAAACAAGGATGAATCACAGTACAGTATCAAATATTATAGGTAAAGTTTTACTGTACTGTACTGTACTGTAGTATTGTATAATACAGTAACAGTAATACATGTACAGTAGGCCTACTATATATTACATGTTAATATAATGAAGTATATACATACATGTTATATATAGAAATTCAATATAGTACTGTACATATAATAATGTATAAATTCAAATAAAATGTTACTGAATTGGAAAACTATCAAACAAAGCACTTGAAAAAACACCACAGCACAACTGTTCCACTCGAGCTACACAAACAAGCTGACAGGTTATACAGTTGAATGACCTTGGATTGTGATGACTGGCACCAACAACTGTGTGCATGTGCGCGTGTCGAGTTACATAGAATGTCGAGTTATTGAGTGTCGTGTTTCCGAGACCCTACTGCACTATAAATTATTTATGATTAATCAAGTGTTCAGTACAAACATTCACGAGATTTCTTTGTAGAAAATTGCTTGAAATCATTGGTCTTCAGGATTTCATTTTACCATACACATTAGTGAAAGCCAGTTCAAACGCTGCCACCCAATTGTACTGCAAAGCTTTTTTTTTTTTTACTAGTTTCAGTCTTTAAATGAACATTCTTCTACACAGTTGGTCATCATTATGCACATGAACACTCTGAGTACAATTTCTACATTTTTAAACATGGATTTCACGTTATCTGAAATAATTTTTCTGTAAAATGCAGGGAGAGACGATTTTCATCAAGAAGTATGTTGTGCATGAGATGCTCACATTCATTTAAAAGGTCACCATAATCAAGGTCTTTGTGATATGCATTAGCCATATGTTCACATTTTTTGTTTAGCTCATAAGAACCAATTATTTTCATATTTACAAATTTGGGCATTTCCTTGTGTGGAATGTCCACAACAACAGGAACAGATAATGAATGATACCATTGGTGTGTCTGCTGGAACTGGATGGTTGAGTGCAGCCCTGGATGTAGATGTATGTGGATGCCATATTTGAAGGAGCAGTACTAATGGCTGACAGTGAACCTGAGTTGAGCCAGGATATTAATTTCGGAAGTTTCCACATTTTATCTTTCTCCTCTGCAACTCTTTTCCTCTTCTGTGCTCTACTCAAAACATCACCTTTCATTTCTGCTTAAAGGGTTATTTACTAAGTTCACCAATAGTACCACGTGATAAGTCTACAGTTTCTTTTTCCTCACTTCACTTGTTTACACGTCCTCCAACCTTTCACTACACAAATATAATTCTTGAAACACAAATTCAAGTCAGAGGACAAATTTTAAAATATAAACTCACTCACAGATAGTGCGTGCTGGCTCACAACACTGCAACATAGCACTCCGTAGATGTTCCTTTGTCACCATTAGCTTGGGAAAAGTTGTGCATCAGGAGACTGCACATTATAGCCATTGCCAACTGTGTAAAATACTGACCATAGGAAAATGAGTGTGTAAGCTTTGTGCAAAGCGCCACATAAGGGCTAAGCCTCATTTCTGTCTAGATCTACATTCAACAATTTTCACATCTTATATAAACAGATTGTCCATTCACATATCACAAACTATCAATACATACACAGCTTAGAATCGGGCCCCTAAGCTTGTAGTAGCCCCCAGGCAAATACTCAGCTTGCCAATGCATTAAGATGGCACTGGTTATATGCAATGCATTTGTGCTGATTATGCTAAGTTTAGGATGAGGAAAGTTGAATCTATAGAAAGTGTACCCGAATTTGTGTGGCGGGAGAGGGGGAAACCATTTTGGAAAAACCACCTTCAGTTCACCCAACTGGGATTTGAACCCTAATTTCCCTGTTATAGGCAATTTAGCTTAACATGAAAGCTACACCCTAGACCATGTGGCCACTGAAGTAGTTAAAATATAAATTCTTAACGACAAAATTCTATAATAAAAATAATATTAGCCAGCATCTTTTCTTACACTTAACCCCTTAATAATACATAATGTACATTTTATAAATACTTATTTACTAAAAACTAATTTATAATATTTTTACAAAAATTTTGCCCACAAACATGATTGTACATTTATGATTAGGTATATTAAAATAAAATAAATTAGAAAGTATGTTATGTGCTAATTTTGTGGTATGAATTAACTTTGAAATTGATTATTTAGATAACAAATTAAAAATTGCTTTAGGATGAATAATAGTTTGAATTCTGTAAGTTTTTTTAACAATAATCCAAAACCATTTCAAAACATAGCTCTTAAGGAAGTATTTCTCAACATATTTTTGCTACCCATAGTCAACCAATTCAACAACACTCTTAATATTTTATAATCCAGTTCATACACACAAATATAAATAATACCTTATTGTTTCATTAGTTCTAAGTTAAATTAGTACTAGTACATTTTCAACTACTACTCCACTGTAATTTCTGTAATTCTTAATATTTATTTATGATTAAAATAAACTCACATAGTTTAAAGATGAAATATTGTAAGCAAATAGCTTTTATTGCCTTTATTCTAATTATAGTGTGATATGTTCTTTAGTCGTAAGTATTCAAATAGCACTCAGGAACCATTGTACCATATTCAGGGGCCATTATTGTATCATATTTTATTTCCATGCTACATCTGTTCCTTAATGCAATTAATTATTAGAGATTCTCTCCTACGTCTTTCAAGAGCTGATACATTTTTACTAGTTCAGTCATACTTAAAACTATTAACGTTCATAGAGAAGCTTTTCACTTTTTTGTCTTATTGTTGCTGAGTACTCTAAAATTGGTGAAATGATTTTTTTCTTTTTCATTGCATAGATTTATTTTACCTTAAAACTTTAAAGCTTGTCAAAACAACTGAGATATAATATTCTTCCTCACATACTGATGTACAACTTATTTGAACCCTGAAATGACAGCTATATTTTCCAATTTTGCGAAGCAAAACTTGTAGCTCAGAATGATGACTGTTCAATAATTGTGAGAATTTCCCTCTAAGCTCATACACTCAAGAATACACCTTCCCTCTCAAAATCCACAGCAATCAGACTACTTCACTCAAATTAATGGGACCCAAACATGTTTGCAAACATAAGTGACAAACTGACATCAAAGGCCTTTTTTAAATATTTATGAGCATTTGTTCATTGTGGGTTGTTAAACATTGTAAGTCAAGTGCCGTATATTTAACGGTGCTGCTTGTATTTAGATTTGATCCCCTACCAATAGCAAAAAAAAAAAAGTTTTATTGACCCAGTATTGGAAGGTACATCATCTGTGCTACCAAAAATTCAAAGTTCCCCAAAGGTGAACATTTAATAAATAAAATAGGGCCTACATATTGTCCCCCATGTTGTTTCAGAAAGCTCTTTAAACCACACAACATTCTCAACTCTAAAAACAAATACTCAAAGTTGTGGCTTTATATTTTTATTAGTCAATTCATTAAACTAAACAGTGAAAATGTTTGTATTGCTTAGTTTTTCTGTAGTTTGTATTTCAATATCGTTTAACACCTGCACTGGTGAATTTGCTGAACAAATGTTGAGCTCATTAAGTTTGGTATGCCGGTGATGAAGAGGTCAGGATTTAAATGCCAGTCGGGTGTACTGAGCGTTATTTTCCCTAAATTATTTTCCACTCTTCCACCTCACATTTTCTCTAAATTTTACCTTCCCGATCCCTTCTCAAATAATGTAACTAAATGGTTATATATTGGATGAGCTGTAAAATGCAAGGGGGGAAAAAATTAGTTTACTAGGTACTATTTTAACTTCTAATAGGTGGATAAAGGAATTTTGTTAATTTATTTCTATGAATCTTCACTAGGCATTATGTATACACTATTATAAAAAACATTTAGTTTTAGTTTTTTCTCAGTTATATATTTTTTTCTGTAATAAGTTCTGTTACTAAATAGATAGAACTCTTGAGTTTTGTCTGAAATTGTACAATTTATACAAAACCATCACTTAATATTTTCAAAAGTCAACAAGGTTATGAAGGCGTCAGGAATCTTTCCTCACAGATATGTTTAACTAAAAAAATATATAGTTTAACTTTGAAGGAACTAATGTTTAATTTGATTATTTATTATAGAAAATAAATTTTGCATTCAAGTGGTGGACAGTTGTCTTTCCTACATAATGCCGCAGAAATAAAATTCCTATTAGAGAATGCAGACAAGGTCTATTACCTTACTTGATAGAAAAAAAATTAGGGTGTTTGAAAACAAGGTGCTTAGGAAGATATTAGGTCCACTACTGAGTAGTGGAGGAGGTTTCATAATGATGAGTTACATACTCTGTACTTATCACAAGACATTGTTAAGATAATCAAGTCTTGCAGATTATGGTGAGCAAGATATGCAGCGTGAATGATAGATTCTTGAACCTTGTTCAGGATATTGACTGGCAACCCCAGTGGTTAGAGACTGTTGGGAAGACCTAGACGTAGATGGGAGGATAACATTATAATGAACCTGAGATAGATAGGGTGTAATGAAATGGACTGGATAGAACTGGCACAAAATAGAGATAGGGTGTAATGAGGGGGCTGGATAGAGCTATCTCAAGCTAGGGATATGGTGTAATGAGGTGGACTGGATAGAACTGAATGAAGATAGGGATAGGGTTTAAGGAGGTGGACTGAATAGAACTATCTCAAGATAGGGATAGGTTGTAATGAGGTGGACTGGATAGAACCAGCTCAAGATAGGGATTTGAAAGTGTTGCGATAAGCTTTTGAGTTCTAATGCCATATAGTAAGTAAATTTATACAGGCGTATACATTGTTATGTCCTGTTAAGAAAATGAATAGTACAATACAATTGTGCATATTTTTTTAATTTAGTAATTGTTAAAGCTGTTCTTGGAAATTATCCAATTTTTGAAAATCAGTCATTAACAAGTATAAAGTGTTATTTATCATGTAAAACAATCCTCAGACAACCAACAAATTTAAAACTTGTATCTTAAATGTCATCAATAAATTGCTCGCAAAATGATTTTTTCTCTAAAAAAAACCCACATATTTTTATTTGTACAACTCTCCAAATACACCCAAATTGTTCAAAATTATTATTTTTAAGCAATCTCAAATTTTCAAAAATCAACCACTGGAAAAATACCAATCATTCTAGATCTAGAATCAAAACCATAATTCTACCTAAAGGTTTGACCATATATCATATAAATATAAAGTTTAGACAAATTCCACCAAATTGTTTAATCTGTAGACTCATAAAAAAAAGACATGGGAACAGATAGTATTGTAAGACCCAATATTTTGAAGCACATCAAACTTCAAGATTTGAGGTTAACATTTTTCATAATTACAATAGTTTGTCTTAAAGAGAAAGCAAACGTGGAATGTAAAAATTTGGAATAGTTCACACAATGAGGGTTGAGAATTGCATTCAGCCACATGATAAATATTCTTAATCATAAATCAAATATAACCAACTGCTATGTGATAAACCATAAAACGTTTAATTAACTGGCTGAATTAGCTCAGTAACAACGTGCTTGACATGAATGTTCAACCATAAACTGACTAAACCATGACTTGAGAGGGCAAAATAGGTACTGGAGATTTGCCCTTTATTGTTACCAACTTCTCTCCTTCTGAATTCTGAAGCATCCCCTTAAAACTTTGCATTCTAATCCTGTGTCTTTAAATTAATGTGGATTTTGACTCAACAGGCACTTAAAAACAACACTTAAAAATATGTAAACTTTGCTTTGCATGAAGTTGTAAAGTAAACTATATGATGTCAACAAAGACATTTTTGAAACAACTACTAAGTGCCAGCTAATAATTGATATCAATGCTGTTGGTGGATGATAATTAATATCAGTGTTTTAGCAGATGATGATTAATATCAGTGTTGTTGGCAGATGATGATTAATATCAGTGTTGTTGGCAGATGGTGCTTAATAACAGTGTTGTTGGTGAATGATGATTAATATCAGTGTTGTTGGCAGATGATGATTAATATTAGTCTTGTTGGTAGTTGATGATTAACATGAACATTTTAAATTTCCTCCACTTCTATTTATGAGCACCTTTTAGGAGTGGAATCAATCTTAAAGGTATATATTACTCCAAATGACAGTGATAAAGTATGTATCTGGAGCCCCTTTAGAGCGAACAAAGAAAGTGACGAAGAATTACCAGTAAGTGAATCTGACACTCATTCCATTTTTCAACTGCTGTGTGACGCTGCAATAAAGTTTATTTAATTAGCTTTTGGCTGAGTTGTCGTTGTGAGTATCCCGCTTTAGCGGAAAAAGCTGTGAAATTTATTATGCCATTTGTTATGATGTACAAGTGTGAAGTATGTTTTTAACAGTTGTTATTCTAATGTAAAAATTAATACATGAATATATGGGACGGTGAACCAGATCTGAGGACAAAATTGATTTCTCTTCCTCCTAACCTAAAGTTTTTGTGTGAACAAAATCAGAATACCACTTCTCAAAATGAAGTTTATTTATTATTTGCTTTTATTATTTGTTTACTAGATAAATTACTAAGTGTCAAAAATTTATTTTTATTATATATCTACATTTCTATAGAAATAATATATCAGCTAAAAAAAGGTTTTTTTACCAATTAAAAAAAACTACTCCAATCTATACACAAATATTTTTGAATAAGTAGTTTATTTATATAAATCATCATACAACTTTTGTGGGCAATGAGAAAAAATTGACTGAAAAACCGGTCAACAACTTATAGAGTTTGGAAAAGGCTGTTATATTGGATATTGGACATTTATGTTCTTTCAGGTCTATATTTTTGGAAATAATACATTCAACTTAAAATTTATGGGAAAATAACATTTTATACAACCAGCCATACCAGCATATTCAATACGTTCTGTACCGACATCACATTAATAATACATTTTCCAATGAATAATTCACTAATTAATTACTATTTATATGGATAGTAGCAAATACAAAATAAATTGAGATATTAAACAAATCACTGTAAACAAGTATTTATATTTTATCAACAAATACTAATATGTAGTACACAAACAATGAAAATATAGTCAACAAAATTTCAAACTCCCACCTATAAACTACAGTGAATAAAATAAAGAAAATCACAATGTTTAACTTTACAGAAAACAAGCCATTTAAAATAATTAAGGTCATCAGCTAAAACAATAAATCTAAAATGTATGTTCACTTAGTGATAAGTGATGATGAATGATCGTGATTACTCAAAGTGATGAGCCCAATAATTTGACCCATAGTTCTATCATCAACACTTGAAATAAATGTTTAAATATTTAATCAAATTCACCTACTATATTTATGTTATGAACAAAGCCATAACTAGATTGAGGCAAGCGGGGTACGTGCACTGGTCGCCAAATTTACTAGCAATATTAGCAAAAATATATGTTTTTTTTTAACAATAATAGTTTATTTTATTTTTATTATTTTGTAACTTGTATTATGAGTGGCCAGTTTAAGTTGCAATATAAGAATTCACACAAATTTTAAAGAATAGTTTTCAAGAAGTGCCATTTTTTTATTTACCCTAGGCACCATCAACCCCCATCAACCCTACTCTGGCTATGAGTCAAATTATATTTTAACTTTCTATGATTGATGACATAAAAACTTTAAAAATAACTTTTAATATAATGGAAATTGAAGCAAGAAGACCACTCACTGTAAATAAACTGTAAACATCTTCAAACTATTTTAAAACATTTATATTTAATTTTCAAACAGTGAGCTTTAAGAGATTTTTTTAACAAGTTCAACAAGTTTTTGGTTAGAATTGGGTATCGTTCACAAATTTGATTAAAACATGTGTTGATAAATGAAACCTGAACATGGAAGTTTACTGTGTTTGTAAATGGCAAATATTCAAGTAATTTATTTAATATATTGTAACCCCATACAAAAAAACTGTATATTTTGCAAGCATTAGTTTGACCGTGAGTTGTCAAGTCCGTGTTTCTGTTGGCTCCAAGAAGCTGATGGTCTTACAAGTTCATAATAGATTCTACCTTAGATAATAAAGTATATAATATTCTTGCTAGAAAACCATCCTTGATAGCT
This sequence comes from Timema bartmani, assembly GCA_902151455.1. Lineage (NCBI taxonomy): Eukaryota > Metazoa > Arthropoda > Insecta > Phasmatodea > Timematidae > Timema > Timema bartmani. The sequence goes on along the minus strand of CABFWB010000351.1, from coordinate 106,745 downwards.
GGGTGAAAAGAGCATTGGTGTCTTGAAACAAACGTTCTGGTTTAGAATTATGTATCGAAGTGGTATCATTTTTAAACATAGTAATTTTTGATTGGATATTTTTAAGTTTATTTAATCTGGTTTTAGGTATCATTGTAAATATATATAAAATGATGAATGATGTGTTGTCAATATATACCATTTGTTCCTGAATTGCATTTCCATGTCCAGGTTGTCATTTTTTTAGTTAATTGAATTGAATTTGTTATGAGTTTTTCAATATGATTGTATCCATCGATGCATTTAATAAATAAGCACAATGAAACCTTAAAACATTGATTTAATGTTTTGGGATCCTTAGTCATTCATCACATTATTTTGAGAAAGATTCTATAGCTATCACAACTACTAGAAACATGGCTCCAGCAACTCATTGCCAGAAAATTGTGATGACAGCCATTATAGACAGGTTATGTACAACCAAGGGCACAAGATGAACTCGGAAATCTCAGCGATCAAAATTTGCGTGCAAAGCCAAATGTTCAAAGTTCAATTCTTGTGGATTATTTGTTATTGTTAAAATGTATATTTAGACAATAATATTGAGAACAACACATAATCTATACCAAATATTAATTTCAACAGTGTGAGCTCCATTTTACTTTGATTTCATGGTAAATGATGTATCTTGTTCATTTATATTATTTAGATTTAAAGCCTTGTTTTTATTTTATAAATAATATTCAACAGGAGAAAATTAAGAGTTGACTAAGAATTTTGAAACTAAGGACCTTTTATTTGGTCCCCCCCCCCCTTTTTTTTTAAACTACGAAAGTGAATTTTCACACTAAAGAATTGAATAATAAAGCAAACAAAATGTATTTTATTACTTTTTTTTTGTTGCAGGACAAGAAAAATAAATATGTTGCCTAAGATAATATTTACTCTTTACATCTTTTCCGCAATGTGGACAGACATTCTCAGTATTAGCTTTCCTTTTACAATTCAAATAATGGTTTTTGAAAAATAATTCATCACCAAACACAGCTTTACATCGTGGACAAATAAAATTTTTAATAGTAGTAGATAGTTCATTCCATTTTTTTTGTCTTAGCAAGCCTCGCTGCACAGGTGGTGTGAGCAAAGGATCAACAATGTTCGATGAATACTCTGAGCGAGGCAGAAACTGATTTATTTCAGGACTGTCAAACCAAGACATACCAACATTTTGAGACTCTTGTGTTACTAGATGATCTGAAAACAGAATAAATACAAACCAATTTAAGAAATAAAACAATAAAACTAGCAAACGACTAACTCAAAATCATTTAAATTATACTTTATTAAGAAATATATCAATGTGAACCAGGCAAGGGGAAGAATCCACTTACCTTTTGGTCAAGCTTAGGACAACAAATTGTCAAATACACAATTTAATTATGTACTTGATATGAATGCATGGCTATTAAAACGATTAAATCATAAGTGACAATGAACAAATTAAAATACAGCAAAAATATTAAAAACAAAGAGATCAAATCAAATTGCTGTGATTCTTGACTCTAACCTAGAAGGTCAAGGTTCTATCTTAGGCACAGTGTATTTTTCCTTAAAGTCGTTTTCCATTCTCTTTCAAGATGAACCAAGATGAAATTTATTAAAATTTACACTCTTTATTCCATTTTTTTTCTTACTACCTGTTGAGGTTATAGGCAGTTTCCTTAAACTAGCATACTGGATCGATAATATTTAACTATAACAACAATTAATAGTAATAATAACAACACTATTTTGGGTGGAGAGGACATTATGATGCAATACAAGTTTTAAGTTAGTAAATACATCGTAAAAAAAACAACATAATTTGAATTTATATAATAATACAACAATAATAATACATTTTCTGATGAGCTGAAAGACTGTAAAATGAGCTGGATATAGAGCAACTTAGCGTGTTATCATGCATTTAGCAGAAACCTGTACGGTTAAGAGTTTTATCAGTTATTACTAAACTGACATTTGGTCTTATCCAGTAGGCATGTGATGAATTATTCGAGAGATATATTTATTTTACTTATGAAATAATATTAAAATCAATACTGCCCTTGGTATTCACTAATATTATTAACAAAATTTAAAAATAATAACTTAGCTTACCATAATGATAGCTGTATATTAATTTCACATAGTCTGTTCACCATAGCTTTTTATCTGAATGACAGTTGAAAAATAATATGTTTAAGTTTTGGGTTGCCAACACTTGTAAAAGATCACTGTTTTGTTATAAATGATAAGATTTTTAGTTACGTGTTATATTTTTCATTAAAAATAATGTAAACTCAAGTTTTCTCAAACTATTTCATTATCTTTTAATTATTTCTTTTTATCCAATCCGAAACAGTATTTTAAACATAACTAAAAGTACTTAATCTTAGTTTTAGAATGTTATGGATTATGTGTGTAGTGCATACTTCAATATTTTTTAATAAAGGCATTGTATTTACTTGGAAAAGAGAAAATAATTGTCCCTTTTTTTTATATACAATAAATTGTATTATGATTATTTTATCGTATTTCAAAATATTTTACAGAATAAAATAATTTTATCAATTACGTTGGTGCACCATTATGTAAATAATTTGTTTCTGTAATGTTCAATCACATGGTTTAAGTTCGCCGGTCACCATTTTGAAGATATATTTTTAGAGCTTTTGTGAAAGTACTGTGAATAATAATTTTTAAGTGGAATAGAAAGCTAAATAATCTTTGTGCCTAACCTCAAATAAATATAAATAATATTGTCCTAAATTACTGTGGTTAACTATCACATTTACATTACCATATATTTTCATTTCAGCTAACCGGAACTATTTCTAGTAACTTTTTGAGCTGTCATTCAAGTAAACTCGGGTGGTGAATGTACTCTATTAAATGAACCGCACCATTTGATTAGCTGAATACTATTGAACAAGAATGAAAAATGGAAAGAAAGAGCTTGCAAAAATTAACATACCCTGCCAACTAATTTCCTACCTAAGCAATTAATACCGACATTAAAACCTTTCACAAAAACTTTCTACCAAGCAGGGAAAGGAAAGATGAAATAATGGTGGGAGGAAAGGAGGCGGTGGAGAGGCTCATGTTCTAAACAGACCCAGACAGTGGCTGGAAGCTGTTCATGATGATGATGATTATCTTATATATTAACAAGTTGAAATACTGTTACAAATGTAATAATCTTTTAAGCTAGAAAAACACACCAGTTTTTTAAAAATATTAATAGTTTTTTCTTCAGATTTACAAGAGACAAAGTTTTGTTGTGAAAATATGACCTAGTCAATTTTTCTCAATCAAATTTAGGTGCTGTTTGTAGGCTAACACTTAATTTTTGTTTCTTGATATGTAGGAAGAAAGAATCACCTTGCAATGCTAAAAATAATTACATTCATGGCAAATTTGAGTTCACGTTATGTAATGTAGAATTTGGGGCGACTAACTACAAACTACCATGTACCATATCTGACTGGGTAGAGGGTAAATAAATAATATAATAATTAGATTATCTATACTTAGACAACTATTTAATATGGTAAAGCAGATACTTGGATTGTTGGACAGTTTGTTGGAGAAGAACAGGAATTTGAAAACAGAAATAAAAATTTTAACTTAATATAAATCTGATTTTTATCCTTTATAAATAGTAGATCATGATATATTTCAAATTATGAATTATAGTATCTTTGAATTCCAATGAGTCAGCGCTTGCAAAATTGCAAGGTTTGCCAAAAAGTGTTGCAAGCCTTTTTTTAAAAACAAACAAACAGCTTTACCCTGCTCTGTAATGGTGCTCATATAAACCTCCTTCTTATTCAATAAGAGGTAAGTATTAGCAGTCACACTCAGGAATAAACACAATTAAGAATTGTAATAAATAGGTTCTAGAATAAATTCACATAAAAATACATTTAGACTTCTCTTAGTTTCTTTTAGAATACAAACCAACGTTACAAAGACCTACTGTAAAATAATCTATAGTCCAATTTTCATACGAAGGGCAAGAAAAGTTACTAGATTTACTTTCACAAATTTATGTGTCAGGTCATGTGATATGCAGATGTCACTTTTAATAGATGTTATCAATACCATCCTATAAAATAACACTTATAATATACTAAATACTTAAATTTTGCCATGAAGTCCGTTGCAATATCTGAAAATGTTAATAATTTTAAATTCTATTTTTCGTTTTCACCCATTTGAAATTTGTGATAAACATTTAAACTATATGGTTAAGCAGCTGTTTCAATAGTAGCCTGGAATAAAACTATTTATTTCAGGCAAAAATACTTTTGAAACCGTTTTAATTATGCTTATTAAGATAAGTTTTTTCATACACTTTACAAAGAAAGGGAAAATTATTTTTCATGTGTGTAGGTGAGCATCATGATTGATATTAGGTCCTTCAAAGAATATTACAAGATCTAAATGTTCATCGTTTTTCTTTAAGAACTAGTACATTTGATTTTTAATTTAAATATAAATGTGGTATTAAAGCCCTTGAATGCATAAAAAACAAAATATGTGCTTTCCTTCAGACCATCATGGCTTTACAAACTAAGAATAATATACCTATATACCACATCCATTGATAGTCTTAAGAAATGAATTCATTTGGTCAAAATTGAAATAAATAGTGCTTTGTTCTTTCTTTTTTCTATTAATTTTTTTTTTTACTTACTACTAGATTGATTATTTCTAAAAAAAACACACAAGAAAACATGTTCATGACAGACTTTAGCCATTAAAACCAATATTGGTTATAAACTGTAATAAATATTTAACATTACATAACATTAACATAAATTATGTTGCATGTTGGATTTTGTGATCCAATAACAGGATGCAGAAGGAATCCACCCTTATTATATAGCTGTAGAGTTGCAAGATTAAAAATTCAACATCATACAAGCATATAACCCGAATGGATAGTAAGACACAGTACTAAAATAAATTTAAAAAAATCATACAGTGCAGATTCTCTTATCTTTACTATAAAACTACCCAAATTTATAGGGCTTATGTCCCCCTTGTCGAATACCCCTATTTTTGCTTTCAAACCAGACTAGGTATTTTATAGTTCTGGTAAAAAAAAACACCACTATATTTTGAAATAGCTTATTCACAAGGATATCTCTCTCATCTGTGTTATATACTGAACATTATTTTTTAGTGAAAGCAGGAGAAAACAAAGTAGACTTGGCACAATTATTTAAGATACTTTTGAAAATAAACTGTGCTGGGCTGAGAGACTTAGCCTTAAGTTTGGAATTGAAATAATCTTGAAAGAAGAGGCTTAGGAGGGAACAATAAGGGTTTTTTAATTAATACAAATAATTATTCTTATTTTTTTGCAAGTACAAAATAAATGTTTAAAAGTGAATTGTCACTGGTTCATAAACAAACACAACTGCTAGGTAAAGCAGACACATTGTGATTGCAATCACACACTCTGATAAATAGTAAGGTAACATTAGAGAACATTAAACCAGTACACATAACGTATAGTAGTTTTACTTTATTGTCATTATACTCACAGTTGATACATATTTGTATTGGTTTTATTGTCACAATAGATATACGCTAACAATTTTTATATTATTGTCATTGATCACATTTAATATTTATATACATTTAACAGATACCCTATACAAAAACTGTCAAGATTGGAAGCAGCCATATCATTTAACAAAATATATCATAAATAGAAACAGAGATGAATTTGGTCTGATTTTGTGCAACTTTTTCTATCTTTACTAACACCAAAAACAATTACTACTATACATTAAAACAAGTTAGTAAATTAATGTTGATATTAAACTGATCTACATGAATTGGTGAATTTGTTCAGTCCATGAATTGGGCAATATTCTTCCCATTTCATGAAATGGCCTCTCCCTCTGACCATCTCATGAACTGGGGGAATATATCTCAACCTGAATTCCAGTTATCGTGTAGTAGTTAGTATAATAAGTTCCATTTCATGAAATAGGCAATTTTTGCCCAGTTTATGAAATGGACAAGTGAATAAACCTGTTTACGGAATGAGAATAAATTTGCCCAATTCACCAAATAGATAGTTTCACTATTGGGGTGTAACATACATGACAATGACTTAATTTGTGGGTAAAAATGTCTTAGGATATAAATTAATTCTAATATGTTAGACATTATAATCACATGTTCATTATGTTCAGAAAAAATTACTATAGTTAATATTATACAACAAACTTCGAAAAGTTACTAAAAACTATGTTTTAGCGCCATAAAACTTAACTCGGCCATGAAATAAATATTAGTTTATCTAAACTTTACTACATCCAAGTATTAAATACTTTAAATATTACTTTGATTAAAACATAATGCAAACCAATATTAATAAGATTTATACCTTTTGTAAATTGAACATTCTTTGGATTAAATATTTTCTATTCAAGTTTTATCTAATATTAAATTATGCTCCTAACTTAAATTTCATATTTTAGAATGTTTTCTAAAATGTTAATAATATTTATGTTTTAAATTCAAATAAACCCTAATTTTCCCACGGTGTGTGCAGTAGGTATATAAATGCAAAAATAAATATTAGCTATTTACATTTCCTAAGTCTGAGCTGAAAATTAATGCTAATATTAATTGAATCAAATGTCCATGAGCATTGGTAAGAATTTTAAATATTACTTTGGAAAAAATTGAATATTTATACTGTATATTGTTTTGAAAAGATTAAATCTATTATATTTTTTATTATCACATATTATTTATAATTTATTATACCCTTTGAGTTATGTTAAGTACAAGTAAACTGATTAAAAAAAGTACTAAACCAAAGAAAAGTAGAATTTTAAATTTTAACTTAACAAATAAATGCTCTGGCAAGAATATGCCTATGTAAGACATTTAAATAGCCTAATAATTTCAACTTTATAAAATACATTACTAGGACTAAACCATTTAACCAATATATATGAAGATTTTCTTTACTAATAATATAAGGCTATTTTTAATATATAGAAGACGAAAGTATTCAATGTTGCCAGAACTCCCGATTTTTGTGGGACATCCCAATTTCAGAGCTAGAAATCAATGTCCTCCCAATACCTTATCATTCCCAATTTTTCAGGGGAATTATTACTTTAACTGAGGTTAGCTTGAAATGGGCTAAGCTATTCAGAGAGTCACAAACACGATTTCTTTCATTATCTATCTACTGCTCTTGGGAGAAATATATAAGTATGTCCTGCAATAATATAATATTTTTCAAGATGAGACAAAGACAGATGTCCGATATAGATCAAAAATATTTTTGAAACTGAAGAAGAGTAGAGCAGAGCTCTTGACTATTTAAATTGTGATGAGCTCGTTTGAAATATTAATGAAAGAAGCACTATGTAATGAGTTAGCTATCACAGAAATGCACACAAAATAATGCCTGGTTCAAACTAGATTACAATCAAGACTTCAAGACAACTTCTACAGATTTCAAGCAAAGCAACTTATAAATAAACTGGAAGATTCACAAAAAAATTCAAAGCATAGGTGATTAACAATCTCTTTTAATAACAATTATCTCAAATCCTTAAAAGATCATAATTATTTTTCAATTGAAAACTTAGAAAATAGTGTTATTCTTTTTAATATGACTGAATAAATATCAATGAATCAATTAGATGAAGAACTTAACTTAATGAAATCATCCATGTAAGACATTATGAAAAATAAAATAAAATTGGCTGAAAATAAATGGAAATAGTTATTTAAGTAATTTACAAAAAATAATGTAAAAAAATCTAGTTAGTTTAATATATTTTGAGCATACCGACATGCGAATGCTTTGTAGAGAAAGTATTTTCTAAAACAAATCTAAAATGATCTGTACATGAGAAACAAGGGTTTTGTTGTAGAGGATTTGCTTGTACAGTTTAATTTTGACATGTCTTATAACGGATTTTACAAACCGATAAAATAAGTGTATGATATTCTTGCACATATGAGATCATCTGCAAAGTATAAGTAATAACTATAAAAATCATTAATAATGAACGATTTTTATCACTTATACTTAACATAATTACTATGATGTTTGAAAATAAAATATGTTTTGTATTTTTTCATATGTCCCACTTTTCTTGACCCAGTCCCACTATTTTTTAGCTTCACCAATGCCTGATGCATGAAATAAAAAGCTGGCAAGGCTGATTAGTAGTACCTAACATATAAGGGCAGAAAAGAAATAAAATGTACAGGAACAGCCGCAGGAATGGAATGAGGAGGTGAAAAAGTGTGAAATGATATTTAGTATGGTGAAAAGTGAAATAATGGTGATGACAAGGAAGAGAACATGGCCAAGAAAAGTGATAGAACTAGATGGAGTAGAGTTGAAAAAAGCAAAGAGAAGAACGTTAAGTATTTTGGTAGTGTGATTGAGGCAAAAGGGGGCATCAGAGAAGATATAGTGAGATGAGGGCAGCAGGGAGAGGTTTTTGAGACCTGTATGGAAAAGAGAAGTTCCCCTTAAGGTGTAAGGAAGTGCTGTATAGAACATATGCATACCCATAGTTACATATACAGCGGAAACTTGGACTTTGGATAAAAGAAAAATGAGGAAGGTGGAGGCCACGGGAATTAAGTTTTTGAGGAGCATGCCAGCTGTCACCAGAAGAGATAGGATTAGGAGTGAAGATGTAAGGTCAAGAGTTGGGGTACAGAGGGTACATAAGATAGTTGTGGAGGCTAGGATGAGATGGTATGGACACATAATGAGGATAAAAGGGGAGAGGATTCCAAAAAGAATAATGGATATAAAGGGAGACCAAGGAAGAGATGGGAGGAACAGATAGCAGCAAGTGTGCAAGTGAGAGGAGCAGAGTGGAAGAGACTGCAGGAGGAAGAATGGTGAAAGGACAGAGGGAGATGGAGGCATTTTACTAAAGAGACCCAGAAACAGGCTGGAAACAATTCATGATGATAATGATGATGATGGTGGTATAAGGGCAGACCCAATATGGCTTTCAAAACAATAAAAACAGGGAGTTCACACTTTGCAACACTGCATGCGGACAAAGAGATGATAATTGCCCCTTTAAGATAAGTAGCTACTACCCTCAATACTTTCAATCTAATTTAGCAGTAGTAGGCCTAAAATGTGCCAGCTAAGTAATCTTTTTACATAGCTCTTCAACATTTTAAACTTTTAGATGAATAATGTTAGACATGGAATAGAGATTAATAGGAGCTAATAGTAACGAAAAACACTTTCCACTCCTGCCATATGGTATTAGTTACAGCTCAAATATTTTAAAAGCCATTTAGTGGTTGTGTTTTAAAAAAAAAATCCCTCATCCTTGTTCTCTATTTTCTTCAATGTTTAACATTGTACAAATATTTGTGTACATTTATAATCAATTATTGTCATGCATCTTTACTATAATCTAAAGACTAAACATTGACATAAATCTTCCTAACAACGTTTGTGTAGGTTCTTTATACACAGATACTTTTTGTATGTATAAATATTTAATTTTGTAATATAAAAGCATATAGCTAAAAAAAATTGTGTTGGTATTTTAATTTAAACTAGGTCTAAAAAAAATATTTTCAGCGTGCATTTCATTTAATAAAAACAAAAACTCAGCTGTTTAACTATTATTTATAATAGAACTACTACTATAACATGTATGGATTTTCTTTCATCTTCGTAATACAATATACAATATACATTTTATACAACCAGTCCTGACAGTACAAACTTCATTGCTACTTTGCTGCAATTGAAGTTCTCATAGTTCACAACTACAGCAAGCACCTAATATTTATAAGAATAGCAATCTCCCACTCCTTCCTCAAGATGAACAATACTATGCTATCAAAAAGAGGAAAGTTTATCAGTCAAAACGATCACACATGTCACAAGATGATAGATAACATTATATTTTGTATATTCCTAGCTGTTAAGATAATTTGTTGCTCTTATATTCCCATTATTTGGTAGTCAAAATAAATATTTAGTAGACCGATATACATAATGAATGTAAACATCAAAGGAATTTCAGGGAAAATGAACACTGCCAAATTAGGAAAATGTATGCAAAATTATGGAAGAAAAGAAAAAATAGTGATAATTTGTTTGTTAATTGGATTTAGGAGGATTCCACAAAGATGAGGATTATTCAAATTAGTCAAATAAAAATTGTTTTAATATATAAATGCAGGATAAATATTTTAACATGATTCTATTGTTTCAAAATTTCAAAATGTTTTAGCAACACTGTTGTCAGTGGATGAATTTTGCCCCCATATTAAAATGATTATATTAAGTAATCATACCCTCTAAAACATTTATTATTAAAGTATTAAAAAAGTTCATTTCCACAATATGTATGCAAACGTTAAGTACAATATATGATTATTTAATTAATATTTTTTGTACAACAAATGTATCATATATATAAAGACCAATATTCAACTAACAAAACCATTGACAGAATAAATCTTATTTTGATCAGCTTTTATAGACTAGTGACAATTTCAAGAATCCAATATAGATTCTATAATAAAATATTTGAATCAATAAAAAAATGTATGTATTTTGAAAAATAACATCTCTATCTACCTTAACTTAAAGCTTTAATTTGTTTTGTATCATTTGATTGTGGTTACTACACGCTGGAGGATTGAGCTAGGTCTATTTAAACAGTAATATGTTAGCTAAAGAAGCATAACTGTCACAAGTCCGACACATTAGTTGTCGGTAGCGTGTCTGCCTATTGAGCCAAGAGTCCTGGGTTCGATTCCTGGCACTGTCGAAAATTTATCATTGATGAAAATATGGTTTTACCCTTTCACATTGATTAATTGACTGCCGGGGACTGGATGTTGTGCCTGTCCTAGTCTTAAATTAGATCGTTAGGTGTATGAAGCCATGACAGGCCTACAAGCCGGTAGTGGAAAATATATGGCTTGAATAAAAAACTGACCCAGGCCACAGGCTGGAAACAGTAATGGATGTAAAAAAAACTGTCATGGGGTTATGTAGAAGCCAATTATAGAGAGAGTCTATCTTTGTCTTGGAAATGCACTCTTCTTACCTAGTGGTCACTCTATTGGAGAGGTGCACAATATTTAAGGTGGCATTGGATTGATTATGACACTCATTTTAGGGGAGTTAAGGAGATAAGACAAGCTAGACTATGCTCACCACTTCAAGACACATACACCCTTCAAGCCTCCAACCGACCTTTATTTGTATTTTAGCTGTACCTTAACATAACATCTAGATACAGTGATCACTCCCATTCCACTGGCAATAAATCAAACATATTACTTTCCAGCATTATGTATTTATCTTGTGGCAGAAACATCTGAACTTCCTGTTCTGACATCATGACTGAAATAGTAGTCTGGTGGTGGTGGTGGTGGTGGTGGTGGTGAAAAGGGGGGAAAACACTACAACTACATGATTAACAGAGAAGAGATAATACTTTTAAAGACATACTTCTTCAAAAGCTGAAGGATTCATTTCCCTCACAATCTCTACAACCCAATCACAAATTTTACTGCCAAAGATTATTTTTACAAAAGACTTGAATGAGAATGTGCGACACAAACTATACAATGACTATAAATTGACAATCTGATTGATGAAATGTTAAAAAATGATTTTAAAATGCAGATACAAAAGTTGCAATACATCCTTGTCAATAATACAAGCTGTAATATAAATCCACAGTGAAATCTCCTTTAATGGCCACCTCTGAATAGCAGATTCTTCTTTATAGTGAATAGTTTAAATTTCTCTGGCAAAATAACACAGGCTCTTACAGTGAAAAAACTTTCCAATAACAAACTTTCTCAACAATGAACATGGACGTATATTAATGCATACAAATTTCTTAACACTGGACAAAAATTGAAAACACCAATTCAAAGGAATGTCATGAATGCCAATGTATTGTGTGAAGTGTAAGTAGTCCCATCTTTCCTATAAAGTCAACATTTCTAAAATATCCTAAATAGTAACGAATATGGTACTTCAAGACTGTACCTCCCACCCCTTATGAGCCATCAGCGGGGGTTGTTCCAGCAGTTAAATAGTCTATACTCATGCACACATACATATTGTAGAAGGCCTACAATCTAAATTGAATTTTATTTATGTATTGTCCTGTTTATTATACAATCTGTACCGTAAGCTATGTGCAATATTTATTCCTCAGTCATAATTATCTTGCATAAAATACTGCACAGTGCAGTATAGTTAAATTGTTGTAGTTAATATTCATAGTATAGGCCTATAGGGTCATACCGACTAAACTGTATTCAAGCAGTATGCTATCATTTAAAAAAATTTGTAAATGATTTTTCCAAATAATGAACATATCTTAGTAATTATATTTTTTTTTATACTAGAAGGTGTCCGTTATTAAGATATTTCGCTGTAGTTGTTAATGTACACTAGAACAGCTATGTAGAATTAATAGATCCAAGCTACCACACTGAGGATTTCCTACTCCTAGCTCTGTTAAGCATGACAAATGCGAAAGGAAAACTGTTAAAAGATAGAAAAAAACCCAACTATATTCACATTTAATAAAAACTGATAAAATAATAATCATCATATAAATATTGCTTACATTTCTTAAACTGATAAAAATATTTATGGGTTGTCTCTTATCACAGAACAAATTAACAAATGAATGAACAAATTAACAAAACTTTTAAATTTGTTTATTTAAAATCTAAAACCTATCATAGAGCTTGACCTAGGGCGAGATTGTTGAGGCCTTACTTATGTCTTCCCATGGTGATCAACCTTCTCTTAGAGTGTTTGGTTTGAAACCTGTCCGTAATGTTAGTGAAGAAATTTAACATTAATATTTCGTTAGAGCTATGAACATTTTATGTGCAGGTGTTGGTAGTCTTGTTTGTCTCTATGACATATTTGTTCCTTTCTGCTATGTATCAAATTTGTTGAGTTCATATTACTTTAATTAGTAAAGTGTTTCATTTTGATTAAGTTGTAATGTTTGTTAAGCGTTCCATAAAACTGTGATAGCATGTTTTCATGTAAAATCAACAAAAAATTAAATAGGTATAATATTTTATTTATTACATTTTAACACAAGAACTATTCTATGACCGAATTTAAGGGGTAAAAATTAGGATAGCTTTAAAGTAATTGTACCAGCATTAATGTGGATAGGGATTTAGAAAGTCACAACAATGAGTCATGTGTTTTAAACCACCACCAATGCTGCTAGTTGAGAATCTCCCAGTCACTAGGATCTAATACAAACTATTGCAAGCCTAATGCCTCAAACTGTATGATCCCTGGTGCAGGCAATTAGAGCAATAATATTAGTAATATATTCTAAATAAATATCTACCAAAATATATATTTTTGGAATCACATCCTTAAAATAAGTACAAAGATAATTTTCCTGGTTTAAATGTGTTTTTTTACCAAATTTCAATAAATTGTTCACAAAAGTCTTTAACCATAACATACTTAAAAAATATTTTAAATGAATCAGCGGGAGAAAGTCACAGCATGATATGACACAATATTATGTCACACGTCATGTTATGACAGTTAAAGATTCCAGCTAAAACAACATATCCAAATTTTATGGCTTGTTTAACAGCTTTTTTAAAAACTAAATGTTCTTCAGGATTTACCTATTATCTTTTTACAACGAATACAAACAATCCACACCTATACATATCAACAAAAAAATGAACATCAAGAAAATCTAACATACCATTATTATCTTATGGTTTTCACCCACTTTAATTTGAGTCTCATTCTTTTTGTGTATATTATCAATATTTACGTATTATATCCTATAAATGTGTTATAAACAAAATTATTATAAAACTAGCAACACTAAGAACTAAGCATATATGTGTATATTTGTGTGTAGGCCTATATAAACATAAAAAGTAAAATAAAAAAACACGCATTTAACTGTGTTTTGTACACCAGTGAAAAAATGGTGGCTTTATATTGTTTTTTTTAATATCTTAAGTGTACTCATTTTAAAAAAAAATCATGAAACCAATCTAAATTAAATTTACACAAAAACATAATATAAAATAAAAATACACAAGATAGACTAGAATATTTGTCTATACATTCATAATACAACTGATTATATATGGGTTCATAAAAGAACAAAATGAAAATGGGATAATGTTCTTGTCATTAATTTCTCAATGAATCTTGAAAGTATGCATGTTAAGAATATGACGTTTCATGGAAGATTTTTGTTTGGTCATGTGTGAACACTCCGGACATTGAAAACCTGGTTGTTTTCCACACTCATACTTCAAATGGCGATACAAAGATGTTTTAAACTTGTAAGTCTTGAAGCACCTTGGACAGAAGCTAGGTTCTTCAATTATTTTAGATGAATTATGAGACTGTTCACCATGGAACTTGAAGTCTGTGGACATCAACATACACAAATATCATAAAAAACAATTATTTTAATTTTTATGCAAGTTTTTAATCCAAACAAACACACCAAATTATCAATATTCCTGCAATTCAATTAATTTAAAAGTAATAGCATAAATAATATTATTAATTGTGTTAATTGGCTGAGGGTGATAAAGCAAACAACATTATTTCTTATTTAATAATATTAGCATATTTCTTTATCTTGAGCACATTTTCCTAGTGCTATGAGGAACATGTGTGTAAAATTCCCTATTGGGAAAATTATTTATCTACTTTTAAATTTAGTTTATTCTTGTACACAAAATTGTAAATTGACAGTTTGGGGTTTTTGTCTGTTTTAGGTAATTATGATAGGATAAGTTGGATAATAGGTTATAATAGGATAGTTTTCTAGTGGTATCATGCTAAAATTAAAATGTTCACAAAATATGTTCCGCTGTATGTAGTTTTTTGTCATTTAAAATATTAAATATAATATAATATTTTAATCTACATGAGCCACTAGGGAATGTGTATGTTATTTCTGAGTGGTAATTTCAAATGTGATTCTAAGGATTCAGGATTAAAAACAAATCAACTTTGCAATTGAACAAAATCACTAGACATAATATAAAATGTATGTGTTGTTGGTTTATGAGCAGCAGTTTTTCAACAAATGTTAGGTTATCTTGTATTTACATCTAAAAGAGTCATCATTCTTTGAGGTAGTTCAGACATGAGATAGAAAACAAACCAGAAACATTCTATTTTCCATTTTTGTTTCAAATATCTAATTTTAAACTAAACATATTATAACTATAGTGAAATCCAAACAAGCCATTTTACATTCAGACGTTCTAGATGTCTTGAGGTAAAACTTTAACGGAGGAATCTGACAAGTGAGAGAATAACACTTTATAACAACACTTAATTATATTATATACTTGAGAAAAGATCAATACAGCTATGAAAGTAAAACTAAATCATTGCTAGATTTTATTGGAAAATAAAATGATATGTCATCTAAAATAAATAATTAGGAGTGGTGGATACAATTAAAAAAATAATTTATCAGATTGTAACTAATTATATTGTAATTATTTAGAATACATATATTCCACTAAAACAATTAGTATTGTGATATAATTTGTGAATACTGTTTACATAAATAATAAAATATGTGTATGCTGGATACCACAAGGCTCCACCCCTCCACCTCCACCTCTTGAACATTGTGAGAATATGAACAATTCAAAGTATGTTAACTGCAATGGGCCCTTCTCATTGAGTTTGCAGGTGCTAGAGCTCTCCTTGCAATTTCATACAGAATATAATTTACATGACTGCTTCTATGGTCTAGTGGTCATAGCTCTTGGCTATAGATCCATATGTACCCGGGTTCGATCCTCAGCACTTCCAAAATTTATATGTGAAGCAGTGAGTCTGGAACAAGCTCAAACTTAACCTCATGAAGACAAATGAGGATAAAGAAATGGCAGCTCTGGTTTATAAAACTAAGATTAATGGCCGGAGGGCTCGTTGGGCTGATCACATGACACCCTGTATCCACACATGTTGGCACTATCATCACTAACAGCGGCGGCCGCTCATTTGGTATAGTTCGTTAGCAGGATCACACCATGGAGTTTTTTTTAATATATAATTACATATTATTTTATCTAAACAATAATGCTTCAAAATAATTAAGTATATAAATTGTAATCATTGTGAAGAGTTCAATACATCGACTCTGTGTGTGCGTGTATAATTTTACTGCTAATGTTCCCTCCAACAACTCTTTCTATTAAATTGTGAACTTTGCAGACTGAACAAAAGAGATGATGTTAACCTTTCTAGTTGTGTTTAGTTTTCTCACTCTAGATATTTTCATTGAACCTGCCTATTTACCCGCTTTGGTGGCTACATGGTCTATGGGGCTACTCTCGCAGAAGAATAAACTGCTGATGACAAGGAGATCGAGATTAGAATCTCGGTCGGGTGTACTGAGGCTGGTTTTTCCAAAATGGTTTTCCACTTTCTGTCTTCACAAATGTGGGTACACTTCAATTAAATATAACCTTCCTAATCCCTAAAACCATTAGCGTAATTAGTACATAAGCGTACAACCCTAAAAGGTGGTAATATGGCGATAAAAAAAACTTGCATATCTTAGTGATTAAATTCACTATTTTTCAAAATTAATATATTTTCTATCTTGTCTAAGTGTAAAATATTTTAATGTTTTATGTTCCTTTCCAATCTATACAAAGAATATAAAGATTTGAGTATAATGATTAAAAATAATCATGTGCAAAATTTGATGGGATTTTAATTTTTTTCAACCTTCAATTACAAAAAAAAAGTGTTTTTATTACATCTGTATTTTTTGTTCTTCAAGTACCACATCTTACTATCCATTCAGGTTATATGCAGTGTGTTTGTTAGTAGGTACTGTTTGTATATTTGTAGTTGATTATTTCTTTATATATTCTATTGAGCCTAAAAGGCTAGGTCAGTTCATCATAAATTCAGTGATTAATAATGTTTCTATACTATCAGTACATGATGAATATACTCACAGGAACAATTCAACAAAAATATATTACTTCAATCAACAAATACAGTAAATAGTTTAAACAATATTGATTAAATTTCACTTCTTTATACTATATATTATAATATATAGTAGTAATGGATAAGTCAAATGTATTTACATATAATGCCCAATTTTTAATATCTGTAAATGGGCAATGCTCTAATGCCATAGAGTATGAAAGTGAGTATTGTATAACAGAGATTTGGGAATTGCCTCTGGTCAGCTAGAAGTGAAACTTCATGAGCTGCAGATCAGTCGGCCTTTCATAGAACCAAATTCTGTAACAGACTTCTGTTTTAGGTTTCCTCAATGCTCATGTGTACTTAGGCCCACCACCAAGGGAGGGACTAATGGTAACATGATATTGGGCTCTGTAATCCCAGGGTATTGAACTCAATATATATATATATATATATATATATATATATAAAGTTGTAGATGATATAAAATAAAACACGAATGATAAGCAATCAAATGCCTATCCATGCTAAGGAATAGTGCATGCACAGCCCACCAGATGGGGTTTCCTTAGGAGAAACTTACTGGCATTTGTCACAATGGTATCATTGGTTCGGTCCAACCTTGTCCTTCATTACTAAGTGTTTGGAAGTTTCACAGAGTCTTTTACTTTTGTATTTAAATTAAATTTAGCGTATGAAGAGAGTAGGGTAGTGAATAAAATTTAAATAAAATTTAAGTATTTTATCATGTGCATAACATTGCAGTATTCAGTTAGGGATTAATTTTAATGCATAGTTTTTGTTTTGTAAAAATGACCAAAAATTTTCAATAAAATGTACAAATCTAAATCGAGCAGTGATGGCATGGTGGGGGGACACGAGCTTGTTTCCGTTGGAATATTTTTTTACCCCGCTCTTCCCGTTTGGACTAAATTTTTCTCTCTCTCCTTGAACCAAAGGTTAAGACCACTCCCTCCAAATAGCTTCTAGAATCATCCAATTTTCAAAATTATCCAGGAGGAGACCACTTCAAATAACTTACACAACTGACATCTAATTTTGTGAAGCCACTGATGCATACCTAATTCGAGCTTTCCTACAGTACAGTGCAAGTGTCCGTGCTGCTTCAACTCGCTCCCTCTATGAACCACAATTTGAGTTAGTGGTTTGAAGCTTGAGCTATCACAAGACAATACCAGGAGAGGGAAAGAGCCACCAGAGAAGCTAGGGCATTAACCATAACATTCTATTTTATAAAATCCTGTCAAATATTCGCACGCTTAGCAATAATCCACCAGCCTTTGATAAATCTAGAACAGCCTATGAGAAGGCCAAACACAAAAAGACAAATAACTCAAATAATGTACATAATTGAAGGTTATGATCAAAGTCTGATGAAGAGCCACTGCAAAAATTACTGTTTTGTAATTGAATCACTCATTTTAGAAAGGACATTACTCCAAAATCCACGTTTTTCAGAAGATATTTTTTTTTGTAGGGTTAGTAGAATCTTATAATGAATTTCTAGTGCCACAATAAATAAGACTACAGCAACTGAGATGTTATAGAACATAAGTTTCTTTTGATAAGTGTATCTCTTTTATCATAAAAATATAAAAAAATATGTTAACATATGGAATAATGCCCTTTCTAATATGATCAAAGTTTTTTAGGTTTAATTTAAAGCATGAAATCTTCCAAAGGAGTATACAACTAATATTTTCATTGCAGAATTTTGAAAAACCAATAAAAAAGTTTTTTTTTATCATTGTTACCTATGATTAAACAAAACATATTAGAGCTTATTATACACAACATTGCAACAATCATTAATCATCACTGCTACTTGATTTATAGTCTAATGGCTGAACAATGAGAGATGCATATCATTACTAAAAAACAAAAACACTAAAATAAAATATCACATGTTGTGTCATCAATTATAGTAATACCAAAAACATTTTTGCAACAACTTAACTGCCATCTGAAATTGCAGTGCTACTACTCCCATTGGAATATTTGGAATGAATCCTTTTCTATACAGAAACGTGTGCCTACATTATAATAACCCAGGAATGGAATAAAGCCCTTTCTAAAATGAGTGATTCAATTATAGTTTACTATTAACCTTTTTACAATTTCTGTGAAAAGGGTGATGTGTTATTTTCACCACGGCTTACTACATTTAAGTACTAACTATGCTTGTGGTTTTAGGGATTAGGAAGGTTATATTTGGAGGAGGTGTACCCAGATTTGTGTGGAAAACTATTTTGGAAAAACCACTCTCAGTACACTCAACCAAGATTCGAACCTTGATCTCCCCGTCATTGGCGGTCTAATTTACTGTAAGATTAGCGCCTTAAACTATGCGGCCAATAAAGTGGGTATGATATTGTCTAGAAGTAAAATAGGTTATTTATTAACACTGATATTGATATAAGTCTATCAAGTACTCAAGTAAACTTTACTTTCTATTAGTAGTACTATTATTCTTTAGCTAGATGAACTAATTTGTAGTGAAACTGATGGCCAATAATAACGTGAATATATCAGTTGATTGAACAGCTGACTGAAAAGGTGAAGGGAATGGGTTTGGATCCTTGCCTAAGAGTTTGATTCAATCAATTATTAATATACCGACATAGGAGGATAAGAGTACTTAGTATTTTTATGGCTATAGGTTCTTTTCTAATTCATACATACATATACATACATACCTAATCAAACCAATCCCTTACAGGGTAGGCAAGAAACTGTGAATACAGCTCAAAAAACATCTCTGTACTTAATCCATCCTCACTAACTTTCTCCTCACTTCCCCATCCTAGCATCTTTTCTAATTCAATTATTGAAAAGAAATCCACCATAATTATTGAAAGGCTACTCATTAAAGAACTACAATAGTAAAAACAAGTAAAAATTAATGTACTTTAATCATTGTATGTATTTATAATAATTTGATGAAATGTATATTCTTAGACACCCATGCGGATAAGGGTAAGCAGCACATTGTACAAGAGTATGTATGCATACAGTTTTAGTTTATATATCATGGGAAGAGGATTAGAACTGCTTATAAAACTAAGTATATATTAATGTAATTTAAATATGATAAATAGCAATTACAAAGGTTATACAATTCTTTCAATTTATTACTTATAAGGCTAATATAAATATAAACAAATAAGGTGGTGCTCTACAACACTTAACAGAAGTCACAAATGAATATCCCACCCCTTCGTAAAATGAACATTGTTCGTGCCACCACTCAGATCATTCATGTCATTTCAATCAGTCCGCATCATTTTGGTAGAGGGTGAACATTAATCTTGGGAGAGCTATATTTCTCTTCAACTGCATTCTCTTCTAATTCTTTCGTTTTGTTTTTATTAAAATAAATAATTTATTTAAATAAAAACAAATGAAGATCAAAAAACCATTTAGAAAGCTACAAAAAGCATGTTTAAATTTGGTGCGTAGACTTGCATGCTCTATGCATTGTTTAACAAACACCATACTACATTTTATCTCCTATATCACTTGATGACTGCTCCTTCAAGAATGTCTACTAGACGAGCTTTACATTGCAATGATACAAGAGTAATTTTGTTCAATCCAATAACAAAAGCTCACAGCCTTTTATTATAAAGTTAAAAAATTTGGAAGAAAGTATAGAAAAGGTAGATAAAAACATACAAAAGGGAGGAACATAATATGGCTTTTACAATGAAAAGAAGAACACAGTTCACACTTTACATTGCTGACATTGAAGTTTAAAAAAATTGTAATAAATTGGACAAAAATTACCGGTAAATCCCAGATAAATTTACAAAAACACAAAATCAAGTGTTGACAGAACTAGGTAACCAACTTGTATTGTTAATAAACTGCCAAATTCATCTCATTGTTGTCAACAATTGAAATAAACAGCTGAATACTCTTAGTCCCCCATATACTCTTGCCCTCCCCTACCTCATAGGTGTTAGAAGTGCCCTTGAAGTGTAAGAAAGTGCTATATGGTTACATATGAAGCAGAAACAAGGAGATTGGATGTAAGAGATACCAGGAAAGTGGAGGCCACAGGACTGAGGTTTTAGAGGAGCTTGCTAGCTGTCACCAGGAGAAACAGGATTATGAATGAAGCTATTCGGGCAAGAGTTGGGGTACAGGTATGGTAGTTCATGAGATAGTAGTGGAAGCAAGGGTGAGATAGTATGTTAGTGCAATGAGGATGGAAAAGAAAATAACCCAATGAGAATGGTGGAGATGAAGTAATTATGTAGGAAAAATGCTGCAAAGAGTGACCAAAAGAAATATTGAAGTTACAGATAACTGCAAGTGTGAAAGTGAGAGGATGAATGGAAGAAAGTAAAGAAGGAATAACAGTGGATAGAAAGAATAAAATGGAGGCATTTTAATAAATTGACTCAGCTTCAAGCTGTAAACAGATGATGATGATGAGGAGGAGGAGGAGGAAGAGGCTATATATGTTAGGCTTAGTTGTGTTTTATTGCATTAAAGTATATATTTTGTAGCTGGATGATTATATATTCTGAAATCAGTATTGGAATGTTATAACAATGGATATGATAAAAGTGATCAAAAAATACAATCCGACGAAACTAATTTATGTAAATAGTTACTATTGTAGTTTGAAATAATATTTGTATTGCTAGCTTAGAATTATTTAGAAAATCATTTGATAAGGGTGAGATTCATATCGAAGATCCAGTTCTTGTCTGAATATATATTTGGTAACTAAAATTTGTTTACGAAGCAAATAAAGAGTTTTATATCATTTAAATTAAAATGAAAGGCATTTTTAAATGTTATTCACTAATGAGGTTAAAGTTAGTTATATGTCATAAAAAATTATATAATAAATTCAGCAACAACAAAATTATGTGTAGACTCAGAAAATATGTACCATTAAAATGATTCAAATATCAATATATTATAAATTAAAATACAAAATTAAATTGGCAAATTAAAAAACAACAACTGGTAAGATGTTAAGTAAATAAAGGATAATATATTTGAATGTGAGCATGTATAATTTATTTCTTTTGTTTCCTTTATTTGATGTGTATGATGGAGTAGCACACCAAGAAATATTATTTCCACATCATAAAGAAACCTGAGTACAGTAGTGTTTGTTTAAGTAAGTTCTAAATAAAACAATGGAAATGCAAGCGTTGAAAAAAAACTTATAAGAATTTTCATTTTAGAATTCAGTTTCAAATTATAGGTTATCAAGTGAAAATAGCTTGAATGGAAACTTTGTAGTTTATAGGTGCATAAGAATGTAAGAACACAAACTTCAGTTTGTTTTTACGCAAAGTAACAAGCCTTGATTTTGTAAAATAATTCCCAATCACTGGTAACTCAACATCCAGGCGAAAAGGTGACCATCTCATTGCTAGCTTATTTTAAAATTATTGTTACTATAGTAACTAAATGACTATTGTAAATATAAATATAATCATTTTATTTAGGAGTTTCTCAAATGGAAACATCCTGTTAGATATTTTCTCCGGACCGAAATAAGACTAATGTTAATCAATCAACAAGATTCTTGTGTGAGTTACGAATATGTTTGAACAGATTCGACTTTACTTTACAACGATACTGGCAATACGGACACTGGAACTGAGGTTCTTTCCCACACTCATTTTGAAGATGACTGTTCATTGAACTACGCCATTTATACATTCGTCCACACTGTGGGCAACTATGTTGAAGATGACTTCTTTTATCTAAAGAAAACTCCACTGGTTGATTGTTGTATAAAAAGTTTGGAAAACCATCAAACATAGTTGTTTGTTTCGTTTCTGATGCCATATGCACAATTTTGTCTGAAAAACCTGAAACAAAAGCAGGAGAAGTTCAGGTGAGAGTTAAGGCAAAACAACTAGAAAATTGGTTGTTTATTCACCCTAGGCAAGTTGAAGAAGTGGTCTGGTTGGTCTTCATACATAGATTATTTGGTATTATTCCATAGGCTTCTCTATTTTGCAATACATTAAATAAGTTAAACTTTATCAAACAACATGAGAGATTTTGTTTTTAAATGGCAGCTACACAGACACACAAAGACGAGGAGAAATATCCATCACAGCTGGTTGAATGTGTACAAAAATATATGTAGTTTTATTTGTATGCAGTACTTCTATGAAATAAATATTCCCATTAAATAATTACATGAATGAATATCATATAAAGAAACTAAGCCATTTATACAGAATATATATACTTTAAATTTTGTTTAAGGTATAATAAACTCATTTTTAAAATTTTATTTTTATAAACAAGTAAAGGGTTTTCACCACTAACCATTAACTTTACCCCCCCCCCAAAAAAACAATAAATGTGTTTCTTTCCCCTAACCAATTCTTACTATATTTGTGTGTAGAGCTAGTGAGTATTAAATATAAATATATAAATATATAAATTGTTGATGGGTTTTTTTAATATCGATCTATAGCTTGCACTTTTCAAACAAAAGTTTTTTTTAAATGATCATAGCCTTCTGGTGATACAGAACAAACTGCCAAAACATGAGACAAATTATTTTTCTATAAGGATAAATCCAAACATTATACTCTCATGTTATTATATTCACTAGCTAGGATCAAACCAGGACCCTTAGAAACTCTAATCATCTGTAATATCAAAACTTTATAAATGTGGAATATTAAATAAGGTTAAGTACTACACACTTCACATACTATTTAGTCTATCTGGCAGGTAAAAGTTGATTTGAATTTTGAATAATCATGGGCTACTAATGAATTATATGTTAACACTCAACACTACACATTCAACATCATGACCAACTTAATAAATACAATATTAGTCATGTTCGGGTATTTGTACCTGTGATCTTATTATCATAATGGATTTTTAAACCACTAGTACCATTAGCTAGTGGAATAGTCTCTAAAATTAAATTATGACACCATAAAGTTGCCACTTGCAATATTTATTCAGCCAATTTATCACTCAAAATAAAATAAGTAACATTATCTACGCAGACAAGTTTGGTAATTTTTCCAAAACCAGGACAGTTTAAATTAAAATGTTATAGAGTGAATGTTTAGATTGAAAATGATCTATTTTAAAAGCTGTTTATGATTTTTAAAAGGTGTTGATTTGTTTTAAATAGTGTTGTATACAAATAATGTTCCTAATACAATTATCTTGCCTATTCATATTGCTTTAGAAACACTGGTGTGAGTGTTTTAAACAAGGATTTGTATCTTGGAATATTTACTTCCCTTACTAAATCACATTACCCAAGTTCTGTGATATACACAAAAGGTTCCTAATGAAAATCTCTGCTTTTGATTAAAATAATTATCATTTCATAAAGCCTTTGGAGAAATAATAAAGTGATTCTTAGGTATGATTGAAAGCTTATACTGAACAATCTTGAGTAGATTATTTAAAATTCAACATTCAAATCCATTGGACAAGATGCGTTTTATAAATAGAGCATTTCATAGAATAGATGGATTTTAATAATCCTATAGGTATCAAATGGTAAAATAATAGTTATAAATTCCCACTTAAGCTTTTAAACATTTTTGAAGGGATGAACAAAACCAGAATACTATTTTCTGCATAGTAATGATAATAAATTGTATGACACAATCAAACATACTTTCTCATGTAGTGTTGTATAGCTACATAAATACATACCTAATCAAGTTGTTCAGGCAATAAACTGTGGATATGGTTTAAACAAAAACAAAAAAAACTCTATACTTATTCATCCTCACTAACCTTCTTCACACTTCCCTATACTTGTACTTCCTTTGTTTCAACAACATCCAGTTGTCATACATGCTCTTTTATTCTTAAAACTCTTAATGTTTATCTTCTTCACACATTCGTCTACAACATTTAACCATGTCTTGTATGGCTTACACACTCTTCCATGAGATATTGCTTCGTCACTCGATCCACACTCATCCTCTCAACATGCCCAAACCAACTAAGATACTTCTTTCACATTTACCCATTGGATTCCTATTCAAACCACACTCATTCAGCATGTATTCAATACCGACTCTGTTCATACGAGTTTTTCCAAATAAATTTCTTAAATATCTCATTCCAAACACATTCACCTTGCTCTTGTATTTCTCCTGACAAACTCACACTTCCCATCCATAAAATAATGTCTTTGTATGCAGATTTTAAAAGAAACTGTTCAAATATTTTTAACAAATTTCAAATAATCAGCTGTTTATAAACTACCCTCAAATTATTTTTAATTTGTAAAAACAAATACATATTTTTATTTATTATGATAAACAATTCTCAGATATCCATTTTCAACTAAATTAAAGCCATTTTGGATTTTAAAAAAATCATTTTTAATAAGTTAACTACCTTTAAATTGTTTTATTTTAGAAAAATGTATGATGGATTTTTTAATAAAATAAAATAAATAAGAGTTGTATATTGTAACTAGCTTGTCATATAGTCACTTTGACCTAATTCGTTAAAGCCATTTTTAAAATATTTCAATTGTTTTAAAAACATCAGTATAGTAAGTACACAGTGTTATTTGTCATTTCAAACACTACTCAAATGTCAAAAACAAAATCATTAAAATTAGTTTAAAAAAAGTTGGAATTTAAAAAACCACTAAACAGTAAACTACCCTTAAATTGAGGACTAGGTTCAAAATTTAAAAAAATGTCCAGAGGGGTAGCCATTTACTATCTAAATATCAAATTTGAACCAAATTAATTAAACTGTTTCAGATCTATAGTCAGGGACAGACCGATAGTTATGAGGAGAGACAGAACTGTAAAATCCACTTTTGTGGGTTCTGGGACACATAAAAGTAAAGATTCAACCTAATCTTGAGGTTGAAAATGTTCATGGCTAAACTACATTTTTAAACAAATGAAAAGAACTTGAACATGTCTTTTGAAAATGTAAAAACATATAAATGGTGCAGAAATTGTAAGAATAATAATAGTATGCCATTGAATGATAATATTTTGCTTTAGTGTTACAAACCAACTTCAGAAGTAGATAGTTAGTAACACAGGGCTACCCTTAGCAGATGTGGGGCCATGGTCACACTTCTTTTGTGGGGCCCCCTGTATCTGCGGCCCTGCACCCCTCCAGTTTATTTATAAACTTAAGGTTTTTTTAATTCTTTTACAATAGTTTGCAGCTAAATACTAATTCTCAGATGTATACGCTATCAGGAAATGCCCTAAAAGGTAAATAGTGTAAATAATAATTAATGCTAGAAGCCTTGTTTTATAAATATAAGAGTTAACTTCTCTTCAACCCTTTGTTATATTTTCTTCCCCAATGAACTTGATCTGTATAAAGGTACAAAGAACAACTTTGATAAGTTTGAATTAAATCAGTTAATGTGTTCAAAAGCTATTGTGAGATATATCCACCAGAGACAGAAAGAGACAGACAAATACAAATTGGTGCAGTTAAAATGGACAACTCGCTTCACTTGTTCAATAAATTAAACCACATGATTTGGGCTTTTATGTGTTTTTACACTCTGACAATATGTGCCAGATTGCATACACAAGGAGCCTACCATAGGGGCACGCAAGCAAACATTTCCAATCCCAACTTGTTTTTCCCTAGGCAAGAATTCGGCTCCCAAATTGCTGGGCCCTGTGCGACCACACTGTTTGCATACCCCTAAGGGCGGCCCTGGCTAGTGACTGAAAATGAACCAGGTGGTTTTCTTACCCACACTTGTGGTCACACTGTCTAAGATATCAGTTTCACAAGATAATTGGGCTCAAGATTTGGAGGTCAGCCAATCCATCACTCGATTTGATCTAGCCCTATTTGTTATTCATATACCGGGAAATTGGTTGACTCCTGATAATAGAATAATAAATACGGCCCTGAATTATCATTGATGAAGAGGTTGAAGTTTAAATTTCTGCCGGAAGCACTGGAGGTGGTTTACCCAGATTTCCCAGTGATTCAAAGGACACTTTGCCAAAACTAATAGCTTCCTACTTCAAAATAGATTAGGAAACATTGGAGCAGTTATTTCATGAAAAATAAGAAACTAAAAATATAATGGGTTTGGTCAATAGCTTTTAATCATTCATTTATAAGCTAAAACTATACCATTCACTTGTGCTACACATTAATAGCCTCCGTTAATGTCTTGTGACTCTTAATAAAATCTGGCACAATTACAGCGAGATATACTCCAGAGTCAATACCATAGGTTCGAAATAGGCCTGGGAGAGCGAAGACAGAAATGTACAAATTTTTACACGGTAAATTAAAACCACCCCAAAGGGTATAATAGTGGGCAAAGAAAAGTTTTAATATAACGGAATCAGATTAAATCAATTATAGAAAAAACATTTTTGGCCAATGCCAAGCACATTGAAGCCTTAAGGGTCCCAAAAGCAAACAAGGTAGGGTTGAGGATCCTTATATGAGATTTACATTGTAGCATAAAGAGGTGATTTACAAAGTGTGAATACCTAAAAAGAAATAGCCAAGTATAAAACACCAGCATACATAACAAACAGGGTTACAATAGGTATGAATAGAAAAATGACACGTTTAGTTTAAAGAGAAAGTTACAAGGAAGTCTAACGCTTACTCATAACGGTGGGAAAGATTGTCTCTCCCTCATAATTAANAGTAAAACACATTAATCAGATTTTAAATGTTTGTAACATATTAATAATAAATAACTAAAGGAAGAGACCATGACCGACCAAGACAGCAAAAGGATAATAAATCCACCCTAAGGAAACCACATATTTAATCAAAAAAAAAAGGGGGAGGGGGGGAATAATCAGAGCTTACGAGGAACTACATACCTCTAAAAAGATCAAAACAAGAGTTGGCCGGAAAAAGAAAGAAGCCACACAAAAGGGAGCCATTTCATGGCGTGACGTCAGCGGGACGAAAAAGAAATAACCAATAGAGAAAGACAATTGATCCCGCCCAAATAAATGTTGATACAAACTTAGGGTCACAAATGCTTCTAAGGTAAATTCTACAGTAAAGGATAACATTTTAACCCATTTTCCAAAAGTTTACATACATAATAAGTTAAAATCATAAAAGTCCATGAATCTTTTGACACATATCCCTCCGCCTTGTTCTTCGCGGGAGAGAACCACACCCCCGCACCCTCCCTCTTACTCCAAGCATCATACTAGTTTCATATGATTACCACTAGGTAGAGTCAGAGTTCACATAACGTTGCTTCTCGCGAGGCAAGTACCTTTCTCTTCAGGAGTAATGTCACAGTAGAGTTGTCTACATAAATATTGTATAAAAGTTTCAAACTAGGGTGCTGGATAGGAAAATAAGCACAAAACAAAAACAACTCCAAAAAACACCATGGGGTTCGCCTGCAATCAAGCCATACCGACTGAGCGGGTGCCACCTATTGCCGAAGATAGTGACAACATATGCTGATAGAGAATGTCATGTTGTCAACACAACAAAGCATCCAATCATTAATCTCAGCTTTCTAGACTGGAGCCACTAATTTTATATTCAATCAGCTCCTCATTTGTCCTCCTTGTGAAGATGTGTTGACCCTGTTTCAAACCAAGTGCTTCACATAAAATATGGAAGCACCGGGCATCAAATCCAGGACCTCTGGATCTTTATTCAGGAACTTGGACCAGTGGACCACAGAGGTGGTAAAAGCAAAAATGAAATGTTCAAAATTTATAAATAATTGTGTATGTATATTTTGTGAGAGTTTTAACTTCATATAAATGAAGTGTGAATCTGGTCAAGACATTTTTCCTTTAAATCTCTTTTTTTTAATGATATTTTGAAAACTTTACAATAATACAATAATATGCAGAGTTTTCTGTACATTTATTACATAAAATATGAAGCTGTGGGTTATTTTACTTACATTACAAGGAAATAAAATACACAAATATCTTAATATAATTTTTATTTTAACATTGTGTATACAAACAAAATTAAAACACACACACATATATATATATATATATATGTGTGTGTGTAAAGTTCATATTTGATTTGATAAGGAGTAATAGGCCTAAATGATAAAATTATATCTTCTTTATTTTTAGTCCCTTCTCCTTATTTAATATTAGCCTAGTCTTCTATGACGACATGTTTCAGTATTATATATATTTGTTACACAGGTCTTGTTTGTAATAAAGATGATATTCTTTTAAATATTTACTATCAGAAGTTTGTGAATATTTGAGGTAATAAATGTAATAATGATAATATGTATTTAAAAAAATATCATCTTTATCATAAATAAGTCCTGGAGGTGGTGTAACAACTACATATAACACCGAAACATGTTGTCATTGAAGACTAAGGCTAATACTTAATAAGGAGAAAGGAATAAAAAACACAAGAAAAGCTAATATAATTTTATCAAATATCAATTTATTTTCAATTATAAAAAACAAATTTAGATTGAATATACAATAGATACATTGTGGAATTTAAGGTAATAAATAAGATTAACAAACTATTCAAGTGAAGACTGGTAGATTATATTTATTAGCTTTTGGGGCAAGACACAGAAAATTAATAGTTACATCAGCCCAAAGGGGGAAAAAAAAAAAAAAAAAAGTAGCTAAAGCTTTTTATTTCTAAATTTTGTTTGGCCATTAGTACTATAACAAATAGAAGAGCCCAGAGCACTCGGGAAGGGGCTTAGCTACAGAACTTTGCCCACATATTATTCAATCCAATGACTTAAATGTAGTCAAACAGGAAAAGTAATATATTTCACATGGTCAGGATCTCTATATTCACCCAAATATATCTAAGAGAAGGTAAATTTAAGAAAGATGTTCAGGTTTGAATCGAATGATTCTATTGCTTTAATGTGACTACAATTTTGGTTTCATCTAGATTTGGACTATTTATTATTTTATAAACATTTCTTATGTGCTAAAACAAAAAGAAACTAAATATATTAAATATAAAAACACAACAATAAAGACTTGAAGACCAAACCTGTTCCTCAGTAGTAACATACTACAAGTTAACTTAGTTAAAACTTAAGTGTTGTCAGTTAAATGCAGAGATTAGTTAGTAGCATCGAAGTTACCATGGTTACATATTTCTCAGTAGATGATACTTTTGCATGCAACAATTAGATTGACCAGTAAAAATAGATTATCATGAATGGGGCTTTTACTCTTTGTTGTGACACTTGGATGTAAGTTAATATAGCGAGTACAATATGCAATACAAATAATGCATTATTCCTTACACTTATATTATATAAATTACAAAACTGAAGAACACAATATTTAAAAATTGGTTTCATTACACATGAAATACTAGATGGGCCCTGTACATATACAATCTATAGAAAGTGAATTTAAACAATGCACAAGATTTAGTTGCGTAGAGTTTTTTTTTTAAATGACTAGATAATGGCAACGTGCCATCTAATTTTGTCAGAAGTTACTAGATTTACTTTCGCTTATTCTTACAGCAAGTTATGTGATCCATAGCTGTTAGTTTAGATAGATATTATCAATACCTATAAAATAACACTAGTAAAATAGTGAAATCTTATCAATTTTGGCTGCATACAAATATGTTAGTATTTTTTAAAACTCCCTTTCTATGAAAATTAGAGTTTATGTCTGCATAGTGATGTGATGTGATAAGACAAAATTTCTTCAAAATAAATGCAATGTTTGTGGAAATATATGATGTAATCAGGCTATGATTTTGAGCAAACTCTTTTTTCACCTCGTCTTAGTACCCATTTGGGCTATACTCATAAATGTATTATGCTACAGGGTGATTCACTCAGGACTGAACACCTATTTTGTATAATATATGTAGAATAAATTATGAGCATGAAACATGAACGGGACGGTTCTTTATCTCATGATGAAGCAATCGACATGCATTACTTGGGAAAACATGTCTTCCCACTGGCCAGATGGGCGCCACAATGACGCGCCATCTCTCTAGACATTAGTGGGGAAGCGTGTCTAATCAGACAATGTAAGTGAGTCGGCAGAAGAAAGATGGTGTGCTCAATTGAAGAGTGTGTGTTCAGTGTGCGTCAGTACTGGCTGACCGGTTCCTTCAAACAATGTCAGAGGGGGTAGCTGAATGAATAAATTTGGTGGGCTTGCAACCCCAACCAGAGCCACAATTTCGAACTTGGCGAAGAAGCTGGTGAGAATGAGAAACTTGGTGGATCCGCATATGGGCGGACGGCCCAATATGACGGAGGACAACATACAGAATGTGAAGCAGTGGTTATTGGCATCCCCAAAAAAATCTCTTCAGAGGTTATCCCAAGAGACTGGACGATCGTATTTGACGTGTCAAAGAGCAGCCAAACAGGCAAAGACTAATCCGTACCATATCACGGATGTGCATGAGCTACAGCCACTTGATTTGGCAAAGCGACTGGCTTATTGTCAATGGTTTTCCCAATTTTTTGATGAAAACCCCACCCTGTTGGACATAACATGGTTTACTGATGAACCATGGTTCCATTTGTCCGATTATGTAAACTCGAAAAATACACGGGCGTGGGCCACTGACAGTCCCCATGCTATCCATGAAGAGCCATTGCATCCAGCGAAAATTGGTGTCTGGTGTGCGGTGTCTCATCGCCGTATCATTGGGCCAATCTTTTTTGAAGACACGGTGAATAGTGACAAATATTTGGAAATCTTTAATGAATTTGTGAATCAGTTAGATGGTCAGGAACTTGCAGATGGCTACTTCCAATAGGATGGTGCAACTTGCCACACCTCCAACAGGAGCGTGGCAAACATCCGCAGTTTTTCCAAGACAGGATTATCTTCAAAAACTTGTGGCCACATAGGTCTTCCAACCTAACACCCCCAGATTTCTTTCTATGGGAGCTTTTAAAAGGCAGTGTTTATGCCAAAAAGCCAAGGTCGATTGAGGAATTGAACGATAACATCAGGCGTGAAATTTCTACCATCAACGTCGCTACACTACATCGCACATTCGTCAATATGGAGCGTCGGGTGAATATGTGTCTGGATTCTGGCGGTGGGCACTTCCAGCATCTTTTATGAGACATTCTTATTTGTCATGGGCCATGGTATGTTTTAAAATCCACACTATTCAAATGTGACTTTCCAATCATTAGTTAATTTAAAAAATAAATGTTCAGTCCCGAGTGAATCACCCTGAAGAATAAGGATAAGGAAGGTAGAACTTTAAAGAAAATATTTCCTCGTGTGAATGGGAAACTATATAGGAAAATTCAACTCATACTTAGGGATTCGATCTCCCAGTCCCCGATAGTCCAATTTGAAGACGAGAGTGATGTGTTGGAGTTAGAAAGAAATGAGTTATATTTAAAAATTGTTGATAGAAATATTTTTTTAGTTAATACAGCCCAGAAATATTTTATTAATGTATTTTTTAAAGTGAAGTGATAAAGGAGAGGCATTTTCATAAAGAGTAGATGGGAAAACTAAAGTTATAAAACCAATATAATAAATTTCTTTTAGTGTCCCTGGCCTAGATTCAAACTAGAGCTTTTTTTTATCAACTTGTCTTACTACCTGGTTGGGTTGTACACTTATGTACTAATTACGCTAATGGCTTAAGGAATTAGAAATGTTATATTTATAGAAAGTGTACTACATTTGTGTGAAGTGAGAGTGGAAAACAATTTGGTAAAAACCACCCTCAGTGCACCCGACCAACATTCAAACCTTGATCTCCCTGTCGTGGGCAGTCTAGTCTACTGCCAGAGTAGTGTGTTAGACCATGCAGCCACTGTAGTTCTTCTTTTGAAAGGTGACAATTTGTAGTACAAGTCCAATATATTATATGTTGGGGCTACAAATGTGAGTCACAAAATATTAACAGAAAGATTTCTGAGTTTCAAAGAATTTATTAGCAGCAGTTATATATATGAAACTATGTACTTTTGATTTAAGTATTTGGCTATGACTTGAGATAGATTCATGTGCAGGTGTTTGCACATATGTAATTGGCGGATACAGATAGTACCCCATGATCAGGTGGGTAAATTAAGGTGGAAAACACTCTTTGCAAAGAATATATTCTTCTCATATCTTTTGAGGAAAATGACATTAAAGTTAGAGAGCAGTGATGTGGCAAAAACTGTGCCTGAAATGTCATAGTCATCAGTGATTAGACAGACGGAAATGTGAGGTTAGTATTGTGTAAGCAACAATGATTTAAACACATATGCACGTAGAAACTGAGATATGGCAATGGGTATGAGAGCTTCTGACAGTCGAGCCAGAATGGTGGCACACCTGTACGCTGATTGCTTCCCTGGGAAACATTAATGTTTGAGCCCAGCATTGTTGCGGATGCGACTGTGAGCTCCTATTTGATACCGGATCATTTGGATTCTCAAAGATACTGCCTGTTCCTTGACACAGTCTTACCTGGGCTGCTAGAGAATGTAACTTTAACTGTGCGACATAGGATGTGGTATCAGTGTAACAGCACCCTTAGACACTCTGAGGCACAAGTGTAGCGACTGCTTAATCAAGTCCACCCCAACCAGTGGGTCAGGCGTGGGGGTGGGGGCTGGTGGAATAGCCACTAAGGTCACTAGACCTCACACCACTAGATTTTTTTCTTGTGGGATCACCTCAAAGTTCTGATGCACCCACCTGACAAACCACTGTAGTCTCCAAAGGACATTGTGACACGAATCCAGGTGACTGTTACAACAGTTGACGTCAACATGTTTCGCTGCATGCACACTGAATACATACACCATTTGGAGCAATACAGAGCCATGCGAGGATAACCTTAGAACACCTACTGTGAACTAACATAATATACATTTGATGTAAGTTTCAGGCATGGCGTTGCCCCATCACCCCTCTCTAACTTTAATGTCGTTTTTCTCCAAATGTATGGGAAGAAGATATTTTTCGCAAAGATTATTTTAGTCTCTTATCTACCCACCTAATCATGTGGTAGGTACTGTCTATTTCAAAACTTATTTTATACAGGCATACCCCAGAAAATAGGTTCCAAACCATTACCGTAACTTGAAAATTGTCGCAACTCCAAGCAATTACTTTTTTTCACCTATCAATGCATGTATTGAACTGCAATCATCATATATGGGTGTAACTGTATAAAAATGAAGTGGCCTGATGGTTAAATAATTTTACAGTAAAGTAAATTGATATAACTAAAGAAAAAGGAAAAATAAACTGCTAAGAGTAAATTTGATGAAGAAAGCCCAGCTAGGGAAAGTGGAAAAATGTGGGAAGAATTCAATGCACAAAGGTGACATCTTCTTCCTTTCTTCTGTCTTCTATAGTAGAAATAGTCACACACACATTTTAACACAAATATAATAATATTTCAGCACTGTTGCCTTTATCAAACACAAAGAAGAGAGAGAGTACAAATAACACAAACAATGGATTACTCCATTATGGGTGTAACTGTCATAGATAGCACATTTTTAACCAAAATAAACACAGTTGGTCTTATATTTAGAAAAAGAGGTAACCATGCAAATCATGGTGGACAATGATGCAAACGGTAACGTCATCCCGCTAAGGTGTTGTATCTGTGAAGCAAGCAACTCACGTTCAGGGCATGCTGGCAATTGAAAAGTGTCATAAGTGTGAAGGGTCAAAGTGTTGTTTGTCGGGGTATGCCTGTATACAGAAGTGAAATGATTGTCAGTCAAAGGATCAAATGACTTATTATTTTTGTGCTCAAGGATTTTTCAAAGTTTTATGAGTTAATTAGTGGTAACATGTGGTGTTCATAGTTCGTAGCATGTCATTAATATAATATGACATCTACAATTAAGATTCCATAAAGACAATTAAAACAAGATTACAAGTACTAATTTATTCCAATAAGATGTGGTAGGTGTTGACTAACTGTGAATTGATGTTGCCGGGAAACGCTCAAGCGTCGAGGAAGATTACCCCAGCGGACTGTACCAGCACCGCGAGCATTTTCACCTCTTGATTGAAGGGCACACATCGAGAAGAAGAAAGATAATTATCTGCTCGCCCCACCTTCTGACAGTGCTAGTGAGAAAGTGAAGTTATTTCGCAATTCTTCCCCCCTCCTCCTCTTAGATCTCCTGATGTAGTTCATTTTCCGAGGCAGTTCTGTTGTTATATAACAGATTCCCTGTGACTCACATTTTTGTATTCCATTGTATTTATTCACCAGAGGAAGAACTACGATGTAAAACTTCAGTACCCGAGACTAGTGGTGGCCACGATGTGTCAGGTGTCAGTCTCATCGCCACGTCGCAGAGGAAGCCTCTTCTGAGACTTTAAGTATTTATATCTTCTGTTTAGAATCTACATTAGATTCTAAACTTCGTTTCTATGTCCATCAGACATAGTTTCATGTATCAGAATGTTTTGCTTTATTTCAAATGTCGATTAGACATTGAGTATCGTGTCAGAATATCTGACGTTGCTTTCTATGTCCATCAGACATAGTCTCATGTATTAGAATGTCTTGCTTTATTTTCTATGTCGATCAGACATAGTTTATTTTGTTGGAGTGTCTGAGTTATTTTCTAAGTCCATCAGACACAAGTTTTAATGTCAGAAGGTCTAATATTATTTTCTACGTCCATCAGACATGGTTTATTTAGTCAGGATGTCTTACATTATTTTCTATATGCATCAGACATAGTTTTTTTAGTCGGAATGTCTGATGTTATTTTCTCTGTCCATCAAACATAGTTTCTTGGGTCAGATAGTCTGACAATTATTTCCCTATGCCCATAAGGCAAAGTTTAAATACGAGGGCTCTATGCTCTACGTATGTATAGGACCATGTGATTGTGTATACTGAGTCCATGAATTTGATTTTCTTTTCTAAGTCCTTAAGAAATTGTTATATTTTTATGACACCCTAAACGATATGATATCATTTATTATCTTTTTACTACTACAATCAAATCGTCTAACACTTTCTCCCTGGACCTAGTTAGGTCAGTGACTGGTTGAAGTCCCAATTGCAACCTTTTTGTGTGGCTATTTACGGTGCGCAACCTGTGGGAGCACTACTAGATTGAAGTAGTGGCCTGCGAGTATAGTGCTTACTTTCGGCCCCTCAGGCGCCATATTTATCTAAGAGTTCAAAAATATTTTGTACTAGCTATTGTATGCCCTAATAATGGGGAAATGTATAAATTTACTGTTGATTGTTCTGGCAGTACTCATTAGGAAATGACCGGCCATAGTAAAATACTGTGTAGATGCCTGATTGTTAGCCATCTATTATTTGTAAAATGGAAGCTTCTCTTATAGGATATTATTCTTAGGTTTTTCGTAGCTCTCCATAAGGGTTAGTACAAGCTAGCTAGATTAAATAATATTCTTCTTAGTAACTATAAAAATATAGGATTTGATGATATGTTTCTATTTTCAATTGTCCCACTATCATTCATGATTAGACCTCTCAGGTATTAGTCTGGTATTAGCCTGGCTGGATTGTCTTTAAGTATATTGTCTATAACTTAATTCCCTTTTTTACTGTTGCCAAGTTGTGGCAGACGCTCCTTCGTTCGAGTAAGAGCGAATATCCCTATTTCTAGAGTTATTAAACTAAACGAAGTGTTCTATCTAACTTATGTTGGTTCCTTGTATATAAAAGGTTAATATCTATTCATCCAACTAAATGTTTTCTACCTCGATAACAGAATACAGTTACCGTTAATTAATTGAATTAAAATCTTTTCATTAATATGTAATTCTATATCTTTTTTTTTAATAAACCTATTTGTTAAGCTTATATATATATATCTGTGATGTATTTTCCTTCCCTATCCTTCATAAATTATAACTTATGTCATTTTGTAACAGTAATCGTCTCTTTTTCTACATGATAAGAGAAGCGACGGTTCAAGTTACCTTACCTTACTGACATATTAATACATTTAAATCAAATCAGTGGAGATGAAATAAGAATGTGCTAACTTTGTGCAATAAACTATTTATTACACTATACAAAACCAGTATCTGGAAGCATATCAAAGGTTAATCAAACGTAAACTTTAGAGAGCAGTGTTAGGTATTATTGATGTTCAGGTCTTATATATGATAAGATAATATTCCAACTCATACAAAGTTTTTGCATATAAAACCTCAAAATGATCACAAACTTTCTTATAATATGTACTGTACTTAACCAAATACCATATGTATCATAAATAGGACCCGAAGATGATGAACATCAATAATAACACCGAAACATGTCGTCATAGAAGACTATGTTACTATCAAATAAGGAGATGGGAGTAAAAATAAAGAAGCTATAATTTTGTAATTTATTACTCCTTACCAAATCAAACATGAACATTATTAATAATAAATATGTGTTTAACATTCAAACATTTTTGGTTGTGCGTATTTATTTGAGAACATAAGCCAATGTAATGAGTAGCAGGGCAGATGAATCAAGAGAAAACAGGACTTCTCAAGCTAACTTTTATACACTACAACTATTATAAATATGAATTCTAAGATTCTTTTTTAAAATTAAATGAATAATTGAAGCATCCTTTAATTACTTATTTTGACTGTGTTAAAAAAATGTGATCGCCACACTGAATTAAATGCTAAGCCAGTTAATATTGTATTTAGCTATAAAGCTATCAAATATGTGTTATAGAGTCATATTGATGAAGTAGGCGCAGGTGTCTGTTATAGTTTGACTTCACTTTGCTTTTATAGGAGCAGAATGGACATAGAAATTGAGGCTCTCTCCCACACTCATAATTCAAGTGAAAAGTGAGAGCAGATTTCCTCTTATATAAGCGGTTACACCAGTGGCATCTCAGAGATGTGCCAACATCTGGTTGAATATCGCTCAATATTTTTAGTTGTTCAATGGGAATATTTTTAATTGGCCAGTCAAATGTGGTTTGAAAATCTGTAAAATCAATAAGATTAATAGTTAATTTTGAGGATGAACAAAAATAATTGTTATATGTGTCTTTCATTAAATTAATCTTTCAATTCAACAAGTAAAGTAACCCAAAGTAACATAGGTCACACTTGTAAAGTTGGTATCTGGACCTTATATTGGGAAGAGGGGGGAATCCTCATTAATTATTTTGTAAATTAAATATGGATCTGTAGTGTTCCAAATTGAAAGTAAAAATTTGAAACTTTAAAGTTAAACTTTTTTTATTGATAAAATTATTCTATTTTTAGATCCAAAATCTATTGGTGAAAGATACCAACTTTTAATTGATTCTTAAAATAAGTTGTTAGTAAATAAAAACATCCTTTCATTAGAAATGTACTAAGCCAATGAATGATTGTGTATAGAATAGTTTGATAGTTTTTTAAACATGATGTTTTTCCAAATTAAACCAACCGTTAAATAAAAAGTAATATTTATTGGAAAAGTTAGTTTTGGTAAGATAAAATTTGGTTTTGCATTTATAGTGTTTAATGAATACAACAGTCAACATATTAGCCCAATTTGTTAATGTGTTTATATAATATGAAGAAAATTAATGGCTGG
This sequence comes from Timema bartmani, assembly GCA_902151455.1. Classification (NCBI taxonomy): domain Eukaryota; kingdom Metazoa; phylum Arthropoda; class Insecta; order Phasmatodea; family Timematidae; genus Timema; species Timema bartmani. The sequence goes on along the minus strand of CABFWB010000351.1, from coordinate 68,188 downwards.
AAAGAAATTTCTAATAAGGCTAAATCTTTTAATGTTATTAACATTATTGTGACTTGTAATGAATGTTACAGGAACAGTACCAAAGTGAGCCTATTTGTGGCTTATTACAGAGACTACAACCATCATTACACAAAATATATACCTACTAAATGATGTAACATGTAAGGAAGTTATGCAAACATAAACCAATCAAATAAACCAAATATAACTTGATATATAACATAATAATCCCCAGTAATAACACAATAATCCCATGTACAGGATCAGAGGAAGGGGTGGGTTGAAGGGAATTCTCAGACACAAATAGACAATTGATAAAAATAAACGAGATTGGCCGAAATTTTGCACTTTCTCAAATTTTTAACAATGTGGCTTAGTGCACCAATGTTCTACCACTGAAATAACCAGAATTGGCACCGTGCTTAGAGTCATTCTTCACTCATAGTTTAAGTTTGAGTCTGTGATGGCTGAGTGGAAATCATCAGCTTTGTATGATCGATCAAAAGTATTGCAAGCTATCAGATACCACAACTCTTTGTGACTCGAGAGGGCTGTTATTCTGCCAAGTATACAATACAAGATTGTAATTAAAGTGAAAGTGCATTGAATATCAACACATCATTGTAATCAGGGAATGTCCATATGGAAGGGACCACTAACGTGTAGTCCAGTTGAGGAAGATGTATTTTAAGGCAGTGAATCAGTGATTGTTTGGAGAGAGAATGAAAAACTCTAATTTATAAAACCCTTTTTTTTAGCTACTAAATGAGTTTAAATCTGGCCTATTAAGCTATAGTCAAGCATGAACACTACTAAGGAAAAACTTATAACTATATTGAACCTCGTTTTAGCAGCACAGTCAAAAGAATAATGATAAATGTGGTATCACTATGGATCAACATCAAAGTATCAAGAATAAAAATTAAAAAGATATAAAAATAAACAATTATGTGGTGAACCCAAACTAGAATTATCTGAATTCCTAAAAAGGATAGGTTAAAAATTGTTTTAAGTATTTAGTTTTGCGGTGTCATCAAGTTAAAATTAACTTAAATAAAAGTAGTATTCAGCATCAGCTTTATGTGAAATAAACAACTCTATTTAATCAATCTTGAAATAAGTAAAACCTACTAGGTATTGTACCATGATTGCACGGAAAAATAATTGTATGGTTTTATATTTGAGAATGAAATGAAACAAAAGTATGATAAATAAAATCAAGAATATACATTCATCCAATATGACTATTTATATAGTTTTAATTTTTAATGCACGTATAAGTATTGCTAGATAAAACTAATTTTTGGCATGACAAGCAATAGATTAAATTTGTATGACAATGTTTTGTTTCCATACAATAAATATGTTTTTGTTCACATATATGATATATGTTTTGGACTCTAAACATGTGAATATACTTTGATTATGTGCCAGATGAATAAAGTTGGACTTACGATATTTTTAAAATTAGGTTTTTCTTGATTTGAAATTATCGCTACCTCAAAATTATTAAGTATAATAAACTTTTAAATCATCAAATATGTTTATGCCCAAAGCGGTTTTTATTGCAATCTTTGATAAATAATATATAATGATGGATTAAATAGCCAAGTTACAATTGTTGTTAATTATGGTTATAGCCACATCTAAATATAATATTCTTTAAATCAAAAAATTACACCTGGACACGAGTATCGAACCCAGGACCTTTGGCTTTGAATCGCGTGTCCAGGTGTAATTTTTCAATCTAAAGAATAAAATAATATATAGCTTAGTTATCTAAAAATAATTACTTCTAAAACTGTATTAAATGTTTAAAGTTTTACAATTTTAAAATCCTCTAAATAACTTATACTATGAAGATTATGAAAGAACTTGTATGGTAAGTAACTATTAAAATTTAAGAAACCAATTACTTAAATAAGTGGGCATGCAGTCTAAGTGCTAAGCTTATTTAGTCTGGTTTGCAAGTGATGAAGAGGTCAGGGTTTGAATCTCGGCCATGTGTGGTGAGGCTGTGTTTTCCTAAATGGTTTCCATCTCTCACTATATTCAAATTAAAATACCTTTCCTCTAAATTATTCTTTATTACTCCTCTTATTCTATGAGTGTAGTTAACCTACATGTATACAAACTTAATGCATTCCATGGCATGGTGTTAAAAAAAACTTGGTCAATTAATTTGCCGATAAATTATCTTTGTATGAAATTCATAACAAAATTGATTTTAAAAAAAAGTTATTTTCTGTAATGACATAGCACTGCAAGGATAAGCATTCCAAATTTTTTTTACTATTGATGAGTTCTAGAAATCTTTTGACTCAAGAATGAAATGAAATCCCAAAATTGATTTTTTTGAAAGTAAGACAAGTAGTTAAAATTATATTTCAGTCATGTTATACTTTCACATTTTTATAGAGGCCAGACCTTTAAGCCTCAAACAATGTTGATAGACTGGTAAAAATAGAAATAATGTTCCCAATAGACAAATTTTGAATAAACCGTCAAATATCTAGCAAAATTGCTATAAAAATATATTTCCAAATAACACTTAAGGTGCAATCAACACTGTAAAGTTGTGTAATAAGTACAATCAATAGTGTAATTTTAGAATAATTATAGACAACTATAGTTGTTAAGTTTGAGTGCTGTACAGTCAACGTTAAGAAAACAGTATTACTGCTTCGGTGTTCTTAACATTTATATTTCATACATCACCTGGTAATAAATAAATAATAGTGGTTGAGATGATGATAATGATGATATAGATTTAATGCTGATGTTAAGGTCTCACCCTTCTGTTGCACTTCACACACACACACACACACACACACATGCATGCACACACGCGCACACACACACAGAGTATACAAGGACATATAGTACTTACATTCCTCAACTTCATGACATTTAACACTTACAATCCTCAACTTCATGACTGAGCTCCCATATGCAGGTTATTGGCAATATTACTGTGAAACCATTCAATTTTAATTATTTTATATTGTTGATGACACAGTGAAATAATTTGATTAGAGATGAGATTTAAGAAGAGGGAGAATTAAATAAAATTGTGTTTTCTTGTGAGCGAGTAGTGAAATTATGATTATAGTTTTGAGTGACCGTATACGTGAAGAGAAAATTACAAGCAGTGGGATGCCAATACCTACTGTATTTCACCACATAATCTTAACACCCTATTTTTTCAGTCCAAAAATTGGTTTATAAAATTTCATTGCGTAATTGTTGCATGGTATAGTACTATTCATAACATCAATTTAAAAGGTAAAAAGAGACAATATACTTCATTTAAAAGCACCACTATAAAACTAAAACTGTTTACCTTGGATGCACAGCAGTCTTTTCATGCACCGCGAGCCTAGAATTATCAGCGCATGTGGATTGTCAGTGGGTCTATTTGTGAAAGCCGATTTACGTGGTTTGTAGCAAAAGGAGTGGGTGGGTTGGTGAAGCTACCAAGCCTAAGTCACATGATATGTAGACTCACATCTTCCCGTGCAAGCTAAGCTAGTGATTTTCTAATAGTGATACATTCCTGTGCAAAGCATTCCCCCCTCCCCCCTCCCCAATTATAGGTAGATATAAAAACTATTTTGCCAGCTTAAAACTTCACATAATGGTCACACCCCACTTTTTCACAAAAATTAAGCATAAAATATGCGACGTTTAAGTGGTTGAATGCGGTAGTTTCTTTATGGTGGTCAGAAAGTGTAGCGTTTGTCTTTCTTTAAGTCTTGGCCAAATTAGTCTATTAAATATGAGGAAATATGGTCACACGATTGAGGGTCAAATATAAACCTAGCACATGTGTTTTTGAGTCTTTCTGCAAGACTAGCTGTCAATTTACACTCCATCACAATATTACAAATGTGGCAGGATAAGGGAATGGATAAGAGTGCAGTTACTATTCAATGGTATTTATTTTTTCAGCCTCTTGAGTGAGTGTAATGCAAAACAAATTCTTATTACATATTTTTTAGCAATGATTGTATATGTGAGATCTTAATTTATATGCAAACACAGTACAGATAATGAAATCGGATTAAAATTTAAATGTATCTTTTAGTGAAGTGAGATTCAGTGAGGAGAGTAATCTTTTTGAGCCTTTAATGGTAAGACTGGGATTTTTAGGATTGGCAATAAGATCTATTTGTAGTGATCAATCACTAAAGAGTTGCACTTAAGTTAGCATTCAGATGATCTCAGCAATATCAATTTGATATAGGAAAGATGATAAATTCAGTTTGAAATCAGCAGCACATTAAAAGTCTTATGGTATCAGAATTGAGTACATGTATTAATGTTGATTTTGTTATTTTCATAACAGTATACATAAATATTGTTTACTCAAAGATACCGTATGGCATAATTGATCTGACGGTAAACCCCAATCTCCATGAATGCTGAATGATAACATGTTTAATGCATTTTTAATTTCTTCACATAGAATGTTTCATATGTTACAATGAAATTGAATCTAACTTTAATATAGATTCAAAAGCAAAGACGTTTATGTTACTTAAGTTGTATTGAAAAAGTGCCTTTAAAAAGAAAGCTTCCTTCAAATAGAATATATATCTAAAGTTTTCTCAGCTCGAGTGTAATCTTTAATAATAATTGAAACTAGTTCAAATCTTAAAAGTTCAAACAAAGGAGAGAGATTTAATAAATATACAAATATTGTAGCAATAAAAATAGATTAAGCATGTTTAAATTTCATTTTAATAATAAAGAACCAATAGAAAGTATCCAGCTCTAGCCGTATAAATTACATCTTAGCTCCATTAACATTAAGGCACCCAAATAAATAAAAATGTTGAGTTTTAAGACATTTTTCTAACAAAATAATTATGTTACTTGTGAAACAATGCTTCTACAATAAAGTATGAATTTGGACATATAATAATTAGTTTTGTATCCATTCCAGTGAAAATAAATGATTTACTTTATGTTTTTACATTATTTAAGATGAGTTAAACATCTACACAGCACTTAAACACTGACCAAGGCCAAAGTAGAAACTCCACAAAACAAATTTAGACCAATGTGTTACATTGCCTTTACACTCTTCCTCAAAACAAACATGGGCACATTTTCAATAAATTCTGCCTTCCTCATCCCTACTCTGCTGGTGTAGATATAATGATAGTTCAGACGAGTAGTAAGACGCCATGGACCAAAAAAACTATATAATTATTTATGTTGATTCTCCTTTAGCTGTTAATCTGTATTGAAAATCGATTGAAATTATTTTTTTAATTCTTAGGACATTCTTGTAATGACTACATTTTTATGATGACTGTTTAAATTTAAGGATATTTAGAACAGGTATAAACTCTGGTGTTAAAGCTCACAAAATTATTTGTGTGTGAATTTCAACTATATTATTTGTGCACAAATAAAATCATATATTAAAGAGAAAGTAGTAAATCACAAAGTTTTTTGTTAAAACATGGTGACAATCATATGCTTAGACTAATATAAAATGCTAAAAAAATCATTACTGCTAGGATGGATATTCTCAAAACATATGAACATCTTTAAAGGCCCTACTGGAACTTGTTTATTTGATGTCGATGTTTAGCATAAATGTGACTATGAATATTTCGTTTGTACTTTGAGCGTATTGAACAAAATGGGCAAGAAAATTGAGGTTCCTTATCACATTCATATTTCTCATGTCTCCGCATAACGTCTCTACGACAATATTCCTTGCCACAGCGAGGACAGCTGAACCTCTGCCGATCTCCCCCTTCTTGAGCACTTGATATTAAGAAATTTTCCACATTTTCATTTCCTATCAGCCATTCTCCATCCTTTACTAATGGGTAATTAGCAGTATTGATGCCTGCAAAAAGAGAAACAATATCAGTTTCTTGTTCAAAACCTACAGATACTTCTAAACATAATTAACATTAACTATTCAATTATTGTTCAACAATGTACAATAAGATATATTGATTCATTTTTGTGTGTGGTACCTCTTGGGATTAAAACAGAACAATAAAAATTGTGGGATTGTTTAAATAAATAAGAAATATAACAAACATCAAATAAAACATATATTTTTTAATATTCAACAGTATTGGTTAGCAATGAAAATAATTGTTGTATAATACTTAGTATTACAATTTTAGCTTTCGAGTAAGAATGAGAACCAAATTATTTAAGGTTAAAAATCCCCTGTTCTAATGTCACAATCCATATGCTACTTTTATAAAAGATAGATTTTCAGAATTTTGAGCATACCACAGCATATGGGCTACAGGAAAATTATGAGTATATAAATCTTTGGTCCTAAGGAAGTGTGACTATATCAAGTATTTGTAGTATTGATCAACTTAAGATATATTTGGTTATAAGTGTGCTTCTGCATTGTATTGACAAACATAAAGTAATACATTCAACTTAATGGCTTCAAATCATAAATACATTTTAGTTTTCATGGGAATAAATTTAACAAATCCCTATACAAACAAAGGAAAAATGACATGAAATAGATGTTCCTATTAAATTAAACAATGAAAGCCTTTTCCCTATATCCTCCTTACAAACCCTATATTAAATCTTTAAGATATTTATTAGGATACAATTTGAAGTAACACGAATATCATAAATTATGTTTATATTACTATCACAATAGTATTTACAAACCTATTGATTTACAGTAGGACATTCGGATGGACTACTAACTATATAATTTATAATGACAATATTGTTAAATTAATAGAAATAAAGTTTTACATACTTAATCAAAACAATCAACATCAAAGTAAAAGGCAAATTTGGTGATAAGAGTAGCTTCAAGGAAATACCAACAAATATTAGTTAGTTTATTTAACACATAACAAAGAATTCTGAAACATTTGATAAAATATTTTATTTTAATCATAGTTTAAGAACAAGATAACAAAGTATTTACCTTGGTACACCTATGCATCTTACTGTAAACCTAAGATAATTTATAAACTACAAAAGCAAAAAGCTTATATTTAAATGTAATATTTTGTAACACATGAGGTAGTGTGTTTTAATTGCATTGGATTCAAACAGGAGGGAAGAAAAGGAACTATGGATGAGATATTTTAAGAAGGTGTTCAACACGGAAGATAAAAGGAATGAGAGTAAAACAGAGAAGGAAGAAATAGCAGAAGAGGAGGAAAGAGGTGGAGGATGAATTAAAGAGGATGAAACCAGTAAAAGTACCGGGTGTGGACAAAATGATGGTGAAAATGATAAGAGCAGCAGGTTACGTAGATATATAACGGTTATACAGTGTGGTGAGAGTGGTTTGAAAGGAGAATAAAGTGCCATAAGAATGGAAAAAGGGAGTTATAATACCCATTTTCAAGAAAGGAGACAGGAAAAAGTGTACAAATTGTAGGGGGATAGCTCTGATCTGCCACTGTACGAAAATATATGAGAAGATACTGGACAAGGGAATAAGAAATAAAATGAAAGGAAGGTGGAAAGAGGAACAGAACGTATTTGGAGAACACAGGTCTACAATAGACTTGATCCTTGCCATATGATAGATGATGGAAAGAAGGTATGAATATGGGAAAGACTTCGTAATGGTATTTATGGATGTGGAGAAGGCATATGATAGCGTGGATAGAAATAAAGTTTGGAAAACAATTGAGGAGGTCAAAGTGTAAAGAGAGTGAAAAGCATGTATGAGGATAACAGGAGTAGTTCTAAGCGAGATGGAGAGTGGGAGGACAGAGTGGTTCAATTTAAAAAAATAAAGTAAAGCAGGGGAGTGCCCTTTCACCATTACTATTTGTAATGGTAATGGAAATGGTCATGAATAAAGTGGCAGGAAAATCCAGGAAGGAAAGAATGAAAGCCACGATGTTTGCTGATGACCTGACAGTATGGGGGAGGGGGGGGGCGGAGGGGGGGAGAAGGAAGAAGGAATACAGGAACAACTACAAGAATGAAATGAGGAAGTGA
>CABFWB010000351.1:0-60206 GCA_902151455.1 Timema bartmani | reverse complement strand
GTGAAAGAGTGTGGAATGAAATCTATCATGGCAAAGTGTGAAGTGATGGTAATGACAAGAAAGAGGATCATGCCTATTAAAGCTAAGTGGAGTGGAACAGAAAAAAGTACAGAATTTAAAATATCATGGAAGCGTAATTGAGGTGGAAGAAGAGAGTATGTAATGAGAAGAGGACAGGCGGGAGAGTTGTTCTATAGGTGTGCAAGGGACCTTCTATGGAGAAGAGAAGTGCCCTTGAAGTGCATACTTTGTACCCATTGTCACATATGCAGCAAAAACATGGTCATTGAATGTAATAGAGACTAAGAAAGTGGAGACCATGGGAATAAAGTTTGTGAGGAGCATGTTAGTTGTCACAAGGAGAAACAAGATTAGGAATGAAGTTATTTGGGAAAGAGTGAGGTTATAGGGAGTACATGAGATAGTAGAGGAAGCAAGACTGAGATGGTATGGACATGTAATGAGGATAGAAAAAGAGAGGATACCAAATAAATTGTTTGACTTAAATTAGTTAGGAAAAAAACCGCAAGGGATGAGAGGAGCATATAACAGAAAGTGTTCAAATGAGAGGAGAAGAATGGAAGAAATGAAAGGAGGAAAAATGGTGGGAGGGTAGAGGAAGAATGGTGGGAGGGTAGAGGAAGAATGGTGGGAGGGTGGAGGAAGAATGGTGGAAGGGTAGAGGAAGATGGAGGCATTTTACTAAACTGACCCAGCCAAAGGCTGGAAATAGTTGATATTGATGATGGATTCTAACAAAACTTAAAATTCACTCAATCCACCTTTTTAATATTACTGGTTCCTAAAGCATAGATTTTCAATCAAGAAAAATGGAGTGGAAGTTAAAGAATATAAAATGTTAATAATGTTTTTCATGTTAAAAGGTATCTTTTAAAAATATAAAATATTCAAAATTGGCTTTATCAGTCAAATATTTTGATAGTAACCCAGTAAATGTTTAAAAATTGTGGCATTTTGAAAATATGTGAGCTCTTTGTTGGGATGTGCAATACATTTTCAAATTAATTAAGTAGATTACATTTTGTTTCTTTTTCTTTATACATAGACTGAATTTAATTTTTTGCAAATTCTAATAATAATAATTTTAATTAAGAATCCCAAAATTAAATCTTGAATCTGAATTTTATAGCACACACAAAGCATAAAAAGTTAACTCGCCCAAATTTAAATACTTATCTGAATATTATTATTCTCTTTAATCTTGATTTTATTCATGCATAAGTTTTTATGTTGCTATAGAAAATATACATAATCCAAAAGTGCTAAACGTATTGTGTTGTATAATACTAATATTCCGTTAAGGTTTAAAGGTGCATCATCTACCTTCAGTTAAGTGGTAAATTAATTGCCTATTATCCAGGTGTTGAATTTGTATTAGATGTAAGCTACATACTAGCTCTTTTTTTATCATTTCCAATTTTAAAAATATATGTATTTTCAAATCTCATCTAGTCTTGAGGATTGACGAGATTTGAGGATTTTTAGTGAAATTCTTACATTTACAAACACATTAATTTTAAACTAGCATTTGTCGCCTGGTACGTTAAATTAAATTAATACATAAAATGTATCTAATATAATATAATCGCCAGAATTAATGTAGATGTAAATACTATAGATGTTAACATCTGTGTGATTTATGCTTTAAGTTATGAAGGCTAAATAGCACATAGCATAAGAACCTGCACAAGGGCTATGTTTCTATTGAATGGGAACCTCATTTGTTGATGTGTAATAAAAGAAATGTATGTTTTATAATTAGATGTGTTATGGTTCTTTTCTTGCTTTATAGGTCTTTTCACAGAATAGGTTAATCTCTATCACATTAAAAAAACATAAATAAGTGAAGGCACTTGATGAAGGACTGCAGAGCAGTGCTTCTCAAAGATAGTTCCACATAATTATTTGAAAAGCATAATTATGTCAACAAGTATTGCGCAAAAAGTTTTCTGGTTTTAGTTAATATAAATTAAAATTAATTTACAAAACATATTTAACTTTTTTAGTTCTGTTCAGATTTAATTTTAGTAAGGCGTGTTATAAATATAACTCAAGAAAGATTTAATTCAATATAAAATTAAAAAGTTTTATAAATTGAGAAATCTTGTTGTTTATGGATTAACCGCTGCAACAAGTAGTCAAATATAGGAACAATTCCTAAGAGTAATATTCATAATTACAATATGAATACAATACATAAAGTTATAAATGCAATACGGTAATTCATATTGTAATTTGACTATTAAAAATTAATATTATAAATTATTCTGATAGTTGGCTAATTGTTGCAGCAGTGGATCCCTAAACAACAAGTTTTTCCCTCTTTTTACAAAATTTAGAGATTTTGTATTAAATTTAATAGTTCTTAACTTTAAATAATATTTAATGATAAAAGAGTATTTTTATTTCAACTATGCCCTCGTCTAAGGTATTATTTGACTCATAACATTTGGAAAGACTTTTCATAACTGATCTGTCACAAAATATAGGTGTTGTATCATAGGATGCTTCTTTGGTAAACAGAATGAGAAATACTACATTTGAGTCTCTTGAATTTCAAATCTCTTGAAGAGGAAAAGCAACTGTAACAATTAAGTAAAATATATAAAGAATCATATTTTTGTAAAAATAAATTAAAGTAAATGGTAATCGTTAATAAATATCCACAAAGTTTTGAAAAAGTACTTTTATAATGAATAGAACACAATATTGTATATAAAAATATGTAGTTAGTGATTAACTCGTCTTTCTGTGAGACACACAGAACAAGTTTGGAAATCAATATTATTTTATAAATAAATTTAACATTATTTAAAAAATAACTATGGTCAAAATCTATTGGTTAAGTGATGGAAAAAACAAAATAGAAGAAAATAATGCATAAAAGTGGGATAAAATGCTATAGTTGGAGAGTTGTGCATATGAGTAGGGTATTAGAGACCATTAAAAACTAAAAATTTTGTCAGCTTATTTGTATATCAAAGTTGTAAATGTACAATAAAACAAAAGTTTATTATAAAGTCAGCCCTGGACTAGTAATTATGTCCCTAATTATAAAAAAAAATCCTTACATTTTAAAAGGAGATCCATTTATATGTGATCTGCCTCTTAAAAAAGTATCAAATTTATAATAAATAAGCCTATCGCTTTAGAAAATGTACACATAGGTAGTAAACCCAAAAACTAGATTATCCTATCAAGGCAACACTGTGTATATTCTCTTGAAGCGAAACCTTATTATTTGGGGAGAAGGGTTGAGTGGGGGGGATGGAGCGAGAGGGAGAGCGATGTGAGTTGGAGTTTTGAGGAGTTTAAATCTATAAGAGCTTTGTCAACCAAAAAAATGTCAATATAATTTTTTTTAGCGCTTTACTAATTATGCTAATGAGTTAGGGATGAGTAAGGTTAAATTTAGAGGAAGTGTACTCACATTTGAAAACTATTTTGTAAAAATCACCCTCAGTACACCCGACCGAGATTCGAACCTCGATCTCTCTGTCATCTGCTGTCTAGTCTTAATGAGAGAATGAAGACTTAGACCATGTGGCCATTGGAGCATGTTCTAATATAATACAACTTGAATTACTCAACACAAATACTAGATTAAACTGTTAAGCCAACCTTTCGCTAAATTGTGCTAACAATTTTAAACTAAAGGCCTTGTTTTTGAAAAATAAGGTTTGGAATATATGAGTAGGAACTTAGAATAGTAAATGGCTTAGTATAATTTGACCAAATAAAAATATTATCAATGATAAAAAAAATGACATTAAACTGATAGGAGAAAAAAATTGTATATTAAGCTTATTTCAGGCTAGTATTATTTTCACAATTTTGTTTGGAAATAATGTCATGGAAGTTAACAGAATAGGGTGAAAGAAAATTTAAGAATATTTTTACTTTTCTTAGTCAAATACACACACACACACACACACATATATATATATATATATATATATATAATTGCCATGCAATGTTTAGTAAAATATTTGAGGGGTAAAATAATTATGATCAAGAGTTCCATTACAATGGTTTTATAACACAACAAAATAAAAATATAATATTGGGAAATCTTTCTTGAACTCAACCTCTAAGCAGCTCTAAGAATTTTGAGTCTTTGATACAATTCTTGTTGGGAGATTCAAAATATTGTCACTCATAAGTATATCTAATATTGGTCTTGCTCAAATTCTCAACCTGTAACCAAAATAAACTTAGTCCTGGAGCTGATAAACAATGTGTCAGAGTATTGCTATAGTTATATTGTTTTGAAAGTGTTATATCAATTTAATCAATTTAGAATTAACTTTGAACAATTTCAATGAAAATCATTGATGTTGTTAAAAACAAATTTAATAACAATATAGATGAGTGAAATGGTCATATTTTCAAGTTAACATTTATTGAAACTATTATAAATAAATTATATTTGCTTGTGAATGAAAGTAAAGTTTACACAGAGTTGCATACTTTGCAGTGCAAGTTGAGTTAAACACTTTATTATCAGAGTCCTTTTGATGTAGGTACATAATTTTAAGATTCAAAACATTTACTTTTAATCTTTGTCAGGACTCTTTAGATTAGTAATTGACTACTTTGAGATAATTTAGAAAAAAATTATTGGTAGTATTAAATCTACCCAATTTAGTATATTTTTGGGACATCGTGAACACTTAAACTTCTTTCAATGAGGTATTACAGAACATTAAAATTGTTGAAACAAAATATGTAATTTGCATAGTGTTAAATAATTTTTTTTAATTTAACATTTTATACATACATACCTAATCCCACCATTCCCTTATGGGGTAGGAAATAAATTTTAAATACAGCTAAAAAAACAACTTTGTACTTTATCCAATCTTACTAACTTTATCCATACTTTCCTATGCGTGCCTACTCCCTTCACTTCACCATACACCGAGTCATACACGCTCTTTTATTCTTAAAGCTCCTGGTGTTTCTCTTTTACACACATTCATCTAACACATTTAGCCACATATTATTTGGCCTACCCCTACCTTTTGATCCAAACACTCTACCTTCATATATTTGCTTCGTCACTCAATCCATACTCATCCTCTTAACATGCCCAAACCAATGTAAGACACTTCTTTCACATTGACTATTGGATTTCCTTTCAAACTGCATTCCTTCAGCACCCATTCATTACTAACTCTGTTCATTAGAGTTTTTCCGCATATATTTATTAGATATCTCATTCCAACCACATTCACCTTGCTCTTGTGTTTCTCCTGACAAACCCACACTTCACATCCATAAAATAATGTTGGTGTCAACACACTTTTATATACTGCCATATTTGCCTCTTCCGATACTACTTCATTCTTTGCAATAATTCACATACATCCAACTACTTTTTGAAATGTAGTCAACCGTCTGTCTATTTCATCATCTATCCTTCCATTACTACAGAACATTCTGCCCAGATACACAAAATATGGCAGCAGGTCAATCACGATCGACTGGTCAATCTCACAGCAAGTTTCAGCCAATCGCGTATGAAAGCTACATTGTCACAAAAAGGCAAGCTTACCTTGTATTCCATTATGGTAGTTCACAAGTTAAGATCATAGTGTAATCCATCAAGGTAAGACTGCTACCTTGCTTGGTTCCACTATGGTGTATCTTATAAGATAGGGTCATAGTGTAATCCATCAAGGTAAGACTGCTACCTTTCAGGGTAAACGAAGTGTACATTTTATTTATTTTATGTATGTTCTGTAAAGGCAGGTATTTTAGTATTGTAGTAAATATTGAATCTAAGGAATAAATACAATATGTATAGGGAAAAAAAATTATTAAAAGTAAACTAGAGAAAAGAAGGGTGATCACGGGACCTTTGATTATATTAAGTGAAAGTCAATTGGGGCCCAAAAAAATTGCCGACCCCTGTTTTAAAACATACACTTTTTTCAGCTAAAAAAAAGGTATCTTTGATTCTTGGATTCTGAAGATACTTGAAATGTTAATCTGGGGTATTCTTTCAAATATATAATTTATAAATAAAGTTTGTTTTGATGATTTGTTCTGTTGGAAAATTAACAGTAACCATACAAATGAGTTTATTGTAAAAATAATAAAATATTTATCTACTCAACCATGAATCATTTTGCCAGTAAAAACTATTTTAAGATATTTTTAGATAAAAATAACATTCAATTAAATAAATATTATAAACAGTTATCAGCCAAGAAGAATCATATGTATGAGAATCACTGTAAGGGAGAACAAGAAAGAAATGAGATTAGCAGAGGCAGATAGTGTGTGAATGAGAGGAGAAGAATGGGAGCAAATAAAGGAGTAAGAATTGTGGAAGGAAAGAAGAAGTTGGAGGCATTTTACTAAACAGATCCAGCCACAGGCTGGAAACAGTTGATCATGAGCATGATCAGGGTTTTTAAAACCATCACATAAATGGATATTTGAACTTAGCCTATATGGATTGTTCTTATGACTGTATGTCACTGCCCAATCTTAAGTAATGTATTAGATAAAATATGGATATTCGAAGATTAAAAGCTTTGCTTTTGAAAATAGTAAAGTTATATGTATATTTCTGGAATAAATCACCCATTATTCAAGTTGTTAGATTGTCAAAAGCATTGAAAAATAGCCCATTTAATACACTAAAACATTCCCAACAAAGCAAAGCAATTCTAAGATAATTAAATAATTTAAATTTACTCATACTTGTGATAAACACTAAAATAGACATCTTCTACACTCCCTAGTGGCAATAACACATACTATTAAATATGATCTAACATCTACCTTAAATCAAACAAACCATTATTTTTTTATAATATAGCATCTTCTAAGAAAACTTCAATAGAATGAAGTAGTAATTTATCAAAAGTTTTGTTTTTTTAGTTCTTGAAATTTAACTTTTTATAATGAAAAAATAAAACTTATTAATTGAGAATTTAAATTGCACCTCACATGTTTTAAGCTTTGATTAAAAGTATTTGCAATCTTAGATAGAGGGGGTGAGGATGAGTCCACACCACCCCTTTCCTATTCTCCTGGGCACATTGCTGATAGGCAGGAAGCTCAATTATGACAAACCTGCTTCGGTGGTTGCATGGTCTAACACACTACTCTTTCAGTAGACTAGACTGCCAACCGGCGAGATTGAGGTTTGAATCTCAGTCGAGTGTACTGAGGGTGGTTTATCCACTCTCCCTCCAAGCAGATGCAGATACACTTTCTCTAAATAGAACCTTATTAATCTCTAAAACCATTGGTGTAATTAGTACAAAAGCATATAACCCGAATGGGTGGTTAGGCGCTGTGATAAAAAAAAAGTATGACAAGTATTCTGGCCATTAATTAATTCATATTCAAGCTTACCATTTCTTCTAAAATAAAAAGCTACCATTAAAATATAGTTTAAAATGTACCAAATATCAAAAATTGTTTGCAGAGTCACAAATGATATAATTTAAAATAGATTAGAATGCCAAACAAACCTAGTGAATTGGTTATCTTTTTAAATAATATGGTCGCAGTATAACTAGGTTGCCTACTTACATGTATGGATTTAATATAATTGAATTAGTGAAAGAAAAAACAAAGAGAATAGTTAGGGCAAATAATGTGGTTGGTATTAAATTTATATTGGTAAGGTTGGGCTCACTAAACAAGAGTTTATTTCCATAGAAAGGATGGAAATAATGGGATGTGTTCAGATTATTAGATAAAAAGTTGAAATCATAGAAGATGTGTCTGACAGTTACATTATAGTGGTCACCAGTGTGAGGGATTTAGGACACAACAATAATTCTAATGATCTTCATTTACCATAATATTCAGATTTAGCTTCACCTTTACCTGAGAACAATAGGAAAAATTGATGAATATCTTTTAAATACGCTATTATTTTCAAATGTAATTAGTATATTTTAAGCTACAATCATGTTTAAGATGAAATAGTAGTAAAAGAATAAAATCAATATTCTTTAAGTTGGAAGAGAGTCTTACTGTCTGGAAAATGTATGTAAATTCAAAGCTCCACCAAAATTGGTTGTTTTGTATGATTTTAGTCAATTGTATTGAAGTTATTTATTTTGAGTTGGTTGTTATTAAACAATTTGGAGGCCACTTTCTTAGCTTTGTGTTAAGGATGAGCACATATATGAAATATTTTACACCACTTTCAACCCAAATCCCAAATCTAGATGTATTCCCCATAAAAATACAATTTCATCAACAAAGAAAAGGTGTTCATGCTATTAAAAATCTACCATGATTAGGAGTGATAGTAAAAATATAAAAGATTATTATGTTTAACATAGTAGCCTTCCTAGAAATTCATACTCATTCTATTACAAATCTTCCACAATTAGGAGTGATAGTAAAAATATTAGATATATTTTTATGTTAAATATAGTAGGCTTCCTAGAAATTCACACCCTATATGATGGTTTGGATGGTGTAAATAAATATATTTATTTACATATCCAATTTTATAAGATATATGAGTGACATAACAGAAACAGTTAAAATATCCAACTGAACTGTAAATAAATATATATTGTATGCAAGAGTTTCCCATTTATATAGTATTGATAACATAATGTTTATAGAATGTACATTTGAATATTGCTAAATAGAGTTTTTAAATTGTTTATGGTGAATTTTAAGAATGTCATGTTATAAAATAAAATCCCCAAACTGTTACAGAAACACAATAACACAATCTAAGCCAAACAAGTCATAATCAGAATAATTATTTTTATATTTATTTTGGAATAATGTTGACTCAGTTAAATTCTTGTCTCTACATCAATATTTTATAACAACTATTATGAGATGCAATAAGGCTAACAAGGCACTCAAGACTATTTAACTGACATAATACATAGTATAGTACATGCATATAACATTTATAACATTTATATCTTTTCTTTGTAGAAATAGGAAGGGCTGGATCAAAAACTATGTTTACAATCGCTTTAATATCATTAAAATGTAGGTATAGCACGTAGGAATTGTCTCTCAAGACTGTATAGCTAAATCAAACTTTTATACATTTAATTTCAGAATATGGTGGGTGTATTGCTATAATAATTTTTCTGTATACATGAAAAAATTTAGAGTTTGATTGATCATAGAGTTAATATAGTAATCTTAATATATTAATCTTGAGAGTATTAATAAATTTAGTTAGGGCACAACAATTAATAAAACATAAGCATTGATAATTATAATGTTAGCTTTACTGTGATGTAAATGAAACATTTTGTCAATCTTTGAACAAATGTTTGTGTATTCTTTCTTTATCACTGTGTCTTACTACCCATTCGGGTAATACACTTTTATATTTGTTAATAAATATCATATCAAAAGATGATTTGCTCAATAACATTGTAAATCTTATATTAGTTAATAAATATATGTTCAATTATGTGAAAAGGGACAACCTGGACATGAGAATCAAACTTGGGACCTTTGGCACACATGCTCTACTATTGAGCAATCCTGGTTCGTCACTTAGACTCAATACACCAACAACTAATTCAAAATGGCCCTGGATATGAGGTTTCATTCCCGTGAACAGGTTGTCATTTTTCGATTAAATGAATTTTATTCAGCTATCAGGACTGATCCTGGGAATAACAATCACGTATCAGTTTGTGATACACATGAATTAATAATAAATATATGTTATTTTAACATTCACAATTTTCTGCCAGCATTATTTCATATTGTAAAGATATGTGATATATTAAACCAAATTTAGAAAATATTTAAAATGACTCATTTGGTGAAGCACAAACTAAAAAGTTTGCACCATTTATAATATTTTTAAAATATTAATGTTTCAATAAATTTAAATAAACACCAATATCTTTATTTGAAGAGTAAATGATATAGTGGAGTAGTGTGGACAAGAAAAAGGATTAATAAAGGAAAATATCAAAATAAATTCCCATTAAATACTTTTTGATGAGGTAAATATTATTCATTAACCACAGTCTCATTTATGAAATATGTTTAATACAAAATTTCTCAAAATAATTATTTATGGATTATTATTTTATTAGATCAATCAATTATCAATCATTTGTATTTGTGGCTGTTTTTTATGAGTAAATTTTATGTTTGAGATAATCCATAGAAATATTTATAAAGAGAAAATTGAGTCTCAAACAAGGTTTTCAAAATATACAAAATTATTAAAACCTTTGAGGTGCCAAACATGACTTCCAAATTTCAGAAAACATGAGAGAATAATTTTATAAATACGATGAAAATTTAATTTTCATCCAATTATTCAAGAACTTATCTGTAAAATAAAAAACAAACATGCTTTTTCGGTATTTTTTCCCTATCAACCTATATTTGTGAGCAGAAATTTTCAACAAATATCATAAAAAGATGAGTTGATTTCAAATTTAATTATTTATATTTTAAGCCCTGGAAGAGTAGAATTTAGATGAGTCATTGAAAGAAAGTGTCAGTCAAATAGTCAATTAGCGGAAAAGCATCCAGTCAATAAGCCATTTAATCAGTGAGTCTTAGTAAGACAATATATAATTTATATGATGAATAAATTTTTGGATAGTTTAAATGTTAGAATATAAAATTTACTTAAAATCATAGTGACACTTTTATTTAAATAATATAAATATGCTAAATATTTATGAGTGTAATGAACTGAGGTCATTAATTAATCTGAAATTAATTACAAGCATTTTCATTCTGCATGGTATTAGCATCTTATATGATGAAACATTAACCTGACGTTGGTCGACCCCTCCCAGATGTATGCCATTGGTCAATGAGTAAGCGTAGCGTTCACCCGCCAACCATCGTTTCATTGCCATTTAATTACCGTATTTTTTAAAATTAGTTTTTACTTTCCTATTTATTTATTTTAATTTTATATAAATGTATATTTTTTTTCAGTGAATGTTAATTTTTTATAATATTGTTACAATTAACATGCGTACAGTTAAAATTTGAGAGTACATCAAATCATATTTTAAAATATTGTAAATTAGAAATTCTAAACACAAATCATAATTGCTTTATAATTCTTAGCCATAAACTATCATGTATAATATAAATATAATACAAAATAAAACACAAAAATTTAAAATTAACTTGTAAAATTATAAACTAAAAGTACCAACAGATTTTTTATTTATTTTCAATAGGAGTCCTTGTTATTTAAAAAAAAAAAATTCTTTACATGGGCCGCAAATTGTAATTGTGTGGTCTACACAGATTGGCACCACACATTTAAAGTACCTCACTATAGTTTTTCTGTTTTTATTTTTGGACAAAAGACATGTTCTTATTTTCACGTCCAAGGTATTTTATAATCCCAATCCGCACATCGTTATTTAGGCCATTGCAAAGAGCTCTGGTTGCCATATGAATCCTGGTCATTTTAAGAGCCAAACACTTCAGAAACTTTGTTCGCCTAATTTTTTCTGTCGTGTTGAAATGTAGTATTATCTGAGCATTGATGGCACCAATGTCAAGTATCAATAAAAAAATTTGGAGAGGCCATTGGAATGAAATTCTTGCAACTGTATAGCCGGACTTTGACCCTTCGTGAGGTTGTAGAATGTTATGGCACTTGATTTATTCACCTCCCCTGTGCTTTGGTCAATTTCATGAGAGTCATGCATAGGTACTCTAAATGAAAATTACATTACAATATTTTTAGGTACATAGGATATTAACAATGAGTTTTCTCCAAGTGCAAACAAACTATTGTGGGCTGGTCAAGACATCATGTTTACTATTTCAAGGGGTATTTCCCCCTTTTTTCCCCCTTTATAGTTACAACGACCATCAGATTTTTCTTGAAACAATTCATTCATAAAGGCCTTTTATGAAAACCAGTTATCCATTGCCACATTACAACCAGAACCTGAAAGACTAACATTTATTTGGCTGTGATGTAATCACCAACACTATAGTTCTCCAACCATCGTTCCACAAAACCATCGAAAATCTGTTTTATTGGATCAAGTTTATCTAAGGCCCTCCTTGCATATCTAGCAGTTGCATCATCGAATTGTAAGGCTCTTGATAGCAAGTAAACCTCCTATAACTCATTATGAGGTGGGAGAACTTGGGTGTGATTCCATCAGTCACCCATAAATCTTCTACATTTTGGTTTGATGATGTCAACAAACCAGCCATTTAGAGCAAGCCTAGTTCTTCAGTATTTGTTTCAACTACTTCGGATTCTCGACTGTAGTTTTATTTATCGTGATTCTCAGACAGCCTTTGTATGGTGAGTTATCTCCTCTACGACAAGATATGGAGGAAAAAACAGTTTCCACAACTCGTAAACTGACTTGGCCTTTCTACCAATTCCTTTCACTCCTGGAGGGTGGATAGCTATGATTTTTTGTGGTCTTCGCCTATGTTGATCAGGTGGATGACTATTCCACACAGGTTATCTCGACCAACATATTGTGGCCCAAAGTTAGGCGGATGATTAGCTGCTTCAGTAGACTGTTCACTTTCACTGTCATATCGTTGTTGTTCAATTCATCAATATCAGACTCCTCTGAATTATCATATTAATTAATCTCTTCATTTTAAAATTCTTAATTCAACCCCTTTACTATTTGATGTTCTTGATCCATGGTGACAAACAATAACTTTGAAAATAAATTTTAATAATATTCGAAAGAAAATCTTAGTAAAAAAGAAAAGGTTCTAGAGTTTTTGAAAAAGAAACCATAAAATAAATTAATCAACAAATAATACAAAATAAAAAAGGGTAACATGAATGGCCGACGAGTAAGCTCAGGGCTCAGTACGACAATGTAATAATAACAACAGCCTCCTGGCCAATAAACATGAAGCAGACCGGTGACACATCATCCCCCCACTTCTAAAACTGGTCTAGGAAACTAGAGGGAGTTTCAAGAATCTATAGTAATGCCTATAGTAAAGAAAGTTATTTCAAAATGAGTGTGGCGCTCATCTGACAAGCATTGGCATGTTAAACAATTTAGAGTCCATTGGCAAGGTCTTAGTTTATATCTTTACGACCAAGAAGAGATTGCACTGTTATTTAAAATCTTTACAGTAGAATATCATAGAAAAGGTTTGTTTCTATCCTCACTCAGCCTGTTGGAGTGGAATATCGGTAAAGATGACAGTTACATCTGAGCCCGTAGACTTGAGTATTGTATATTCTCTGTATATTGATGTGCATAATAAACCTTTCTTTAATTTACTGAACTATCATCTTAACTTCTACTAACATTGTTCAAATGTTAAGATTTCCTTAACTTGTAACTTCTGAAATTTAACACGAGTTTTTGTGCTAATAATTGTGCACTAAGATTATGAATCCTGTCATTTTGACATTCCTATTTACATTTTTTGAAACATATTTAATGTTTCCAAGTCAAGTAATTGAGGTAACTAGGTGGCGGGGGCAAGCCCATTTCCGATACCTTTGTTCTTGGGGCAATGTTGGATCAGGTGGGTAAATGTATTTATTATTACTCTTCACAAGTAACTGATCTGTTTTATGTGTCTATAATTAAAATTGTTTCCACTTTGTATCATAAACTTATTTCCAGTGTCTTTTTTCTTTTCCACTTAATCCTAGAGTGCTATAATAACCAAGTTTCTAAATAAGAGAAGTTTTGGACCAGTTATTGGGTAGTATTGAAAATGAAGCTCCAGAGTGTGAGTGACTGATCACTCTAATATGAGTATCTTTAATGTAATTTAACTTAAATTTGATGGAACTATGGGGTGTGTTGCCATATTATACAGTAAATATTGATAATTTCGACTACCAAGTTGCCATACTGTGTCGACAAAGTATTAATGAGTGGAAGAAGAGGGGTGTTGTTGAGAAGAGGAGGAGAGAACACAATGATATTACCTGCCCCGCGCGCCAAATATACCTTGGTACAACACTGGACAACACTAACGCAAAAGTTATAGTTTGTAGCAAATTGCCTTAACTGACTCACATTGGATTTAAAAATAGAAGACTAAAAATACTTTTATTTGGTTTCACTCAAATAGTTCTCATGGGATAGACAGTGAGTGTTATATTTATTTAATACACAAACATAGCCTTAGCACAACTGCTTTAAAGCTAATATTTACTTCATAGATGGTTTATATGTGTTTTATTTATTAGTGGAATAACATTTCTATTGTTTACAAGGCTTTGTTTGAGTTTTTTAAGTAATGAGACACGATTCTAGTACCATGTTTAGTATTATAACCAGCACAATTAGAAAGTATTATATTCACTAATTGAACACTTTCAGTTAGTTTGGATCAATTTTGAGTAATTTAGTTTTAAGGACATTATTAATTTTCTTGTATTAGTATAGAACACTATTTTTACCTTGAAACCCCCCATACCCCCTCAGAATTAATAGCCAAGGAGATAAAAAGAGAGTTTATTTAAATAACATAACATATACAACTCGATAAGACGAGTGAGACAGCTCAAAGTATTAGGTGACATCAGCGTTCACACGATGCTCGGAATTTATTTGAAATGAACATTCCAAACAAAGAACCCGATTTAATAGGCGTACAAAGGTTTATGAACCATAGAAATAGTTATAGCCAAAACAACTTTATATATTATGAGAGTAAGCTTGAAAGTGGCTAGTTTCCTGGACTGCCTCGCATCAATCACAACATCAGACAACTAACATATAATATTCGCAAAAAATCTACTCTCGCCTATAAATGGCTGCTCAAAACACATGATACAATAAATCCTAAATTGACCTTATTAGCTATCTCTATTAATTTTTCTTAAACAAGTCATAATTTAATAAACTGGCAAAATCAAATATCCTTGATATAAATAACTAATTGAGGATACTCTCTTAAAAATATATAACACCAATCTAAGTGCTCTCATTGGTAGCTCTCAATGTGTATATGATACGATATGCCTTCTTCAAATTATCGGCTTCCTAAATCTGAACAGGACATAATTTGTAATCATTCACCAAAAAGTCAAACTTTAATTCAATTATGACACCGCCAAGCGGTCGGTACACATCTTTACTTGCGATCCAAAGATGCTAAAGAACACAACACCAAGTGGCTGAAAGTTTAACTATCTAAAGCTTTTAAAGTTCAATGATAGAATATAAAGTCGTTACTGACCCTTCTTTTCATCTGGAGGCAGCCGAGAAATCAAAGGATTAGTAAAATATTAAATAGTATTTTGCGCTTTCTGGCGGTTTCAAGCCTAACTACAAGCAAAGTAAATCAGGTACATTTATTAAAGCAATGACTAGAGAGGAATCTCACCATCTTGCGGCCCTATCTCAAACTAACAGACGATAAACTTTAAACTGTATCAACAATATTAAATAATCTATCAACAAATAACAAGATGATCATAGCTTTTCATGATACTAAAATAAGTGGAGCAGGCTAACGATGCTATCTGTTAATAAACAACCAAACTGTCAATACCAAAAGGGTTTGAAAAAACACCCATGAGGCGAATAAGCAGAAATTATGTCCCCAAAAGAAAGCATAATATCAAAGTTGAAAATATGGTTTTACTCTAACCGTACAAAGATTTTAACTTTTACCATGACATAAGAGTCCAAAAGTACTAAGTCTATTTAAGGTGAATTCCATGACAAAAATTAATAAATTTAATATTTATAGATTCTGAAACGATAATTTCTAAAATGTTAAATATAATTTAAGCTGAAATGGAATTTAGAGTATGAAGATATTAATCCATTTATAACGTCGCTCACCTATGAAGCCAGTATTGCAATATGTGTCAATATTACAGAATCCTACCATTATATAGTCCTTGAATCTATCACGTTCTCAAGGTGCGGGAATAACAGGAGGGGGGGAGGGGTAAGCAGTAGCATGCTTCTAGAACATCCTGGGTTATACCACGCCTCTCCAGGCGTATGTGGAAAGAAATAGACTACGAGCTTGCTGAACACAACTGATAGAGTGCAGTGAACACTCGTGCATATCGTTCTTTTTTTCTGGGCGCGGTTCGGTACTCACGACGAGGAATGAACCATGGGCCTTGATTCAGTCAGGTTTTAGACAGTGCCGGGAAGTGTTGTAGAGCGCGGTCTTGCTGAGACGAGTCAACTGGGGCCAGGGTGGTGAGTGATGCAACCTTTTATTGTTTACTTGTTGTAACGAGGTTACAATCTGATTCAATAGTTTTTTTAAATGTTTTGTATTTTCTAATAATACTTATTAATTATTTCTATTTATGTGTTTATTTTGAACGTTCTAGATGCCAAAACACTTTTAGCTAGGGCTGTGCGGGATCCCTAGCTTGGGGAAAAAAAATCAAGAAATTGGTTGTTTCTGAAACTCGGACGGGAAATAATATTTCTCAAAATTTTTTGAGAAACAATTTAAAAAGTTACAACTAAGAACCATCTATCAAGGTCACAATTGTATTTAATTTTCATTAAAAATAATTTTAACTTATTAGATTTAATTTAACCTTACTTTCTGGTAAATAGATGGATACCTGAAACTTATTCGCTTTTATTTTTTAAATACCTTAAAAAACATAAGAGGTAACTATGTACACTGACTCAGATTAGAAATGTTTTTGTTATTCTTATGGACAAAACTATGGCTTGATTTAATTTATTTAGATTATTTTTAATAGCTTCATGTTTTAGTATGTAATTAGTTATTACAATTCACGGTATGAGTTTTTACCTAAGAACTTTTTTAGTCAATCTTAAAATCTACTTTTAAAATTTATTTATATTTATGCCAAAAATGTTTGGTTATAAAATACACAATTATAATAGTTACCTTAGGCTTGGGTTTTTTAATTTACTTCACATCAACATCTTACTTAACACTTTTGGACAAAATATGATTTAGTTTTTATTTGGAAAGCTTGCAATTTAAAAATAAATTAACAAAAACAATTTGAGTGCACATATTTTTATACCTTAATTTATTTTTCATAAGATTATAAAATTTAAATTTGTTGTTCAGACCTGTAACTGCAACAGAATCAGGGTTGTTTTCCCTTTTCCTGACCCTATTCAAATTTAATTTTTTACATTTAACCTAATTGAAACTATAAAATTTGATCCCTTTCTGATCAAATTGTTATAGCTACTAATTTTATCATCAAATAATTTTTTATTGGAATTAATGGTAAGGCTAAGCTTAGACTAAAACTATAAATCTGAAAAATAAATATAAGCCATAATTGAAACATTATTATTATTATTATTATTTCAATTTTTCTGAAGACAAAATGTCATTCCCGCACAGGCCTACTTTTATAATATTATTTTATGCTACAGCCAAAATGTCCCTTTGGTTCACCAAATGCACTCATCACAATGGAAATAGTATTTTAAATATGTTAATCATTATTTTCCACATTTATTTTATTTTCATATATTGTTATCAATAGCCTATTACAACTTGAACTGCCATATATTAAATATGTTATGTACAGTATCACAAACTTGAGTATTGTTGTTAGACTTTCATAACTTAATACTCCATGGTGTGAGCGCGCAAGTGAGGTATATCGACCGAGCGGCCACCGCCGTTAGCTATGGTAGTGCCAACATTTGTGGATAGAGGGTGTCATGTGGTCAGCACAATAAGTCCCCAAGCCATTAATCTCACTTTTCTAAACTGGAGCTGTTACTTCTTTATTCGATTAGCTCCTCATTTGTCCTCACAAGGCTGAGTTTTATCCCATTCCAGACCCAGTGCATACGAAGACTATACCAGTCCTCCATAGTTTTAATAATATAATCTTCATAGAAAGAAGAAGAGCTAACCTAAGACTCAAATCGTCTATCACAAAGTTTCAAAACAACTATTGGAGAGCAGTCAACACTAGCATCAAGAATCAGTGGCGGCGGTGCTGGAGGGTGGATGGGATTGAGTGGGGGTAATCTGTAAAGAATTTTCCCTCCTTAAGATTTATTTCATGCCTCTTTTATATTCTCAAATCAAAAACACACACCAAATAGCTTCTAGTCATTTAATTTTCATAAATAAATACAAGCGAGGAATATTTTAAATAGTTTCCACCCAAATTAAAAAAAAAAAGTGAGTTGGATGGCTTCAAATATTTTAATGAATTATTTGATTGACAAAAATCTGCCATAGAGACCCTCTCCTCAAATCGTCTGAAAACCAATTTTTTGGTCAGTTGACCCCAAACCGCTTACACATATCAGGTTCCACTGCCACCATCAAGAAGATCTTAGTGTATTATCCAAAAGAGTACTAAAAAAAAGTCTGGAGACAGTGACCGTAAAGCAAGCAAAAATTGAATAGGATCATATATAATATACAGAGGAGAGGAAAAATTCTAAGGTCAAGTTTAGAGAAAGTCAATAATGTATTGTCATCAATTGTCTAAGTTACCAAAGTATTTATATAGGTTGTACTATTATTGTTGATTAATCCCTTGGTAAATGATCACTCTCATGTAATTACATGGTTAAGAATGTTTCTAGATGATGGAAAGAAATGTTAATTCATCCACAAGAAATAATAAGGAACATTTTTGAAAGTTCGAGGTTCTGTATAGTTTAAAGTAGGGAAATGTCTTGTGGACCTTCTTTAACACCGGGTGAACGATGACGCGGCGAACCAACAAGAAAAAAGAAAAAAATCTTGATAGTTTTTTACCAAGTTCTAATAATATGTATATATGTTATATTTACAAAATCGTTTTTGTAGTATGTATTTAAAAATACATATTAAATAGTTTTTACACTTAAAATATGTAATTATTTTAATTTTTTTCCGGCTATTTCATGTTATTCGAATCTTTGACAGTTTGAGATGGGCCTTGTATTATTCAAATCAAACTATTTCTCACGCTACTGTAGTCATTTAGTTTTATATTAAACTTGCAGATTTGCTGTTATTTAATAGTTCAAATGTTATTTTGAAATTTTTTATTAATATTATTATTTTGAAGTGATAAGTAATAACTTTGTTCTAAATATTTCATTTTATATTTTTTATATAAAAACATATGACTCATTTGTTGTATTAATTGATCATCATCAAAAGATAGTCCCAACAAAGCTTGCATACCACAATAGTAAACTAATTGTCTAAAATGTGAAATGTTGGTGTAAAAAAAAATCCTTTTCATCTTTGTTCAAGAAATTGAGCAAAAAGTATTAAAATGTTTGGCTCAAATGTTTTAAAAATACTCAATGTAATACACTAGAGTTAGCAAAATACCATCATCATCATCATCTCATATGCTTACAGTACCAACCCATCTATAATTGGCAAAGATTATCAAACTACCTATTAACCATCACCAACAAAATTACTATTTAGTCACTGTGTGACGAATACTATAATTTATAAAAATTCTATTTATAAATTAAAAATAAAAGTATTTCATTCAATTAGGAATGTATGCATTCCTTGACATAAAAATGGAATCCTTAGAACTATTATATGATTCTGGAGAGATCAGTTTCCTTTTCATTGTGGAAGAGTAATCGGTATGTACTAACTTTGCCTTGTTTTTTGTAAGTGTTCAATTCTTAAATAATGACTCCTGTCAGTGAAGTAGTGTGTATTTTATTAGATACAACTTTTAAAAAAAGAAGATGACAGTCAGAATAGCTTTAACTGTTTAAGACCCCTACTTCTTTACTCTCAGTGTGTATGAAAAAAAAACACTTTATCGTCATTTATGTTTATCAAGGAATTAGTTTATTTGTGCTTTCAAATTCTGCAGATTAATTATTTTTTTTACCCAAAGGTTGTTTGGGTTTTGTATTAAAGCCCACCCCAAATAGTTACTTGAAGCAGCCATTTGCAAAGAAAAGAAATACTATGAAGGGGGTTTTGGGTAAAGCTTAAAACAATGTTTGGTTGTGTTTGTGTTGAAAATAAATGCACACTAAATGGTGTCACAGAGTAGTGGCAGATTTTAATTGATTTTGTTTTGTTTCTTTCTTTCTCTGTGGTTTGTTACTAGTAAACAAGTTCACTTACTATGGAAAAAACCAACAGTGTCTTTTTGTGTTTTGAACAAATAAGTATTTTTGGTTTTTAATCAATTGCAATGTATTTATTTTATAAATACATCATCCAAAATTGTCTTCATTTACTACTCAATTCACAAACCAACACTATCTAGAATTAATTGTCACTTGTCATCAAATTTAAAAATGTAGTTTCTTCATAACTTAGTCAACAAAAATGTTCATGAATATTGTGACATAAGCATAAAAACTTACAAAATTTTACTTCATTAAGTAACAAACTCCATGGTGGGAGCACACAAGCGAGCTATACCAACCGATTGTGCAATGTTATTAGAAATGATAGTCCCAACATTTGCAGATAGAGGGTGTCATGTAGTCGGCACAACCAGAACTAATACTTCTTTATTCAAGTAGCTCCTCATTTTTCCTCATGAGGCTGAGTTTGACCTCATTCCAGACTCACTGATTCACAGATAAATTTTGGAAGCGTCAGGGACCGAACTCCGGACCTTTGGATCTGTAGGCAGGAACTCAGACCATATTTTACTTAATTTTCCTTTTAATTAAGTATATTTTAAGTTATGAAAATTTAAAAAGGGCACATTTACACCTATTAACCTCAGGTTTTTTTTTTTGCTTTCTCTTATGCAAATGATATTAAGTTCAAACTATGCCAAATATTAATTCATATTTTGAAATAATATATTATATTGATCCAGTTCTCCTTAATAGAATACAAAAGCTAGATAAAGTGTATTTCTGAAGTTGGGCTAGCAAGTATCATGAAAGTGTAGTTGTTAAAAATAACTTTTAACTTGTAGTAATGCATGTATATTTTTTTAAATTACTTATTATTTTCGTCAAATTAAGTTTATGTGGAAAAAAAGAAAACATAATATTTTTCTTCAGGAGTGGACTAACTTTTACAGGGTGGCCACTCAAATAGTGGGGTAAAATTCCAGTATAATTTTTGAGTTTCCTGTCAAATTAATCATTATTCCAATTTTTAATAAGGTTTTTACTCCGGTTGTGAGACTTAAAAATACACAATTCGGTATGAAAATGTTTCCGAAAATGTGTGCTGAATTTCAAAATTCTACTCAATACTAGGTTAGTACATTATTAGTCTTATAGAGTTCATACCATCTACAAACTCAATTATGCTTGAAAACAATTTAAATTACTTCAAGAGGGAGTTAATGTTAAAAAAAATTCCTTACCATCTTCTGTTGGGAGATCTTCCCTCCTTCCTAAAATATTTTTGGGTACAGCCTTGGAATTAACCTCAAACCTAATCAACATTTTTTAAGGTGTGGATCATGAAGCCATTATTCCACTTGTAATGTGTTCTAGGCTATGAGTAGAAGGTGGATATGTTACACAGAAGTGTGTTTACAAATGTTCCCTGCCCCTCACAATGGCAACACCAAAATTATAATAGTATTTAAGTAGGAAGAAACCATTAAAAAATAAAAACATATTTTTTTGCATTCAACATTGAGTTTATTTCACTATTTAGGTATCAATATTAGCTATTAAAAGTTATGGCTACATATCACATGCCTACACATAAAAATATATGAGAATTGTTTTAGTAAATTTGTAGTGAAAAATGTTTTTTTTTATTTGAATCCGAATTCCTATGCATGCTTCTGTATGCATCCTAACCACATATGGATGATCTAGACAAGGCATGATGGAAGTTATGCTAATGATAAAAATATAAAATAGTGTGATTTTTCTGGAAATTTAATATAAAATTGAGTTTTGGAAAATTTCTGAAGTTTGGTCATACTTTAGAATAAATGATCTTAGTATTTTTAAATTCCTGATAAGAATGCAAAATCCAAGCATTATATATTCTTGCTTTTTCCTTAAGCTCAAAATTCAAACATAATTTATGGTTTTTCCGATCAGTAAAATATGATACTATAATTTTCACAGTTAAATGGTAAAAAATTTTGATTCAACCATTAAAAGTGATTATATTATTAGCTACCTATGTACCAGTTTAGTAAGCTTTATAGCTGTTATGAGCACAATTATGAAATCCCCTAAAAGATGATATTCAGAGTGTTATAAAAATAAATAAATAGATAACAATTTGTTAGTTTATTGAACAAGCACAATGGAACATAATCTAGATTGAAGAGGAATCAGTGCAATATTATTAATTTACTTCAGATAGAAAAGGTGTAGTAAACTTTACTTTGATTAAATAATTAAAATAATAACACATTGAATATATAGCCATATTTCATATCAAAAGTAGTAAATAGATTCATTTAGTACATATATCAATGAATAACACAGATTGTGTTGTTTTTTTATCACCGCATCATACTACCTGTTTGGGTTCTACGCATGGGATGTATAATTGATGTCCATTATAGATCAACTGCACTAATCCAGTTCCACGATCTAATGTTTGACCTCAGCTAGCAATAACTTAAATTTTCAACACTTTGTGTTGAAGCATATAAACAAGTGTGGATTTTACCTTAATTAAATAATTCTAACTTGAAAAAATGACAAAAAATTATGGTTTAATATAAAAAATCTTTATTAAAAATTATGTTTAGCAAATGTCAGCTTGTGAGACATTAGTCGAATCATTTATCAAAGTACAATGCCACTAATTTTTTTCAATCTTAGAGAGTTTATTAACAAAAAATTTGTTTTTCCCTTCCCTATGCACTTGATTTAAATAATCATTAAAAACAGTATTAAACACTTATAAATAATTTTAAATAACATTTAAAATTTATTTTGTGGCAACATATATCTAAAGTATATTTGCGTTGTAGGCACAATTTTCAATTATAAATCAGGCACCATACTTTGATAGAAGGAACACATTTAATCATCCCAAGTAAATTAACGCACAAATATATAAAATCTATTTTAGACTTTAAATAACATTCAAAATTTTAAATTAACAGTAAATATACTATACACTATACATTTTTTTTACTTTGCATTTCATGCACACACAAGAGAAAACAAGGAAATATCTTAAAAATTTTACATGAAGTATTAATTAATTAACACACTAATGGGCACTGATATCACGAGAGAATATAAGAAAATCTTTAAATTTATTAATAAAATATACTTATTTTGTGACTGCTGTTGATAAGAAAGGCACAAATGGAGGAGTAACCAAAAATCCAGTCCTTTCTAAACATAACTACACATTAAAATCATCCATTAACAATCACAAACTATGATACAATATTTTTACACATTTGATAGAAGTTAAATAAATTCAACCTATGGTTCATTTCCTAGTACAAGGCAAGAAACTGGTCATCCGAGCAATAAAAGTGATGTTTAAATTCCCAGGATATTGTAGTACGCATTAATCAATGTAGATAACTGAAGACGACTCGAGTTATTGATATGTAATAGATGCTCAGGTCAGACAAAAGTCAAACAAGTTTACTATATACTCAAAGAGGCAAGTAAACTCCTCAATAAGGTTTTATTGGATAATTTGCTCTATGTTTACAGTTTCCAAGTGATATTTTTACTAAAAAAAAAGTTGTTTATGTGTTTTAAAAAGAATGTACTGTCTTTCACAAAAGCTAGCCTTCTTTTAAGAAATATTGTTGGGAAGTAGTGAAAATATAAAAGCTATATTGAAAGAGGATTGGATCCTAAAACCATTAATTAACTCACCAAGATAAATGGGTTTCTACCAGAATATTACAGTCCGCAAATAGTTTAGCAATTTACTATAGAGCTCAAAGTACCATCCAAAGCCTATACAAACTAAACATGCAATAATTCTGAATAAAAAATCATATGAGAATTTAAAATACTTTCTATGACTAAACTACAACATGACAAAAGAAGAACTTAAAATAAATATATGTGGTACGATTGTAATAACAATTGGCTTGACTAAACATTGGAAAGAATTAGGTTCATTAATAAGAATTTTGAAATGTACAAATGTATATGTAAACAAAAAGTATGTGAAATAGTAGCTCAGTATATATTTACAATTTTGAATCAATGTAATCAGGATGTGTTTTTTTGTACAATGTGCAAGTCTGGTTCCCCTTTACTATACCCCTCTCCAAATATAATGGTTTCTTCCGAATTATCTTATAACATTACAATTTTTGCAGTCTTCAGTATTGTAAACGTTCACAAGGAATTTTTGATTTAAACTTTATGTCAAAGCTATAAAAGTTTATATCTATTAGCTAAAAACTACCCAATATTCATACAAATATTTAGGCTTGAGACATAAAAATTTATATAAGCTGTTAGAATGCCACATTATATATGAAAATAGATTAAGTGAATTTTAAAATTGTCAGTAAAAAAAAGGTGCAAAAGTTAACCACAAATGGACATATACGCAAGCATACACACATGCACACATCTATGAGGAGTGAATCTTAAACTGACAAGTTAGATGACACATAATCTTGGACATATAAAAGATATACCACAATCACCAAATCTGAAAGTAAATAATTACTTCTTAAAAACTTAGCTTAATGACAAAATGTAGCCAACTAAAAAATGGTAAATTCTTAAAACAATCAATTGCTTCTAAATTACCTTCCTGCAATCAACAAAAGACAAACAGATATTTCTATGGCCATCAAATACCTGCCGCATGACATAATGAATCCTATAAATCATCAATTCATAAGAAAATCCAAGGCTTTTTAATAATCATTTATCATAGTATAATCTAGTCAACTAAAGAATCACCCATTTTCAAGACAATTAACTACTTTTTAAAAGCTTGTTTAGTGGCACAAGATAGACATCTAAACAATAAAAATGTTTTAAGATATTAATCTACTTCTTAAAAACTTTGTTTAACTACACAATGTAGCCAAGTAAACAAACATCAAATCTTAAGACAATTGATTGCTCTTAAATAACCTGGCTGTGTGACACAGTAAAAAAACAATTCCTAAGACAGTTGATTGTTCTTCATTAACCTGGCTGCATGACACAGTAAACCAAAACCATTTCTTAAGACAATTGTTTGATTGCTCTTCAATAATCTGGCTGCATGACACAGTAAACCAAAACCAATTCCTAAGACAGTTGATTGTTCTTCATTAAACTGGCTGCAGGACACAGTAAACCAACACCAATTCCTAAGATAAACGATTGTTCTTCATTAACCTGGCTGCATGACACAGTAAACCAACACCAATTCTTATGACAATTGATTGCTCTTCATTAACCTGGCTGCATGACACAGCAAACCAAAACAAATTCTTAAGACAATTGATTGCTCTTCATTAACCTGGCTGCATGACACAGTAAACCATAACCAATTGTTAAGACAAATGATTATTCTTCATTAACCTGGCTGCATGACACAGTAAACCAAAACCATTTCTTAAGACAATTGATTGCTCTTCATTAACCTGGCTGCATGACACAGTAAACCAAAACCATTTCTTTAGACAATTGATTGCTCTTCATTAACCTGGCTGCATGACATAGTAAACTAACAACAATTCCTAAGACAATCGATTGCTCTTCAATAACCTGGCTGCATGACAAAGTAAACCAACACCAATTCCTAAGACAATTGATCTTTTCAATAATCTGGCTAAAGGGCACAATGTAGCCACCAACTAATCCCCAATGTTAGATAGCTTATGATTCATAAAGTAAAGATTGAGGTTTTATATATAAATTTTAATAAATGATAATGGATACCATGTAATTAAAGTTAGTTTTCCCTCAGACACTGGAATCAATATTAATTTATTATAAAAAAATGTTATATTGAACAGCTTTTGTGAATAAATTATCTTATTGTTTTGATTAGAAGAAAAGGAGATTCAATCATATCTCACCAAATGCTGCTTTTTCTATTTAAGAAAATCAACCTATACACTGAATATTTTTAGATTGTACATTTTATGCACTAATAAATTCTAAAATATTACAAACTTTAACAAAATAAAGGCACTTATTTATATGAGGGCTCTCAAAGATAATCAATTGAAATATTAATAATTTTTACGCATTTCTTTTCAATGTCACAAACACAATATTAAATAAGAGGTTTTTTTAACATGTACATCATAATACTCATTTGCTATGAAAATATTTGTGAATATAACATATTTTTTTTATAAAAATTATTTGTTATACTATAAAATTTATTTGAAACACATCAACAATCATCTGATTCCTCCTGTTAAATGGCAAGATATTATTTATAAGTACACATACTATTGGACTATGTTAGAATGTAGTCAAATTTAAAAAATATGATGACCATATTGGCTTTTCATTTCACTTTTTTGCTAAAATTGTTCCATTTTTATTTCAAAGATTTATGGCATGTGTTGCCAACTAAAACTGCAATATGCTGCTTGTTTTTAAAGAAGGGGTGAACAGAGTTAAAGGAGTGGTGGCTCAAATTCATCTTAAAATCCTACTCTGTTCCAGTTTACAGAAGACATCACAATGTGGCCTACTCTCTTGTTCCTAAAATGGAAGCAGAGTAGGGTTAATCTTTTCTTTGTGCATCCTTTCTATATGCCTGGCCACATGCATCTTCTGCTTAGCTCTATATGGGCAAAAAGGACATTGAAATTGTGGCTCCATCCCACATTCCCACTTTTCATGGTTCCGCAGTGAGCTTTTGAGTTTGTATGCTCGATCGCACCGAGGACACACAAAATTCTTGGGACTCTCACTGCCTATATTGGTCAACATGGGTCCCACTCGGTGAAAGTTGCCTAATAAGAGAGCGGGTACAGAAGGATGGGCTGCCGACCAAGCGTCCCAGCCCATTTCACGCAAGGCACGGGAACGAGGAGAATTGTTTACAGTACGAACACCTGGAACAGGAAGAAGATAGAAACTAGTGTTAGGACAAAACTATTTTCAAAACAAACTTATAATAGCATCATCTTAGAAACGCATTCAAGTTTCATGCCTTTGTTGTATTATTTGAAAATTAATGCAAAAGTTTGACTAAATAGCATTAAGTTAATAATAAACTTAAATATATATTTTTTATTCAAGTGCAGTCACATTTTCTATGCATACATATAAAAGTAAGAACAAGGATTTGCATTTCTTAAATATTCCTTTTCGTTCGAATGTTTACATCAATATGAAAAATTAATGCTAAGTAAATAATGACTAGGTTACAATAATTTGCATTTAATATAAATAGTGCATTAGGTATTGTTTTCACTTAACACATACAGTGGATAAAATACAAAAATAAACATATTCGTAGATATTAAAATAAGCCGTTTTACACAAATCCGGTCACCAGAAAAGCATTAAACTAAGCATTAATGATAAGCCAATTATTAATATTATTATTATTATTAGCACCGTGTCTTACTACCCGTTCGGGTTATACTCACGCTAATGTGCAATGGTAGGGTGATTGTGAAATGAAATGGAGGACCTACAGTTTAACGTGGAATCCGAACCACGGTGGAGGCCTGGCATTCCTCACATTCACAAGTTGTGATTAATACACGTCTTGTCAGAGGTGAAGGAAGGGTTTGGTAATCAGATAAATCTGTGCCGGAACCGAGGATTGAACCCCGGACCCTCAGCACAGAAGTCTGACACCTTACCTCTAGACCACCAGGTCACCGTAATTATTAATAAATTTGAATTATTATTTCCCCCAGTATGTCTTAAAATCTGTTTGGGCTATTTGCATTTAACTACATTAATGGGGTATGAATTCATGAAGGTTAATGTAACGGATATGTACCCAAAATTATGGAAAGTAAGATCAAGAAACCATTTAAAAAAACACCTTTAATACATCCAGCAGGATTCAAATAACCCCATCACTGGAAAACTTGACTAGATGAGCCTGACATTTAGTCAGTATGTCCACCAATATGTTAATCCACTACATTTACAACCTAAACAAAATTTTTTGCTCCAATGTGTGTGGTAACGCTTATAACTTTTAAACCAATGAATTGATATTGACCATAATTGATTGGTGTATTTTTTCTTCTTCTTGAGAGCTATAATTCCATCTTTGAGCAAACTTGATACATCCCTCCATGGAAACATTTAGTGTAAATTTATTTATTAATTTTCCTTTAGATCAATAATATAAAATTATGGGTGTCTAAAAGTTCATCTTAGTATTGATGGTAAACAAAATTAAGTACTTAAATAATTTCTTACTACTCATCCACACGTTAATTTAAATTAAATCATACCAGGTTCAGAAACAATTATAGTCATAGATAGTTTAAAATTAGCTATGTTGATCAATAGATTGGAGAGGCTGTGCCAAGATCAGCAGAATTATGGTCGAGGCTGTGCCAAGATTGACAGACTGATGGCCAAGGCTGTGCCAAGATCAGCAGTGCTGATGGTCAGCATTTGATCCACACATCATCTAAGATTTTGAAGAAATAGGAATACTATCATAATATATATATATATATATATATATATATTTCACTTTTAATGAACAGAAAATAAAAAAATCATTTATAAAGATTACCGATAGTATTTTATGAATATCTTTGTGCATTTCTTAATATATCTTATTTTGCTTGAACAGCTTTTAAAAAAATGATAGTTTATATGTTTTCAGTAGGCTATAAATAAGCTTTAAAAATATCCACATTATAATTTATTTCGTAATTAAATTTAAATCTACATTAGCTACTCCATATAACAACACCAATAATTTAAGTTATGTTTATTTTACTGTTAAAAACCATTTAACAGAGATTAGTTTTAATAAAATTGGTGATTTATTTGGTTGAAAATGTCCTATTTAATAAATACTTAAAAGCAGTTAAGTTGCAATGTACCACTGTGATCAGTAACAAATATAGTATTTACTTCAATCCAACCCGAGTGGCTTACTAAAAGGGATGATAAGCCTTAAGGTTATTTTAGTTTCACTCGGTCATGAAAGTGTACAAATCTCTTTATTCAATATTTAGCATATTACCACTGTGTTGAATTTTTTGTTAGCACCGCATCTTACTACACATTAAGATGATATGCTTATGTAATAATTACACTTAAATGTTAGGTATAAGGAAGGTTAAATTTAGAAGAAGTGTACTCAGATTTGTGTGGAGAGTGGGAAACTATTTAGGAAAAACCACCCTCAGTATACCCAACAAGGATCGAACCATGATATTCCCATCATCAGCAGTCTAATCTATTGCGAGAGTAGTGCCGTAGACCATCCAGCCACCGAAGCAGTTAATTTGGAATTAATCCTTAAATATGTTATAACAGTGTGGTCCAAATGTTTATGACTCGCTGGCCAATCTGTAAAGTGCAACAAACATATTGGTTTGGAGACAAAGATGGGCAAGAAAAAAACAAGACATGGGGCAACATGTTACCCGAAGGTTGGACCACACCGTCTTATATTATTAGTAGAGTTGGGTCGAATCCACTATTTTATAAATCAAAATCCCCAATTTACTTTCGAATCTCGAATATAAATTCAAATCTTAGAAAAAACCTAAGATGGAAATATAAATATAATATAAAACAAACAGTTCACATTCTTTCTTATAAGCCATTCATTATAACATTCATACATTCAGTTAAGTGTTAAATTACTTGTCTGAGGTTGGCTGTTAAGTTCATCACATATTATAATTGATTCCTAACCACCAATAAGCAGTAATAGAGCTCTAAAATTTCACTTGCAAAAAAAATAAAAATAATAATAATATTTTTTTTATAAAGATTTGAGTCTCAAATCCTAAATTTTCTCGAATCCTTGAACCTTGAATATCCTTATTAACACAGTAAGTTATTGCGATATATGAAATATATTAATTATGAACATATATATATATATATATATAAAACACTATTGATATTGCACTTTGTGATCAACCCAGGCCTAAGAAGGACAGGTTATTTTATCAAGCACATGGAATGTCTCACTTTCCCTATTGGTAGCATCCACATCTAAAAATAATAACAGAAGAATTTGGCTAGTACTAGAGTTTGGATTTATGTTTGATAGATAGGCTTTAATTTCAACCAGAAATTATTTCATTAACATATAGCGAGATCTGTATAGGCTTAACACCAGAAAAATACATACTGTTGATCTGTGTAATTCTTTAGCTGCATGTGTCGTATTTCCACCGAAATTCCAGTTTTCGAAGCCCGGCCAGATTAGTATTAGCCTTAATTGTTATTAATACTCATGGGTTATTTATTAGTTGTATTGTATTATTGCATCAAATAGTTACACAACTTACCAATGTGTTAAGATAATTTTATAACATATGGAATAAACATTACATTTATTAATTTAGTTTGTTGATAACATATCATTTGGGACATGCAAAATTTGCATCTGGGATAAGGTGAATTTTACTGCTATTACTCGAATAACGCGAATTTAGTGTGAAAATAACAGTCATTCTGTGTCGAGTGATCGAATATTAAAAAATCCAAATTTGTATCTGAAGTAGTTTTTAAGTTACAGACCTATGAAAAAAAAAAAAGAAAGAAATCTTCCGGTGACACACAATTACAAAATAAATGATTACTCAAGATAGAAATAAGATAAAATGCTTTGGAAATAAACATTTGTAGTTTATTTTATAAGCTTTCATATGGCAAGTAACATCACTAGTTTTTAATTTTAAGGCCAATTCATAAAATATTTGACCTTGAATTTCTCAAAAACCTAATTTTCGAAATTTTTAAAAAACTCACATTAAACTTGCATATTTTTAGCATAATTTGTGGAAAGATTAATCATGGAATCAACAGCGTTAAGTTACTGGATCACTTTACACGGAATTATTCTTAAAGGATAGTGCAGACTGAAGCAGTGTGTTGAAAAGCAAATGGCAGACACGGTAGTGGACATTATAAAAGCGTTGCAGGTAGTTGATTTATTAAAACCAGCAGTTGCTAAGAAATGTCAGGAGACAATTTGGTTACCATGTGCAAATTGTACCCTGAAAGATTTCTTAAAACGTACAGTACTGTACAACAATGTTCTGACCTACACAAGAACGAAACTCAAGGAAAATAATTTGACCACAGTGGCAATGTTTCATTTGAGAGCTAGTATAGTTAATAATGTAAGAATAGTTTATTTTACAATTAACTATGTTTGGATAAATAGAGAATAAATACTCATTCTGGACTTTACCGTGTTTTTTTTAATCATTACTAAATCAACTTGTATAGTCGTAAATAATAACACCCGCTTCAGCATATAATACCATCCCTTAGTGAGAAAAATAACACCACTTTTACCCACAAAATAACTTCGCCTTTTGCATGTCTATACATATTATGAATAATTATTACCTCTGTGGTAGGCTGATAAAAACTGAGTCGAAGTGATTATTTCACCTCTGTATTTTGTGACTGCTAAAAAACTAGTTAAGAGTATCTATCACACATCCACACATTGTAAATGATAAAATCGAGTGCCCTTCTTATTTAAATTATGGGATTAGTTTAAAAAAAACTCCTTAAATAAGGACCCACCAATCAAAAATCAACTTGGCATGATTTATTTTCCAAAAAAAGAATTGTGTCAATGGTACACTACTACTCTTTAACTCAACTCTAAACACAGCGTTCACCTCACACTGTAACCCCGGGGATGGGTGAGGGTGAATATCTTTGAGGGTCATCTCTTTCAAAGTCGCTTTAATTGCCATTGTTCCAATGTTGAGTTATGCTGGTTTGAGAAAGTGAAAATATGATGTCCGCAATATCTAATACTGGGAACATAAGCCCTGTTAGTTTTGGAGAGGTCACTAATAAATATGATTCATTTCAACCTCAATAATATATTATTTATAAGTAAGTAATAAAGCATGTTTCAATAAATAAATATTAGCTTGATTTCACAAACAACTGGATCAAAAAGAACAATATGAGCTTGTATTAAATAAATAATTATATGATGGTTTTAAAAAGAGGATGTATTTCCACTTTCTCAAAATTATTATTGAAAGGGCACGAAAATAAAATATTATTAAGTTATTAAAAAAAAGCTTTACTCCATAATTCCAAAGCATGCTAGTTCAATTTACAAATAAAATCTTAGCAATCATTATAAAATCAAGAAATTAACAGCATCTATATATTAATAAAATGAAGAGTTTGTGTGTCAGACTGTCATGAGTGTTGTGTGAAAGCGGTTTTTTGGTTAGTCGATTTCTACTGTAATTAAAAAAAAAACACTTTGGATAATGCGTCCCGCAGAATTTGTTAAAATATTGCAGAAATTTCCAGATGAGTATCGAGGGCAATTTTAGTTCCTAATTAAAAAAAAAAGTTTACCTTTTTCCTCTATAAATGGTTGTTTATGTATTCTCATTGTATTTGTCTTAGTACCAATTATTAGCAAAAATAAAAGCCTATAGAGTAGTTTTATTTTTGTAATATTAGGAAATTATTTGTAAATTAGAAAACGTTTAATGAAATAAATTATGACATTTTATATTTACTAACAGATTAATAAAGATTACTTATCAATTAATTTGATTTAATTAAGTGAGAAGTATTTTAATTGACTCTAATTAAAACAAAACATACAAACCAAATTATTTCATTCATACAAGTATCAAAAGTTCAGTGGAAACTGACCGGGGTATAAATTACCCCGTGTGCCTGCTCATGTTATATATACCGGCGCGCTAACTCGATGAGTGCCACAAAATAAGAAGGAATGTCAAAGAAATTTAACAGAATTTACCTGTAAAAATAATGAAAAGCTTTTAATGAAAATACATTTATGTAAGAAACTTGCTATAGTTAGTTTCCATTGAATTCGTCAAAATATTCAATGCTATTAAAAGCAAAATGTCTTTGTTAATTAACATATACAAACATAATTTTTGGTCAACTTTTTTCTAGTAAATTTTTGTATTAAGTTTTCAAAATATAAAAATTTAATACAAAAATGTTGGATGCCTCTTTCACTCACGTATGGCAACATACAAGTGGTGTTAAACCTGGTGGGGTGACTGACCTTGGTCCACTCACTGAGGTAACGTGTGTACACCCACTAACGCAAAAAATAGTAGCCGACCGTTGAACAACAATACTA
Organism: Timema bartmani; assembly: GCA_902151455.1. Lineage (NCBI taxonomy): Eukaryota > Metazoa > Arthropoda > Insecta > Phasmatodea > Timematidae > Timema > Timema bartmani. The sequence continues at coordinate 27,107 of CABFWB010000351.1, read as the reverse complement.
CATGCCATGTCCCTAGTTATTATGTATTGTAATTGTTAGTTTAATGTGTGCATACTAATTGTTCATTTAAATGCTAGTTATATATTTGTTTGGATAATCCGAACAGGCCCTGGTCCCAATTAGTTTGGATTAGCAGAGTTTAAGTGTATGTCTTAAGTGTAATTAAATATATATATTCTTGATTAGACCTATATCTGCATCGTACATTCTTCAAAAGATTTTATTTCATTTTTCTATAATTTTCCAATTTATTATTTTTTAAGAACAGTGTCCAAATAAATTGTCTTAATTTAACAGTGATTTATAAATGTATGTTCTATGTATGATGTGTGTGTTTATATATATATGTAGGTCCTTTTCAAAAAAATAATAATAATAATTTAGGTGGCCATTGATTGAGTTTCAGTTGGTACTTCTGCATGTAATAAGATATATATATATATATATATATATATAGGGCCAAACCTGTCTGGTTCCCTATTAGTTTTAACTTTAAAATATGACCTCATCTGCAAAACTGTCCTTTTCTAGCTCCCTGATAGCTGCAAAACTTTCCTTTTCTGAACCCATGGTTTATTAACAAAACTCTCCTTTTCCCATATTCAATATGGCTATTAATGCTGTCGTACATTTCAAAACTATCTTTCTCCTTGCCTGCATAGATAATAGATTATGAGCTTATTACTGCTTTTTATTGCTTTTAATATACATTTTTGTATAGTTGGCTAGCTGTAATGATTCTAAATTCTTTTCTTCCTCAACTGCAAGTTTATTTGGCTTGAAATAACTTGTTTGTACAGCAATAGTTTTAGTTTGTTTGACAACAGTAATGATGGATAACGAAGAAAATAATGTAATTATTGAAGCTACACCAGAAAGAAGTAGAAAAAGAAAACGGTATGAGAGAACATGGACCCAGGGAAGAGCTAAACAATCGAGGTAAGACCTAACCTAGAAACTTTAATGTTTGGTATAATAGGCCTATGCAGTAAATAACATTTGGCTTAGCCAATGTTTACATCTTATATTGCTTTCCTTATTATTTGCTTTTTTGTCAGAGAATTGAACAGAACTATATGTGTGTTATGTTAGTTATAGTAGTGTTTGTTTGTTTCAGACATAAATCGAGATCATTGCCAAGAATTCCAAAATGGGGTCACAATACGAAGTCATTCAAATGCAGTACTATTGGGATGCAAGATATCTAGCGCTTCCATCAAGCTTTTTACGACAATTCAACAAAAGTGGCTCAAGATTGTTTTATATTAAAGTATACTACTCAGAGTACATCGAAAAGAACCTCTCGAGCAAAGTCTGCAAACATTATATTAGTATCTCTGAGGATTTATAGCAAATTGAAGTTTTAATGACTCGGGATCCTTTGTGCCAGGAACTAATATGCATAGACACAGCACAAAGTGAACCAAGACGAATAAAACCTTAAAGAGATAGGCGATCTTGTTAATATAAATCTGTTTTAAAACTTGATTCACAAATTAGTCTTCTTTTGATTGAATAAGTACTAATAATTTTGTACAAATAGATTGTTGTACCTAACACTTATGTTTTATTTCAAAACTGCCATACTCCAATGTGTATACCTGCAAAACTGCCCTTTTCCAGTGGAACACTGCAAAACTGTCCTTTTCCAAAATATATTTTTAATTATTATCCAAACTGTATTGTCAATATTTGTGAAATTTACCAACTCGACCCAGGTTGATATACTTTCATACCTGGTAAAGTTTCATAAAAATCTAAACATAAATAAACATATTACAGGTTTTTTTTATTTCCTCAAAATTATACTATAATGGATAAGGGCAGTTTTGCAAACCACCTACTCATATATATATATATTTACACCCTCAACATACATAAAACACACAACACATTTATAAATCACTAAAGATAGATATGAAAGTTTTCTTTGAACATGAAATAATTATATCAAATATACATATAAACTTTTATATTTGCTTAAGTATTTAACTTTTAAAGACAAGATAGAATGGATGTTTATTTTATTAGCACTAAGAAGCCTTCTTGTGATTATATAATCAAGACATTCACAGTAGATAGTAGAGTCAGCATAGGTAGTAGAATCAACAATGGTGTATGTACTATAATATTGTCTGAAATTGTAATACACCATTCTAATTTCATAAAATTGCGAAGATTATTTAGTGTTGGTAGAGTAATATTTGAGAATAACAAATTAAGTTACTGGCTCTAAACTTAAACAAATTGATTCAATGCAGCAAAGATTGAAGAAACAATAATTTATTAAAAAAGAAATTAGCACTGCAAAAGTTTTGGGCCAATATAATATACAGTGGAGTTTTCTACAATAATGCCCACGATGAGTTAATACTACTATAATATTAGTGTGTGTTAAATATGCCAATAACTAGCAGAAGTTAATGTTGAAAAAGCTACTCAAACTGTCATCATAGATTCATATGTCTAGGCATTTGATCTGAAGCTGCACTTTTGATGGAGAAAATTGATACCAATAAAATAAAACTAATAATATAGTAAAATATTATTCCTGTTGACCTTATATCAAAGATGTTTTTATTAAATTTCTCTCTAGTGTGGTCTTAAAATAAGAATAAAAACTGAAATTTTTGGCCAAATCATCTGTTCTTGAAAAAAAACAAAATATCTCTAGACACACAGGTTCACCAAAGACAAAAACATTTATAGTATTAACAGCAAGTAAAGCAATAGCAATCACTTGCAATAATTCTTGATTCTTATGTGCCCCAAGAATGCCATGCTACACAGCTCAAACGTCCCAATGAAATACTATAAAGTGCCAACAAGGTTTATACTACTAAATAAACTGATACAGTTTCAAGGAGTCTAGAGTTTATTAAAATATATTTGAAATAATTGAGTTGATAGATGAGTACATTTTGTATGAATGAAATTTCATTGCCAACAAAAAGTAAAATCATCACTTAAAATAATCAACAAAATTATATGTTAATAGGTAATACAGTGTGTATACATTGTTAATTAAAATTATCTTAAATACAGTTTTAGCTCATATTCTTAAAATTCAAAATATTTTAGAAGATTGTAATAATTAAATGCATCAATACAAAAGTTTATGTTTTTGAAAACCTTTAAGTTGCTACTCTCTAAAATAACAAACCTATAAGATAACTATTTTAAATGAACTTTATGCTTTTGTGATTGTCAGATGCTTCATTAAAGTTTCTTAATATAAGAAAATTAGTAATGCATTCATATTTAAGTTATACTTTTTTTACACTACTCGTGTACATAAAATAATATATAAAAACATTCTAAATATCAAACATACTTTAAATACAATTTCATGTTTAAAAAAAATGTATTAATTAAGTAATTTTTCCTTTATTAATTCAGTAATTTGTTCCTTATTAGCATTATGGTTTTCACAAATACATAATACAAGTGAAGATATTATAATTTGTAACCATACTTGCAGTAAGCTATGAGCCATGTGAAGACCATTGTCTTGAATCATTTAAAGAGTTTGGACGAGTTTCTAAGAAATGGTTGGTTAGCATAAAAAGTTTAACACTGTAATATCATCTGTCAAGGTCTGGTCTGTTTAAAAGTAAATATATTTGGAAGATTCATAGATTATTGAAAGTGTTCATACATTTATGAGAACTCTAATATAAAATATAATAATAATAATAATAATAAAACTAATATCCATTATTTCATTTTATAATTTGCTTAGATAAAGATAAAGTTTCAATCATTCTGTAAATATATAGCATGTCTTTAAGTCAAGAATTTATTCTACACTAAAAAAGTGAAACAGGTTACACTAGTAATCCAAGTAAATAGTAATATAAGACATTTTCTTTGAGAAATACCCAACATTTTTACTTTAACTAATAAATTACATAGATTATTGTAAAAGGCATGATTTTAAACATAAAAGAATAATAATTCTAAGTACAGGACTATGTTAAATGTTACATTTTAATACATGAAAATATTAATCAAAATATAAATACTATAAACACATACATTAAATAGAAAACACCTAAACATATTTCAATAATAATATCTATACATTTGAAAAAGAAAATAAAGCGCAGCATAAAACATATTTATTTTATTTACATTTTTTAGAAAATGTTGTATCTAATTAGTATATTCTGAATTTTGCACAAAATTAAAGGTTAGTCAACTGACATTTGTTTAAGTTCTGCTGCAACATTGGTGAGTTAGTAAGATTTAAGATGAGTTGTGTATTTTGAACATGTTTATTCCCCCTTTCCATCAACCTTTAAAAGAGATTGTTTATGTACCGCAATACTTGTCATTCAACAAGAAGTATTTCAACCTTAAACACTAACCCAAGTGTCGACAATGCACAAATACACATTTTGAAAAGTTTCTAAACTTTTAATTTTCCAGATATGGTCATTGGTAAAGCCATTCAATGTTCACAAACTTTATTCAACTACCACATCATTCAAATTGATTACAATTTATTTTATAATTTGTTCTTTAAGAGAGATCAGATATGTAATTGGAATTCATTTAAAGACATTGTTTAACTAAGAAAATTCTGTCACAATTTTACTATGAATATGACTATTTCTTTAAAAATATATTAATTTCAAAATGGGTAAAAATGTATTTGAGTGATCTTAAAGCCATTTGTATAAGCTCAGTTTAATGTAAAATTGTAGTAGCCTAAATATTTGCAGAAGGTAATATTACAATAAAAAGTGTTGGTTCAAGTAAAGTAATTGATTAAGGGAAAGACTTGTACTTGTGTAATGTTTTACAACAGGATACAAAGCTATGTTTAGTAACTTTTCCACCAGCTTTGGTGGCCGCACGGTCTAAGGCATCACTTTCATGTTAGACTAGACTCCCGATGATGGGGAGATCAGGGTTCAAATTTCGGTCGAGTGTACAAATAGTACAAATGGTTTACTAATCTCCCTCCTCAAAAATGTGAAGTGGCTAATTTTGCAATGAGAAAACTTAAAAGTATTATATTTGTAGACAAATAAACTATCTCCTGATTTATTTATTTTATAAATGTAAATATAAACTATTTATGATGATTATTATTGTTTTATTTTATAGCTCATTTTTACTAGTTTACTATGATGTATTTAATAAATATAAATTACTTATAAGATTTATACTTTCATTTGAAGTAAGTAATGACCCGCTTCAGTGGCCACAGGGTCCAAGGCGTCAGTCTTGTGTTAGAGTGGCCTGCTGAAGATGAGGGGATCCAGGTTCAAATCCTTGTTGGGTATAATGAAGGTTTTCCTCAGTGGTTCCCAACTCTCCTTCCAAGAAAATGAATCAAGCTTCCCTCTAGAATGCTTATTTCATCATCCCTTCCTACCCCAGTAGAGCCATTATCATATACGTGTATAACATGTATAACGAGTAAGACGCGGTGATAAAAAAAAGTAATGCCATGTTCATATCTTGTGTATTTTGAAATTTACAGATTGTATTTTTAATTAAAATTAAATGCATGGGTTTTTCCATTATGAATGAATATTAATGTTTGTGGTATGAAATTATAATTTTACAATTTCTGGTGGCAGTTAATGGTCACAATTTATAAAACTTTCCAATTAGTCGTATTGTTTTATTTTCTATGCAATGTGAATGGCAAAAAATATAAATATATTAAATAATAATTTATAATATAATTGATAACCCTTTATCAAACCTTAAATTATTGTAAGGTACATTTTACAATTATAAATTAAGGATCCCTTTACCCCAGAGAATATAAAATTCTTGCTCTAAATCCCATAGTTTTATTTATGGCGAATATAACGACTTAAAGTATTTCTTTAAATATCAATTTTATTTTGTTTATATATATATATAAAGTTTTCTTTATTTGGAAAATAAATGAAATTTATATAAACAATTTGTAAATGTATGTATGATAATAGATTACTCTATATTTAATTAGGTTAATGATTCCTTTGAAATGTGTGGACTTTAAAAATAAAAGGAAAACTTATTTTTCAAATAATTACATAAAATATAAGATGCCGTTTGAATATTTTCAAAAATTAAAATAGGATTTGATTTATTGAGATATATTAATATATCGATTTAGACCTCACTATTATTACTACACTCATTACAATTACTTCAGAACCTAATGTTTGTGTTTTATTTATTTTCTGAAGATATGTTTGCTGACTAATTAATTAACAGTTTTTTTAATCAAGTCTTGCTAACCTAAGGAACAAATTTTTGCACATAAATGACACCACTTATAGGTGGAGTGGGGACATTTTTAAACAATAAATTGTCCAAAAGAGGAAAATAATATGACATTTTTTGAAGTAATGGAAGCACAAGAGGTGGATTATTCACATTGGACTTAATATGATTAAGAAATCATATATTATAAATGTATTCTTATATTGTCACTAAAAGTATCTTCTTTGTGTTTTTTTAAAGATGATATATTTCTTGTCTCACACATTCATGCTCAAACATCACACTGCTACCCTCAGCCACCCTAAGGCTCCTAGTTAAAGAGCCATCTCGTGAATGCAATTGCTGGAGCAAAGTCAGCCTAAAATGTATTTTAAAAAGTTGACACAAAATGTTCAATGAGGCCACACGTCCTTTTTTTTTTTACATTTGAAGATACTGCTCTTTTACATATGTTGAGATATATGACCATACTTCGTTGTGGATTTGTAGAAAGAGAAAAAAAGTTGAACCAACTTTAGTTTTTCGCCTAATCTACTAATCTACTCCCTATTTTGATCAATCACTCAACAATATCAACATTTTATTTAAAATCTAAAGTTCTTTAATTGCATCTTGATTAACATTACAAGCGCATAGACAATTTTGTTCCAAGTCGTTTGAGGTTTCCTCTTTCAAACAACTTGGAACATTCAACCACACAACTCTGACCCGATGATGCCGTTGTAGCATCAAAACATATAGAAGCTCAAATACGTTGCAGTGACTGCAGCAATATCCAAGGAACAGGGAATTACAGATAATGAGGGAATTCAATTTTTTTACGTATATTTTTTTCATTCTTTATATATTCACTTACAAATAACTCTGTTTAATTTCCAAATATAATGCAAGACAAGTAATATATGCATGTTTATATCCTCTTATCATCACACTAACACCGTTTTAATGCAATTTGACTCAAAAGTCCACAATTTTTAATATGTTTCAAACTTTTTAGATAGTTGTTAAAACTTCTATGATTGTATCATATTTGTCATCATAAGATATTTTAACTTTTAATTATTATTACCAATTTTTTTTTCTAATTTATGATTCAAATTAGAGTGCCTAAATTATTATTATTATATTATATCATACATCTATGTTTTTTTTACATGTTAAATTAACACAAATTGTCAACTTTACCAAAAATTGAATTCTATTCCTATTAATATTATATTTATATTTAATCTTAATTTTTTACAAATACAGATTCGAGATTCAAAAGTAAATTTAAGATTCGAATTTGAGATTTGGATTTGTAAAATAGTGGATTCGACCCAACTCTAATCTATATATATCATTTTGTTTCCTATCGTTACTAAATGTATGATTTAATCAACATAATTTAGCTTTGAAATTTTCAGAGATGCTTCCTAAGGAAAATAAAAATAAAATATGATTATGCACTTTGACAGTATACATTTAAAAAATCTGGACATTTTATTAATTATGATTTTGTTCAATATCCTCCATTCCCTCATTTATGACTTACATATTTCAAATTAATGTTACAGCTGTTTATGAAAACATTGCTTTATTTATTTAGGTTAAGTACCATTAATTTGTATTACCATTGCAATCAAATTTATAATGAATTAAATAGTCCATGGAAAGATAAAAGTAGCCAATTTTAATCAAATTAGTGAAATTGTTTATGTTTTAGACCAATGCACATTTTAATAACCCTAAAACATTGGAAATTGATCTTTGTAATGGTATAAGGTATACTCCCATGGTTTACACCTTTATAAAAGGTAGCTCAAATTTTTTAAAGTCATGTCATGTCATGTGTTAAGATAAGTTTCCACTTGACTTTCAGTTTGATATTTTGATGCCAATACTATATTACATTGTTAATGGACCGGAAAACACACCACTGTTTTATTTCAAACAACTCTATAAACCTAAGAAGTTGAACTTTGATTGCGAAAACAAATTATCCTTAAGATTGACTTTTTTTTAAAAGTGTTTAGAATGAAGATTATTCTATAAACGCATGGGAACATTTTTATTCATAATAAATAATTATTTTAATCTAGTTGACTCACTCTATGTAGACTGTAGACTAAACTTTTAGGTTCTTGTTGTTTAGAAAAGTTTTTATTAGATATAATATGAATATACCGGAAGCCTAAGAGTCAAAAGTATTGTGCTAGCCTTCTATTTATGTTTATGTAAAACTAGAGATCTGCAAGCCCAAGATTTTTTTTTATTTGAGTCTGTTTTGAGTGAGCTTTTCATAAAGCTCCCAAGTATTGACTCGAGTTTGGGTTTAATAAATATGTAATTTTAAAACTCAGCTATGAAAAAGAAAAGTATTATAATTATTTTTAAAAAAATATTTTAGTAAAATAAGACTTGGGTTCATAATGATATATGTCTTAGCCTGACCATGATTTACAGGAGCTCTGCTTGGCCTTTCTCGTCACTATACTAATGATCAGGGCTCGGAAGTTGATAACATTACATCTTTTTTTCTATAAAGTCAATCACAATGGTAACTTTTATATAAACACATTTTATGACACCCTGGTATTGAAAACATGATTTTTAATGTGCCTTTTTTTTAAAAAAAAAGAGAGTATATTACAGTTTATGACATTTTGTAACATTTCTGCAGCATTTTTTGTTGTTGACATTTTTCTTGTTTTTACTCATCAAGGATTATATGCCTTTTTTAGAATCGCTACACAAAAATTGTGGCAAACAACATGTCATATTTTAATGCAAAAAGTCATTATTTCCATTTAATTGGAGCATTCAATTTCTCGTGTAGTTATTAATACGGCCAGACATGAAATAATGAGCATAGCCTAATGTTTTTTGAAAGAGCAGTACTTAAGTGTGCATGTATTTTTAGATTCTTATCTTGTTTATGTTTCAATGGAAAACCCCAATGCCAGAGAAAGGGTAGGCTAGCTTGGAATTTCCAAAAGACAAGAAATGTAAGGCATTATTTACATCAGCGGTATGTACAGTCATAATTGTTTTGTTGGTTGAGTAGATTATTTTCAGTTGGAATTTTACTTCTTAAGTTAGTTGATGTACATACTTTCATCTATTCTTACTATCTCTAAGTGAGCAGAATGCCGTCAACAATTGCTGTTCCAAAGAGCATCAACCTCTAAAACCAAATCATTGCCTTTCAATCAAGAGTTTTGCAAAGTATTGTTGTCAGCCAATATTTCGCTCAGAAAATTTAATCCTTCTAAATTTCGCAAGTTCTTAGAAAGATACATGAATCATTCTATTCTAGACTAATCTACTCTGAATAAAATCTATGTTTGCCTGTGCTATGAGAAAACTATGGATAAAATAAGAACCAGTGTATAGGGAGAAAAAATATGGGTATCAATTGGATTTTAAATGTATTATTTGATTTTTTGAAAGCATCTTTTGTATTTTCAAGGCTATAAATCACAGTGTTTATGTGCATCCTTTATTTTTTGTGATTTTTTTTAGAACATTAATATACAATTTTTAATTGCATTTTTTGCATTTTTTAAGGGCATCAACTTCCGGGCCCTGCTAATAATACACCATGATCTCCAGCACGCAACCACTTGCTTGTAAGCTACGGCCAGGAGAAAAAGCAAGGTGTGAGCTTGAGAAAAGTTGTAACATTGTAGAAACTAAGTTCAATACTTTGCAGATAAGCTAGAGAGGAATTAATGCATCCAACAAATAAAATTTTAAAAATAAGTTATGAGCATCCAACAAATGAATGTGACAAAGCACAAAGTTGCCCATAAATTTACTTATTAAAGAAATGGAGGTTATTAAGAATATTCCTATGTTTAGTCCATGAGTGAAATGTTTTATTTAACATTTTACTCAATTTGCTTGTTGTATAAGATAAAAGAACTGATGACACAAAATATGCCTCAAGTTCAACAGCGTGCCCAAATATGTAAAGGATGAATTGTATTTTAAAGGGTAATTTGTATTTTTATTTTTGTTTCCAGAAGATAATTTTAAGTCACAAATTAATTTTGTTAAAATATTGCAATATTCACATTCAGCACTGATCGTGTGTTCGATGCCATTAATCCCCTAATCTCCACACTCCATCACTTGATAGGTTACTTGTACTTAACAAATAAATATGGCGACTACTCAAGCAAGACTTAAGAATCACGAGTAAAGTAATGCCAGCTGGGTATGCCCAAACAGATGTGTGGGTGACTAGTTTTGTCGATCCACAGATTCTCCAAGTTATTACCCTCAATGCTGTGTGAATACCTTGCCTAGCAAGCAAGGTATAGTGTATTGTTATCGTTTTGTACTTTGGGTATGAGGGTAGACCCTAGCCAGAATATGCGCAAGGTATGGAATATAATTAAGGCTCTTAAATATTTAAAAGAAAAGAAAATGTTTTAAAATCTAAAATAACTTATTTCTAAGTATTTTAAAAATCGAGCTGCACAATAAAAAAATTATAAGATTAATTTCTAAGTATAATGTGATAGTGGCTAAAAAATTAAAGTTTCATTCAGTTTAATATTTCCAAGTATAGATTTAAAAAGGAATTCATGAAAGGTATGGATGCACCAATTTAGCAATTTTGTTTTATTTAAAACAACTCCATTTGGAGTGCAGCTGTTTACTTGGTGCTGGTCTTCTGCCAGAGAGTGAAGTTAAAGTGATTTTTTAGCACCACTTCTTGATACACATTCAAGCTATACGCTTATGTACTAATTAAGTTAGTGAGTTATGTACGAGACAGGTTGAATTTTAAGAAAATGTCTCTGCATTTGTGTGGAGAGAGCAGAAATCATTTTCAAAAAACAACCTTAGTACACCCGACTGGGATCAAACCACGATCTCCTCATCATCAACAGTCTATTCTATTGTGAGAGTAGCACCTTAGAATATGCAGCCACCGAAGCGGATTTTAAAGTAATAATTACTTTTAAAATGTGCATAGTCCCCTTTTGTATTACGGTGTGATGATACCAGCTTCTGGTCTATAAGCCTTACCGAGAGAGGCCTTTGTATCTCTTTTATCTAAGACTCATCCTTTCCTCCATTCAATAACAAGTTTGCTGACCTTGCCATTCCAATTGGCCATCTGCACAATACTTTATTTGTAAGATTATCCCCCCCTCCCCCCACCTACATCTCAAACTAGCCACTACACAAACCACATCCAAGCAAGTAGAGAAATGAGTAAACAATTAGTCGTTGGATAAGTCATAATAAAAGCCAAAGAAATAACCTTTGAAAATGATGTTGGAATTGCCAAGCCCATTAAATAACCTTCAGAGTCTGAAATTGATTTTATATTTAAAGCGCTGCTCAAAGTTTGAAATTGGGTACTATTTGATCCCTATGTAAAACCAAAAACAGTGGAGGTCAGTAAAAGCATATCGCCGGCCACATCCCTTGAAGATGAGACCTACGATTTATTGCAATTTTGGAATGCATAAGCCAACGCAGCTTTCTTCTTTCATTAATAGATTCATTATCTTTTTTAAGATGTATACAAAGTAAATATGTTCATAAGTTATGCAAACATAAGTAGGTTTGGCAGACTTTTTAGATATTTTATAGTGGAATGTATTGGCCTAAGGGCTAAGTTAACTATTGATCAAAAGGGTTTCTGAGCCTGATATAAAATTTAATTCAATTAAAAAAGAGAGTAAATACTTTAAAGAAAGTTCTTACTTAATTATGTTAACAAAAGATTATATGAGCTCCACATAAAAAACAAACATGATTTATTGAAAGTAGTCCAATAACTAGTGAGGTTAACACATGTGATTATAGCATATCATGTGACAATGACAAATTTAATATCTGAATAATGTGGATTATTAAAATGAGTGGTGCTTAGGTATTATGAGAGGTGCTAAGATACTTTGAAAGGTGCTTCGATACCATGAGAGGTGCTAAGATACTATTAATGTTGATGAGGATTATGACTTTCTTTACAGAGAATAAGATGCCAAATTTATATTTAAATTTAAAAAAGATATAGCAAGCTATTGAAAGATATTTTTAAGTGGGCACAGTTCCTTTGAATTATACCAAATGTGGGTTGAAATTATGGCTTTAAGAATTAAAAATCAACTACAAACTGGGCTTGAAATCTGAAAATATTTGGCTTTTTAAATATTTGAGTAATCTAATGTTATTGATTAAAAAAAATTATAAATATATTTACGATGGCTGTTCAGAAAGTTCTCTAAATATTTAAATAGTGCACCAACGCAATGTCATATAGATGTACGGTAAGTGTCGCTTTACAGCAAAAAGATTCGCAATCAACATGCCGTTTACCTCATCATTCTATTCTGGTTAGTCATCATGCTGCATTGTTTTGTTTAAGAGCTTGCTGTGCGTGTCTTGTGTTTTTCGAGATGGCTGAATTTTATGAGAAGTGTATCAACATTAAACTAAACTTTGCGTCAAACTTGGAAAAACATTTAAGGAAACTCATGAAATGATGGAACAAGTTTATGGAGATCAGTGCCTAGGTTGTACAGTTTTATAAATGGTTAACTGTCTCAAAGATGGTCAGTAGTCAACTGATGATCCACATTCAGGGCAACCCTCGACGCCAACTGATAACTCTAATGTGGCCCAAGTTCGGAGAGCTCTATGTTCAAACTGTCGATTGACTGTTAGAGAAATTTCAGATTATTCTAAGATTTAAATAGTATCATGTCATGACCTTCTGACTGAAAAATTGGAAATGCAGCGTGTTGCTGCAAAGTTTGTCCCACAGCTGCTGACTCAGGATCAGAGAAACAATCAATTTGCAATTTGCCAGGAACTTTTGGAATGCGCAAATGAGAACGAAAATTTCATGGAGAGAATTATCACAGTCGATGAGACATGGCTCTAGGTCGAGACGAAAATCCAGTCTTCGCAGTGGGTTGGAAAAAAATTTGCCAAGACTGAAAAAAGCTGGGCAGTTCAGGTCGAACGTGAAAGTCATGCTAACAGGGTTGCGCAATCCTGAAAAACGCCTATGAGGACTGTTTCAAGAAGTGGAAACAGCACTGGGAGTGGTGTATCAACTGAGGGGGATGTAATTTGAAGGTGACAAAGCTTAATAAGTTGTAGGTAGGCCTAAAAAAATTATAAAAAAGTTTGGGGACTTATATATATATATATATATATGAGATAACATATATATATATATGTGTGTATATATATATATATATATATATATATATATATGTATATATATGAGATAACATATTTCATTGTAACAAATCATTTGTAAGAGGATCAGGTATTAAACAAAGGTAAAAAATGATCAACCCCTCAATTATATATGGCTGGGCTGGTCATATTATGTCGAGCAATGGCATCTTATGGAGGTAAAACTATATAAATGTAAACGTGAAGCTCGAAGCAGCATTATTTTCGAATCACATTTGATAAAGTCAAATAAAAAAGTCTGCTTGTTAAAATAAATTATAATTGGCAAAAGATGTTCTTTACTCAAAATTAAAATTACTTTTAGGTGAGGATGTCTTCAGGCAAGGAATTGAAAGGTACAAATTGGTTTCCAGAGGTCATAAATGGTCAAAAGTGTGAAATATAATTTAAAAAATTGTTATGGACATTGCCAAAACTAGAAATAAGCTCAAGGACCAAAATTATAAAATGAATAGTTGGTGTGGACATCCGAAGGCAAATAAAAACTGTTGTGCGTGTCACCTTATTTTTTCTTCCGAGGAATAAGCCCAATCAGCTGAGAGGTTCAAAGCAAAATATCATACACTACAAAACAAATTTAGAAGTATTGTATGTACCCCAAATAAGAATTTTAGGAAAAAGCTATTGAAACATAATGTAAGGGAAGGCAAATAGTAAGCTTCTTAAGCAAATTAATAAAATTTCACAGAAAAAAAAGAAAATACAAGACAAAAAGCTGTGAATAGTGTGAATCTGCTTCAATAATAATGGATAGTAAAACATTTGACAGCTCTGGCCAATTCATAAATGGTGATAAATTTTTAGTCTTCAAATCGTGTTCTGTTTATGAATAAGGGCCTTTAGAAAAATAAAAATGTGATCCACACACACTGATAACTAAAACAAATACTATTGCTGATTTAGTATGAGGATAGTATCCTATTGTTGTGGGATCTTGTTGAAATGTAAAAATTAATTGGTTTTTTGCAACCAGGTTTCACTAGCGTAAAAACTCAAATATATTTTCCCGGTAAATAGAAACATTAAGACAGTCATATATTGTTTAATACATTTTTTTCCAACTTTGGTACAATGTAATCACTTTTCCACAAAAGTTGAAACGTATGAATTGATTTCCTAAAAAAAGTGACAGTCTTTTAAAGAAATCTAAGTGAATTTTATTGTTATCGTAATTCATTTAAGAATATTTGTGAGATTGAGGACTATCCATCCATGCAGCATCAGTATATGATGTACCATAGCCTTTTTGTTAGTTTGTTTTAAAAAAGATATCAATTCATTAAAAAAAACTTACACAGACCACAGGCTGGAAACAGTAATAGATGTAAGGTAAAATTCATGAAAAAGAAAATTAGGCAAATATAATCATTATTCACAACTAAACTAATTTTGATTCTGGACAATTATTTTACATCTAAAATATGTACTATTCAAACAATTACTTCAAAAATTAAAGATAATATTTCACTATTTCACTGGCCATAAAATGTAAACTTATAAAATAGGCTAGAATTTACAAAAACAAACAAACCTGAAAAAAATTAAAATCTGTTACAACACCCTAAAATGAGTTTTCCCCATAAAAGAAAGAAAATATATTTTGTTTCTAATATGAAACACTAATTGGATATAAATTTTGAACTAAATAATTGTTTAAACCATTTTTATAACACTTCACCTTTCAAAAATCAATCAATATCAATCTAACCTTAAATGTTTTGTTTTTTAAAAACACACTCTTCGAATATGTATTTTGAAAGAAATAGTTAAAATCTTCATCAAAAAATGACAAATTTTTAAAAACCAGTTCTCAGTAAACTACCATTAGTTTTATTGATGTAATTAAAATCTTGATTTTGCCTTTAGGAATTACCATAAAACATTTTGAAACAAAGTTTCAACAAAATACATTTGACCATTTAACTTAACTGTTGTCACAAGGACAGACAGATATAATTTTAATTGCCTTTTATTTATTTACTTTTGAGGCATATTTATCATCATTTTGAGGACAATTTTTTTAATGATTTCAATAACTTCTCTATATGATATGTAAAACCAATATTCAACTCTGTTATTTCACAAATTTGGTTCGGTTTCTTAAGACAAATCTCCTACCATGATAATTTAATTTATTATAGTCTTTGCAGATTATTTGTGTATTTACTAAGCTATCAACAGCACTGTGTTTTCAAGCATTAGTTAGGTCACTGGTTTGTTAAAATATAAGTTATTTATTTCTTTTATATGTAAAACATTACTCTAACAATGTTTATTTTAAAACATATTAAATAAGCCAAATCATATGTTAAGTCACATTTACAGGGTTCACAGAAGTGTCAGGTGTTGAAATTAGGAATGTAAGGGTCCAAAAACTCCCAAATTAAGGATCAAATAAGGACTTTTTTTACACTATAGTTTAAATAAGATGTGAAAATGATCTGATATTTAAATAACCAAATATTGTATTTTGCAGTTGCTTCTTAGAGGCCAGGTTAAGAAAATATATTGTTTTTAATCCTTCGATTTTAAGCAATTGAGATATTTAAGAAAACTGATTTCATGGAAAGTACAATTCCTTAAATGGTATCTTTGTTGAATTGAATAGTTTTCAAAGTTAATAAAGCATGAAAATGATTGTCATGAGCTAAGTTAAATCACCGGAAGTACAATTTTATATCAATCTATCTTTCTGGAAAAAATTAGTTAACTCAATGAATGGATCAGAATTTGAAAAAAAAAAAAAAATTATAATCTTTTTTCCACCGCGTTTTACCCACCCACTCAGATTAAACACACAAAAAATGTAGTTAAACTTTCATTTGAAGGTATTTCAGTATGGAGTGAATTGTTTTATACTGCGACCTGGATATATGATTGGAACATTTCTTTAGGATAAAACCAACAAAGTACTTTTAAACTATATTGTATTGTTTTAATTAAAGTGGTACAGCAGATCCCAAGGTTAAGCATCTTAATTATATATGTTAAAGGTAGTTTCAAGTCTCTTCGCGTGATAGTGTAATCGTTTACTTTAGATGGCCCTATCTATCAAAGTAATTATAATCATAATGATTAATTCAGAAGAAGTTTCTATAAGTTATAATCAACAATTACTCCTGAAATATGTTATGTAAATCTAAATTGCTGATACCAACATCAACTAAACCACTGACTAAATAAGTTATTAATTTATCTATTTAGAAATTCTTTTAATTAACATTGGGCCCTATCACTGCCCAACATCAATGGGTTGGTTAGTAGTTTAACATTGCCTTAATGATATTATTTACCAAATGGTTTACTATAATGTGAGCCATAAAGCAAGTCTCCTAATGGTTCTGTAGTTCTTTTTGGCCTGTTTTATTTTGTAGTTTCATAATAGCTTAGTGTATAATGTGTTGCTTGAGGGTCATCAAGCACTTTCTTTCTAAAAATGGGATCCAATGCATCTGTTATAAGAGAACAAACTTTAGAAGTCACTAAACCTTTTTTGAGAGAACTGATACTGGTAATATAGTTAAAAATGAATGTATTTATTGCAAAAGAATAATTAGCGACAATTTACTGCATAGCCCAGTTACAATAGTGGATATGTAACAATGCCATAACCGTAATCAGCAATAGGTGTATCATCACTGTCCACAAATTCCTACTTCAATCTCAATATCAATGTGTTTTTGCCCTTTGGTCTGTTGTTTAATACATCATAAACCTTTCTCAAGAATAAGATTCATATCACACAGTACAAGTTGAAGTTTGGAGGGAAAAGAATGCAAGGGAGACCAAAGAAAATATGGGAGGAGATGATAACAGCAAGTGTGTGAGAGAAGAATGGACTAAAGTCAGGGAGGAATAATAGTGGGAGGATAGAGGAAGATGGAGGCATTTAACCAAACTGACCCAGTTCATGATGGAGATGATGAGTATCAGGACGTTTTAACCATTCTAGTTTTACTCGATGGTCTCTCATTTTTCATTAGTTGGCCACCATCATTCACAATGAGTAACAGTAATCTGAAATAACAATAACACACTAGTGCTAACACTGAGCCCCAAGTGACAAGTCTCCATTTAAACATGAATTTTAACATGAATTAAAAAAATATCTTTTAGTGCCTGAAAAGCTACATTTTAGGCCTAAGGATCATTTGTAAAAATGAGGAGCTTTAAGGGAAATTTAAGGAGCTTAGGGAATAACTTTAAGCCCTATATTAACTACTACTCACAAGCTTTTCCCTTAACCAAGAGTAAGCTTAGAGAGTGACACACCTGATGTTTGTATGCAACATTATCTCAATATTAGTGAAATTTAAGAATCTGGAGTCTGGGTCATGTTGGCTGATGTTCTTAGCTAAATAATAATTGAGAGTTAACAAAATTGAAAGGAGTTTGAATCTGTGGTTATAAACTGCATGTCCATGTTATCAAACGCTCAAAACACTATATAAATGCTGCTACACATGCTTGCATATGCTATGTCGACGTTTTTCTACCACTAACACTAGAGCCGTACTGCTCTCCAATCATATGAACAATCACGTGTTGTCATTCTGCTTTTATAATCGAGGTCAAGAACGGTTGTACACAGCAACGTTATATACTTTTGAATATGAAACAACTTTTACTAAAATTGGCTAAAATGTTTTAAGAAGTTTATTAGAGGAACCTTCCGTGGTGTTTTTGTTTTCTTTCTATATGTTCATACAGATCACCAAAGACCCTGATCGGGGAAATTTTCAGCTTTTGTATTTTATCTACAGCTAAAGTCCCAATAGTAATGCAGATGTTACACTTATATTATTTTGATTTACAATCAACCACTTACTATTTTCCCGTAATAATGTTTGTGGTATGACTATCAACACATTATAGCCTGCATACCACTCTGATTTGATATATCAACATATTCAGTAGTAGAAACTTAACTCAAACAATGTGCAGCCAAGTTGTTCTTGATGAAAAATAGTTCCCTAGAGCATTGTTTTAGTTATTTATTTGGATTTCCATAAGATAAGAGGTTGAGTGTTAAAACATCAATCTAATAGTGAAACCTTTTATAACTAAAGCATACAAATTTCAATATTTTATTTTAAACATATGAAAAACTCCATTTTGTGTGTTTCCCCAAAGTTTAGTAATTGCTTATAAAAGTTAAGAAAGTAATTTTAAATGTTTATTTTTATTTTAAAGAAGTGACCTGGTAGTCTAAGGGTAAGGTGTTGGACTTCGGTGTTGAGAGTCCGGGGTTCAAGCCTCGGTCCCGGCATAGATTTATCTGATTGCCAAAACCTTCCTTCAACTCTGACAAGATGTGTATTAATCACAACTTGTGAATGTGTGGAATGCAAGGCCTCCACCGTGGTTTGGATCCCACGTTAAAACTGTATGTCCTCCATTTCATCTCACAATCACCCTACTATTAAACATTAGCATAAGTGCGTATAACCTGAACAGGGAGTGAAACATGGTGACGATGATAAAAATAATAACAATAATTAATAATAATAAATAGTAGTAGTAGTAGTAGTAGTAGTAGTAGTAGTAGTGTTGGTGGTGGTAATAGTAATGTTAGTAATAGTAGTAGTAATAATAATAATAATAGCAATGTAATAATAGTAGTAATAATAACAATAATAATTTAAAGAAATTATTCATTATAATATATTATAGCCAATCAGTACTACCACCAGGCAGTGAGGGGAAAATATGAAATGAAATATCCCTTGATGGGCTTACCGTGTTATGATTTATATGACCAGTGATGAAAGGATACAATGAAATGTACCGAATAACATAGTAAAGATATTGGACCATCTCTTTAAAATACATATGTGTTTATTTAATGTCTTCTAAATTGTCTTTTTCACTGTCTAATTTATTTCATCATAGTTCTAATGCTACCATGTGATAAATTCTGTTGACCCTTTAATGTAGTAACATGATGGCCCTGCGTATTTTACTACTCATTTCTGTCAACAAACTCTAGCTACCATCATTGTGCTTATGCATGGGGTCACTGGCAAAAATGATCAAAATGAGAAATCAATATTTGTTATAACTTAATTATTCTAAGGATGTACAAATCATTGAAGGCAAAATCTCAGTGATGAGTTGGGATCCTTGAAAGCAAGAGCTCTACAAGGAAAATTAATGTGTCAATCAATACTCGACTGGAGATTGTATCATACTATTTACTATTGTGTGGCATAAATATTAATCCTGGAATTTACCAACATTAATGGGCAAGCCATCTAAATATCAATCTCATTTTGTCTGGTTTGCCAGTGAAGTGGAAGAAAGGGGATTTTTGGAGAAGATTCAGTTTCCAATCAAGTGTGCTGAGGGTGTTTTTTCTGGAATGGTTCACCCCTCACTCTCCACACAAATGTAGGTACATTTACTCTAAATTCTACCTTCCTCACCCATACCAAACTAGCATATTTAATAGTTGTAATAATAATAATAATAATAATAATATTTAGTACTATGTCTTACTACCCATTCAGGTTACACGCTGATATACTTATAACTCAAACAGATAGTTCAAGTGGTGGAAAAAAATATACCAATATAATAAATATCTAAATATCTTAAATTTATAATAAAAATATATGGGTAGTATACAGTATACCTGCTAAAAAAAATTAATTAGATTTCCAAAGAGCCTATTTTGGATTATTCTTTTGATACTTTATATATGCATAACATTAAGTGTGAATTTTAAGTTACCAAACGCGTACATCAAATATATCCATTCAGCAAGCTGCAATTTTAAATTTGATAACTATCAAACAGATTATCTGAAATTTTAAAGTAGGTAGTTCACCTAACATGTCTCAATGATGAAATATTGTGAAAATATTATAATAATATGAAAATTCTTTATAGTAGTGATTTATATTCAACTAATCCATTCCTTGGCACGTGTTTAGCATAGCAATCCACACAGGCCCGGCAGCCATTTTGAGATACATACTTTTTCTAATCACTTATTATCTCATTTATTACTTTATTCGCGGTCATATTATCGCATTGAACTGGTAGTCCCCTCTATTAGCTTCCATATGAAGTATTCAGACTAGTTAAAAGTACAGTGGTTCATTGATAGATGGCATTACATTAACTTATTGCAATGAAATGTTGATTTGCACCCACACCAGGGAACGTTTGAACAAACAAAGACAGTGTTCAATGCCGACACCTGGTAATGGGTTAACATTAATATTTGTAAATGAAAACAATATCTGTTCAATTTTTTATTTATTTATTTATTTAGTTTCTCCTTAGTGTCACTTTATATAAATAATTTGCCAAAGTATGGGTTCAAAAGTGTGTTATTTATGTTGAATTGGTGCTCCAAACAGATGGAAGTCAAAGGTTGACAAATCAGGACTTTTAAGGAAGGTATAGAATAATGTAATAAGCCATCTGATGACTGGCAATGTTGTGATAAACTCCTTTGGTCAGAATACTTGGGTCGCTACCTACTTAAGAGTAGTTTCAGAGTTTTTTCTTATGAGATTGCTGTAATAAGCAGCATTAATTGTGCAGCTCTGTTCTATAAAATCCACATTAATCCAAAAACAAGGAGGCCATTATATTGTTTGCTGATACTTTACTTTACATCCATTCATTACTGTTTCCAACCTATATTCTGGATCAGTTTTTTATTCAAGTCATTTATTTTCCACTACTGGCTTGCTAGGCCTGTCGTAGCTTCATATGTCTTATAATCTAACTTAAGACTAGGATAGGCATGACAACCAGTCCTCGGCTGTTAATTTATCAATTTCAGAGGGTAAACTCACATTTCACCAATTATAAATTTTCAGCCATGCCAGGAATTGAACCTGGGATCCTTAGCTTAGTAGGCAGACATGCTACAGACTGAGCTAAGGTGTCGGATTGTTTGCTGATGCTATGGTATTGACATTTTTTGGTGGAGGTGAATTTGTGTGTCTTCATTTTATACTGGCATAATTTCATTCGGGAGTAAAGTGTTGAACCCATGTCTAATTGATAGTTAAGATTTGAAGTCATTCTTTTCCCTCTGAGATCATTGTTTCATAATAGAACTTCCTGAATACCTGTTTTTTTTAGGATAATTCCCAAAATTTTGAATTTATTAATATATTATGTTAACATATCATGAATATTGATACCAAAAAATAATCTTAACTTCAAATCATGTAGATTCAATAAAGGAAAAGGATCTGGTATAAAGACCAGGACATTCTATTTAAAACCTTTAATTTAACAAAACACTACTAAATACAAATACTAAGTACAATGCGCACAGTTATAGTTGGCTAACCTGTATTAAAATCAGTCAAAACTAAAATTGTGTATTGAGTATTTGTGTTAACCATTGTGGCTAATCGCTTGCCATATGCGTAGTTTTGTTCAAGTGTGTTCTAAATAGTGTGGTACCATCAAGACACAAAGTGTTCGAGTTAATTGTATCTATGTAAGAAACTAACCATGAAATTTAAAGATGGCAATTCAATTAAACTCCCACCTCACAGTCAAAATATTGTATTCCTATCGGTAAATGTTTAAGGCAGCCATGATTTCTAACTTTTAATGAATAACCCAAAATATGAACACTCTCCTAAACTCTTTATTATCATATCAACATCTTGAGGGGTTTGGGGTGGGGGGGGATTACATTGTTTATGATTTACTCTTTTTAAACATACAAGACTCTTTTCATTTAGCTTTAATATTGCCTTACACATTTTTATTTCAATTAGGGGAATTTACGTTTTACGTTTATTTACGTTTATGTTCCTTCAGCCACACTAACCTTTTTCATTAAGTTTGTCATTTTAGATAGGACCTCGGAAAATATAAATAAAATACTTTTAGGTGTGAAAGAAAATTCAAATTTGGCAAGCTGATATAAGGACCCCTGAAGATTGAATATTAAAATTTGAAACCGTTATTATGAAAGACAACACTAAAGTGAACATTGAAATAATCTTATAGCATAATGCTAATACCACCTATATAGGTATAAGTATCTAATAACACTTTTAAAATGGTCACGCTTTTCTACAGTCGGAATTCAAACCCGAATTTGTCACTAGCAATAAAGTCTCTTGCAAGTTTTAAATAGCAATATCCACCAATATATGATAAAGCAGTCATTTAATTTAAATTATTGTGTTGAGAAAGAAGTGAACAACTTGAGTCCATTTAGAGCAGGGATTCTCAATCGGTGTGCCGCTTCACTTGTGGGTATCGTGAGACTAGGGATGTGAAAAAAGTATCGATACATTACTAATATCAATATTTTCCTGTCAATACTAGTAATTTTTTATGATACTTTTACTGATATTAGTATTAGCACTCTGGTATCAGATCAGTATTGAAAGAAACAACTTTTATGTTATCTTCACTCATGCTGGGATTAAATGTTTACTAGGGTGAACTGTTGAAGAAGAACAAATTACACTATTTCTCAATCCTCATTCATTTTATGCATGACAAGCAAGAAGAAACTCTAGCTTCAATCTCTTTTAGCTCGGCATAGTTCATAGTTGTCACGGTCATCACAAACCAAACAAAGGAAGCTTTTGTAAAGTTCAATGAACTCAGTCAACTCAAGAGTGCACCAAGCAGACGAAGCAGAGAAGTTTATGTACGTTTCGATACCAATACTTACTGTTATTAATACTTTTCTTTCGATACTAGTATGGTATCAATGTACTTTTAATGAGTACAGTATTGATACTTTTCTTTCGATACCACATCCCTACCCGAGATTAGCCTGGGGCGTCACAAGTTTTTCAGGGGGGATGTGAAGAACATGTAATAAAGAAAATATATTACCATAAAATAATGAAAATAAATTAACAGAATCAAGTTTTGTCTTTTAGTGTTTCTCTGAATAGCACGTGCGATGGCACACGATGCAATACAATATTGTAAAGCTTTTTTATGACTAAATATTATTCATTTTTTGTAGAATTAATTTTTAGTAATCTCACATTGTTGTTAGTGTGCTAGATTATTGATTTCTAAGGCTATTTTACACTATAAATATATTTCATTTAGTGTTATTGTTATTAAATATTTCAATCAACTTAAATTAAGCATTGAAAAGAGGATAAAAGGTCAAGTTATACACACTTACCAGATAACTGTTGACTTCAAAGTTTACAATTAAAAACACAACAAAACACATAATTATGAAATTTTCGGGGCACATCATTCCCCTTCTTCAGCAGAATATAGTAAGACCCCAGCTGGATTAACTAACTCAGAAAAGGAGTATGTAAAAATATTTATTTTAATTCTAAATAATTACAAAATTAAAACACTGTTAATTGTTTAATATGCTAATCTGCTTTGGATGAAAAATAAAAAAAGTGAAAGACAAAAGGTTTACAAAACTTCTTACATAGGTGCCACAAGATTCTAATCCCCTTTACAAGGGTCACGTGAGGCTATAAATGTTGAAAATTCCTGATTTAGAGGAAATAAACAAATTTATGTTTTAAAACTCGAGCTATCCACATCTGATTGCACTATTGCGGTAGGAATGAGAAAGCTAGAACTGAGTGGAAATTTACCCAATTTTTTTGTAGAGGAAAAAAGGGAAACCATTTAGTAAAATCACCTGCCGAATACCCAGCTGTGAATTAAGCCCAAGCCTTCCTGTCACCATGAAACCGGACCAAGCGAGCTTGACATTAATTCCACATGTTCACCGATATAGATCAAATATGTTATTCTAAAGAGAATTTTCATAGTAAGTTTTCACTAGTGTATATTTTGCCATAGAAATTTGAAATAAATTAACTTTACAAATAAATTAATTCCTCTAATTTCATTTATGAATTCATTTGGTGGGTTAAGTAAAGCATTTCTTATTAATATAAACTATGTTATTAATCTTTATGTTAGTAGCTTTTAAAACAATAAGTGAAAAACGCATCAAGTGTCCCCAGCTAGGATTTAAACCCTCACCTCGCAATATGTCTGTTTAGTTTTTACATACAAGTTATGACTTTGACCTTGACCTGTAGTGTCAAAGGTGAATGTTAACTGTGCTATCCTTGTAATATAGGATTCATTTCTCTCTCTTTCCCCACACCACTTTTAGCCCATGGTTTCTGCCTCCCAGAAGATATAAGTTTTTGCTTATCTAGTGTTAAAAGGACTCAAGTACCTTTTGTTTTTATCATGAGGCAGTTTTTGAGTGGACGAGTAACATAGGTTTTAACCCTGGGAAGACTTACTCCCCAAGTGGGCTCTTAAGAGCCAAAACAGATATCGTTTAATGTCTTAGGAGGGGGTCATTTTATCATATTTACTCAATTAGAACTGAATTCAGCCCATGACCCATTTATAATGTGACCGATTCATCTTAAAGATCGTCAGATAGACTCAACCAACTAGGCCTAAGTGATATATTTACAAATTTTTCCTTTTTTATAATATTGTATTCAACTATATTTACACTTAATGAATTGTTTTTTGATAAGCCCAGCCTGTTTTCAAAGTGCATAATACTCAAATTGTGATATTTTGATGGACTATGCATTAGAAATCCTCTTACTAATGTTCCTTGTATAATCTTGTTTCAATATGGCTGAAAAGTCACTAGCTTTTTAAGTAATCATGAAATGCATCACTAATGTATTAGTTTAAGAAATGCTGCTCCAGAGAAGTTGCTCTTGTAAAATTTAGTATGTAACAAAGTAGCAGATATTTTTTCGCTGTCATTATTTTAAAGAAATTAAATGTAGGCCTATATATTCTCATGTGCTTTTTAAGGTTTGAAAATTATTCTTAAAATTCGAAATAAAATATTTTATTAATGATGTGGTCAATTAGTAAATAAAATACATTGTCTAGTGATTAAAATAATTGGTTAAGGGATTTTAGATTTTTTTGCAGTTGAAAATTTAATAATGAATTTCATGGCTACTTAATAAAACAAATGAGTAACCTTAGACAAAATCTTATAGCACTTATATATTAGCATGTTAATAAAAGTATTTAAAGAAAATTTTATCTCAGGCTAACAATTTAACATGGTGTGTATTAAAATTTTTAAGGATGTAAGGGTTATTAAAACATATTACTTATTGCATCACTTTTATATGTTTTTGTTGCTATGAGACTTTCTGCCTGATCAGTCTAGCCACAATCAAATAATTTAAGGACACAAGATGTGGAAAAGTGATTTTAAAGAACTTTAACAGCATTCACTTCGTAAAGAGAAGAAAATATAAAGAAAATTGCAAAGTAGTAAATAAGATTGAGATTCAGTCGAAAGCATTGACAAAAAGCTTACAATGTAAATTCTAGTAATAGAGTTGACTATAAGGTAATAATCAGAGTGATTAACTTAGCTTAACTTGAGTGAACTTTTATAAATAAATTTGTTATTTCATGCTTGTCAGCAGATTTCCTATACATATGAAATTATAAAACAACTAACTCATTTGATTAATAAAGCATAAAAGTATGACACATAATACACTCATATTATATAACATGATGTATCAAAATATACATATATATTTTTCAATACTATGCTAATTTAAAATGTTAGATCAATAAAATGTATGCTAACACAATATATTTTAAAAATATATTATATATTTTCTGAAGGATTAATTTGTTTTAACATATAAAACTAAACTACATTACAACAGGTAAAAAGCTGATCAAAAGAGATTAACCGCATTCAACATATCCTTGTGCTGACGACGTATGTGCCGGATTTGATGCGCTTTGCGCTTACACTTTTGTGGACAGAATGGGCACTGAAATGTTGGTTCTTTGCCACACTCCCATTGCAAATGACGTTGCAGCGAGTCTTTGCGAATATATGTTCGCCCACACCTCTCACATGGAAATGATCCTTTCATATGAGAACTTCGAGAAGATTTGTTAGGAGACATTGGCTTTTTAACGTCCTCGTCTTTAACGATGAGATTTGAAATAACTTCCCCTCGAGTCACTGACCACCCTGTCCAAGGTTTACTGTCTCCATCTGTAATGAAAAAAGGCTACTGTCAATAACGCCAAATGAAGCCGGGGAGAGTAAAAATATTTCCAGCGATATTGGAAAACATTTAATAAAATTACATTTAATACACAAATGAAATAGCATCCAATTACATTGTGTCATATCTTATACATTTATTGGAAAACCATTAACAATAACATGTTAAGTCTATAAAAAGTTAAAAATGTCAGGTGTCTTTGCTAATACATCAAATAAATCATAAAGTATTTATCAAATTCTTATTACTACAGAATACTGTGCTCAATGTGTATATGTTTTATAAATATGTTACCTTACCAGGCCATTTCACCACCAGATAACTATTTTCAACATTTATTAATAAAGTAAAAGCATTAATAAAATGTACTTAGCATAGATTTACTAAACAAACGACTATAAATTGCAAATAAAAAAAAGTTTCAATACAAATAAAATGAAACTTGAGGTTTTTAAGAAACTATTTTTTCTTGATAATATATTTAATATTTTGTCTTTTCACAACCACTATGATATTGTATTAATGTGCATTGACAGTTATGAAAATGAAGTTATTATTATTATTATTATTATTAGCACCGCGTCTTACTACCCATTCGGGTTATACGCACTTACGCTAATGTGTAATGGT